>CAJNDT010000724.1:896719-1209720 GCA_905221615.1 Symbiodinium sp. CCMP2592 | reverse complement strand
AGGCCCCTGGGCTTGATGTGCGGTGAAGCCCGGAAATCTCTCCACGAAGTCCTGAAGAGTTCCTGCACACCTCTACGCGTGGGACTCAAAATTCTGCTAAGTCTCAAATGTTCGCAATACCTGTCATCCATCAGGAGCAACGCCAGCATCAGCATACTCACAGTCATCATCATCAGCATCATCATCAGCACCATCATCACCAACAACCGCAGCAGCTTCATAATCAACGCCACCGCCACATCCTCATGATCGGCAGCCTCCAAGGATTGCCCCGCCATTGGACTAATGGGCTCGGGGATGAATTTGCCTGGGCGCAAGGACTCAGATCCTCTGTGCTCTTCTTCCTTCTAACGCAAAAAGAATAAGGTGGCTACGGTGTGGGTAGGATCGGTGTCTGATTCTTTGGCGTCGCGATCCTCATAATGCCCGGGCTTGCCTAGCTGCACATTAACCACAATCATCATGGTCGTATTGAACAAGGACAGCAGGTGTGATGAGAGGACCAGTAGCCACCAGCATCACATAACCATCCTCACCACAACAGTTGCAGCGCAAGCTCGCATCTGGTACCATATAGGCAGAGACGGCACCATGCAACATCCCACGCAGTTCTCGAGGCTCCCATGAGCATTTGCAGACGTGAAGCCCCTCTGCAGTTCCTATGGGAAGTTCACCTTGGACCCCGCAGCGCAATCACCTTCAATCCGATGAAACAGCGGTCACTAACTTATACCCCTCGAAAGCCAAACCCCCTAACCGTAAACCAAAAACACCGAGCCATCTGAAGGCCCAGCCTACAAGCCCCTTAAATTTCTGACCCCTGCTCGAAACCATCTTGATACGTCCCTTCTCCAGGTCATGTCTCTTCCTGCCGGTTATTGAGTTAGCAGATGCCATTTCCATTTTCTAACCATGCCCACCCCCCTAGGCCACCCAAAGACCCAAAACCATAACAACCTATACCTCAACCTTCAACCCATTCAAGACCCATAGGTAGAACCCTAGGAAAGACCCACCTGAAGACCCAAAACCATAACAACCTATACCTCAACCCTAACCTCACCAAAATACTCATAGGAAAAACCCATATGATGGAACCATTAGAAGAACCATAGGTCACCACATAGAATAACAACATACTCAAACCCATACACTAATACCCCGATAGAAAACCCGATAGTATCAACCCGAAATCCCTAACCTTAGAAAATGGAAATGGTCTTCTTAAATAATTTTACTATAATAGGAATAAGGTTTGGGGATAAGGTAAAATCATAATATAGTTATAATCTGTAACAACTTAAGGATTATAACTACATTATACTTATGATTTACCAACTGGAAATTCAATAATTATCCTATCCTTATGCTTTTGAAATGTCATAAAATAGTCTTCTAGAAACTCATCATTCATCACTAACTGATTAACATGATTGAATAGTTTGTTAATGTCGGGTTTAGGTTTAGCGTCTTCAGGTTGCTCTTCCTTTTCAGTCTCGTCTTGAAATTTATTAGGAAATTGCTCGTTTAATCGTTTGCGTATTTCCCGTTTCTGCTTTTCGTATTCCGCCTTAATCTCTGCTTGTAATTCGCCGTTTAATTTGCCTTCTTTCCTTAAATTACCTAGCTTCGCCAAATAACCTTTCATCAATATATTTAGTTCCGAGTTCGGATGTAACGCATAATGGAAATGGGCATCCCAGTTTTCGTGTTTTATCTTATGTCCGCATTCTTCGCATAAATGGCTTCCCTTTGCCCTCTCTTCTCTCTCGCTTGATTATACTCGTTTTTGTTTTTGCCGTAACATTTTCGTTTCGCTTCACGGCACCTATTACAAGTCTTAAAACCGTCAAACTCTTCAACATCTTTAGTCGCACAACATGATTTACACACTCGCTTCCCCATCTTACTATATTAAAAAGTCTAGTCTTTAAACACGGTTAGACCGAAACAATACTCTAATGATTGAATTCCTGAATTAAATCATTAAAACATTACATAGGGACTATCGGTGGTTTTCTTTTCCTTCTTCCAAAAGCACGAAACAAACTAATTAGACCATTACCACATTCTGTTGATGCGCTTATGGAAGCACACGGGGCACTGGCATGGGGGCACTCTGTCATAACATATTAAAAATACATCTTTAAGTTACTTTAGTAATTCTTCTAACTGATAAAACTCAAACAGCAGTTTAAATCGTTTCTTATACTCTTCATAGTGATAATAATCCTCTAGTTCGTCCAAAATCGCATTTGATCTAGCATTGTATTTCCTTATGTTCCTTCGTTCTTCTAACCAATTTTTCTTCTCTTCCTCTGTTTCTTTCTTAGGAAACAAACACTCCATATTTATATTATACAAATTTCTTATTAATTGTTAATTTCAAATCGTTTAGTTCAAACTCCATCCTTTCTATTTCCTTCTTGATGAGTTCAATGTCTGTTTCAGTTCCTTCTAGTCTTTGTTCGCATTCCTCAGGGGTAATTCTATTTTGTCCCCATCCATTATCACATATTTCAACGCTTCCGACTTGGTCGTCAGTTTTGAATATCCCATTTTCATCGGGTGAAACATTCCTCCCACCACCACATTTCAAATTTCGTCTATCCTCTATAACATTTGTCGTAACTATGTTGTTTTCTTTTGTTGTTTTAGTCTCCTTATGATAAGACTGTCTTTTACATCTACAAGGGATACATGATATACCATTAGCGTTTATGAAAAACCCTTTCTTCTTTTCGCTTTCTGTTATATCGCTCATTTATACTATTTAGATTTTTTAACATTTTTCAAGCAAATAATAACTGCTTTTACAAACTCTAATGATAAATAGCAACATCGTTTTACCTTGCTATCTTTTATTACCTGCGCTTCTACTACTTCTAGGCCGTTTATCGTTTCAATATAAGTACCATAGTTTTCATTCATTATATATTTAAATCATATATTTTCTAATTAATAATAATTATGAGTGAAACAACCCCAACCGTAGAACCAATAGACATACCCGAATACAAATACAAAAACTCTAAATATGGAATGATGCCCAACCTACCCGCTAGGATGCTATGCGTGGCATCTTCTACGGGAGGCAACACGGTGCTTATCCAAAACTTAATATTAAACATCTACCGAAACTCCTTTGAAAGGATTTACATTTTCTCACCGACCGTTAATGTTGATGACACATGGACGCCCGTTAAGAAATATATAACCGATGTAATGAAGGTTGATACTGAAAAGGAGCAGGTTTATTGTGAAGAATACGACCCAATAGCATTGAAGAAGTTAATAGAAACACAGCATAAAGTCATTGATTTTCAGAAGAAGAATAAACAAAAGGATTTGTTTAGCATCTTGATAGTTGTTGATGATTTCGCAGATGACCCTAAATTTGTAAGATACTCAAGCATTCTTCACGGTTTATTTACTCGTGGAAGACATAACGCCATCTCGTGTATTTTATCTACCCAAAAATACAATGTATTAGCACCGATAATTCGCTTAAATGCTAGTGCTTTGTTTATATTCAGGTTGAAGAATATGAATGAAGTTAATAGCTTCCTAGAAGAAAACAGCGCGCTAGTTGATAAGAAAACACTATATGATATGTATCAACAGGCCGTTAATTTTGCTCCTTACTCGTTCTTCTACATAAACACCAACGCCAAGGATGTTAATAATATGTTTTTCATAAACTTCCAACAGCGTTTTGAAATTGATAATAATTAAGAATATTTTATGTTTATATTATTAATTATCACTAAAATAATGATACAGGGCAACAATGTAAAGAACTAAAATTGAAACAAGGGCATCGCCTTTTCTGTTTTAATGCTTCTACCTTCTACTCTTCCATTTCTAACTTATCTAGTAGGTCTTTCATCGCAGTTAATAATATATCGGTTTCGGATACTTCCCTACTTTTCTGTTTTATTAGTTCCATACACACTTTATACTGATTTTCAAACTCACTCATATACAATAGCTTATATTATATTAATCGCTATCGCTATTATTTTTTACTTTCTTCTTCAACTTTGTTATTTCTCCTTTAAGGGTGGTCATTTCCTTCATTTCCTTTTTCATTGCTCTGAATAAATCTTTCATTTCCTCGTTTTCTTTAATTGTATGTTGTAAAGCAGACCAAAGCAGGGGAGTGGTCATTGTATAATCAAATTTTAAATATCCGTCTGTTCCCTCCTTTACTATGTTCTGCCATTCTTTCGGCATCTTCTTAGGCATTCATAAAGTCATTAGCGATAAAACCGCAACAGGATTTACTTTGCTGTCTGCCATCAATAAAACGGTAAGTTTTCGGAACGATGTATTTAACTAAATCAACTGCTTTTTTTCTATCCAATTCTTTAATGTCCTTCTTTAACCTTTCATCGGACGAAGGTATTAAACTTCCGGTATATTCAACATCACCATCAACAACTATCTTAGCGGTTTCAACTTTGAAGACATCTTTAGTTCCTATTTCTATAATCGTTTCCCCGTCGGTGTCTGGGTTCCTTAAATAGATTTGTTCTACATTCCCTGCCGATGTATTATGAGTTATACTAAATCTTTCAATTAAATTAACGGCATTGCCTAACACTCTAAATTCTGGTGTTCCTGTAAAATTAACATCTACATCAAATTCTCCCTCTGCTGTTAATTTGCCGACTACATTAACGGTCTCATTACACGTAGTCGCCTTATTTAATGTAATACCTGCTGTATCATTCAAATTTATGAATATTTCACTTGTTTGTGGGTCGGCACTTCCATTAGATTGTATTGAAAAGTTTTGTTCTATTGTTGAAATGAAATTTAATGAAAAATTAGCATTTGACTGTTGATATATTCTACCTCTACTATTGACTAAAATATTATTGTTAAATGTATTATTAGAACCATTAAAATTACAATCACCACTAAAATTAGCACTATCTCCTCCCGCTACATTTAGTCTCGTTGCTCCTCCTGCTATTGCTCCAATTCCTAAATTATTACAATATACCGCTCCTCCTGCTGTAGCGGTATTCAATAACAATAACGACTGACTATTGTTACAAGTATTATAAGCATTAATATTAAAACTATGCATTTTAATACATCCTTGTGCGTTTTTCACTGTTAAAACATTGCTTGCGTCTGTTGTACTTTTAATTACTTCAATACCATTACCATTTGTTGAAGTTTTTGTATCACCATTCATTGTAACATTATTATCAACTTCTAAACTATCTACTTTCGTGGCACCTCCAACCGATAAAAAATAACCGCTTTCGTTTGCTTTGCCTATTCCTACTTCCGCGCTTGTTAAACTTCCTAATCTCATTCTATTAGAATTATTAACTGTGCTATTATCGTTTAAACCATAATATTCCCATCTTCTGTATTAGCGTTAGTGCATTTCAAATTGTTATTAACATATATCCACTGCGCTGTTCCGTGCCTAATTCGTAATGTCGGGTCGGTGTTATTGGGTATCCTCCATAATTGAATACCATTGGCAGATACTGGTAAAAATACAGTATCGTTATTGAAAATTACTGCTTCATTTGAAAATACTTGCTTAAAAAATGTTGTTCCGTTTGTTGTATTGGTACATTCAATATATGTATTTGTATCAGTATCGTCATTAGTTCCGTTGATTAGTCGTATAGCACTTGTCGTTTCATTTATTGGTAAATCTAAGGAAACATTTGATTTTGTAGCGTCCGTATATCTTTCAATGCTTGTATTAGCATCTACTAATTCTATTGGATTACTGACACCGCCACCTGCTCCTGCTACTAATGTATCTACCCCGCCCTTATTATAGTAGTTGTTTGCTAACTGACTATTTGTTTGGTAGTGTTGCTGTTGTGGCGTATGGTGATAATGCTGTCTTATCAATCCAGTTGTTAGCATCTATTTGGGTCTTCGTGTAATAATCATTGTCCAGTTGTGTATTGTTTTTATAGTTATTTGTTAAATTTGTATTAATAGCGTTAATACCATTGAAATTAGTAAGTGCTTTACCATCTACAACGGCACTAGCAGTATCTACCTCTGTCTTATTGTAAAAATTAGAATTGAGCTGGGTTGTTGTTTGAAAATTATTTGCTAAATTACTATTATTATCGGTAATTACTAAATCTTGACCAGTGTTATAAGCAATAATCGGATTTACCGCATCATCTAGTTGTTGTTGTGTTATTCCACCGCCAGAACCGACGTTAATGCTTGATATTTCATTATCTACATATGTTATTGTGGCATAATCCTGTTGTGGTGATGACGTGCCAGTCTCACTAACTGTAATAAACTCGGTAGCATAAACTACACGCGACCCGTCTAATGTTATGGACTGATTATTCATTAATATTAATATTAATATTATATAGAAAATAATATTAATATTAATCGCTAACTGATTGTTCGTAGGCTTGATGTTTTTTACTTCTTTCATGTTTCCGAATATCTTTGATTCTAACGGTAGAACCACATTTACATGTCATTTTCTCTTTAAACTTTGCTTTGTTGCTCTCTCTATACAGTCTTGCTTTTTCAATTTCTTTGTCTCTGTTGCCTTGGTAGTATTTTCTGTTGTTATTACTTATTCTGTCCTTATTCTATTCTCTATACTGTTTGTAATGTTCTTTGTTGTTTTCATAATGTTCTTTCTTCTTCTCGGTTATGGTTTCTTTATTTTCTACTCTATATTTTTGAGTTCTTCTTTACGCTCTTCTCTGTATTGCTTGTTCCACATTTGTAGTTTTTCTTTGTTGTCTTGTCTATATTCCTTCGTTGTTCTGTCTTCAATTCGTTTGTTCAATGATGGTTAATTCTCTTCTAATTTCACCCTCGCATTTTCTTAATTGTTCAATATTTTCGCATGGGTATTCTTCATATAATTCAATGTAAAAGCGTTGCTTTCCTATTTCTCTCATCTTCTGGTATATGAACATGTTTCCATCTCGCTTACTGTTTATAGTTTCCTTATGCTTTTGAAATCGTTTGCTTAATGGTTGAGTTGTACAACCAACATATATATATATATATATCATCGCTTACTGAATTTCTGATACAATAAATTCTACCATTTTCATAACTTTTTTTGTTATTTTCTACCATAATATACTATAAAATGTTATTTCCTTCTAGTCTAGTATTTTATGATTTTTTCATACACTTAATCATAGACAACCGCACCATCTGAGCGAATCTCGATCACGTTTTCGGATATGTGATGCACAAATATTTCCTGTATCAGCTCATTTTCTGTTAATGTTTTATATGGTTTAGTCTTAGCAGTCATTAAACTGCCCATCTTAGTATTAATCCCAGTTAGATTTTGTTCATTCATTTTTTCAAACAGTTAGGTCAAAATTATTACAGAGTTGAGGGCAATAATAGGCAGTATTGGCGGTTTGAGTTGCTGAAAGCATAAGGACTCGTGGAAACCACCTAAAGCCCAAAACCTTCACACTAATTCCACCCTGACTGCTGAACAAATTCCACTCGGAATACTTACAAATTCTACCCCGACCGCTGAACAAATTCCACTCGGAATATTTACAAATTCTACCCTGACTGCTGAAGAAATTCCGCTGGGAATATTCTCAAGTTCTGCCCCGACTACTCCAAAAAATCACTGAAACCGTGGAACCTGATTGTTTTTCGCACGTGCTGTGTCTGATCTTCGGTGAAACTTGTATTCGAACTCATAGCGAAGATGCCTGTCTCATCTGCAACCTCGCTTCTGGAGCGGTTGAGCACGGGCACTTCCTTCTGCAGGCTCTTGCCGAGTTTCTCAGTGTGAAGCCGAAGAATGCCCAACTTGCTCGTGAATTTGAAAATGCTGACCTCGTTAAAGTAGACACCATCTTTGTAAGTGTTTTCCTGGATGGTGCCCTGGTCAGGCGTGGCATAAATCACTGGGAAAACCTCTATCTTCTTCTGCTTCAGGGGTTCCACGGCAGAGTGCATGTGCTTCTTGACATTGCTCCACGGGACCTTGTCTTTCACAAACTTGCATTGGACACAGGCAACCACGAGCTTGCCTTCCGCATCATTCAGCCGCCACGGCGTGAGATACTCCACGCCTTCTTCGGACTGCTTCTGCGAGACTATCGTGACGCCCTCCTCCAGCAATTTTATGACTGCATCAATCTCAATAAAGTCCTGCACAAACTCAATGATATTGCCCCCGTCAGTCGGGAGTGCTGCCACGAGCCCCCGCATCCTCTTGAACTTCGTCCCGATATAGTGGGTGGTGTAGAACTTGTTCAGCGCGATGGGTTTGCCATCCAGTGCAATCCGAAGCACCGCCTCATAGTGGAACATGAGCCCTTCCATACGCTTCTCTGAACCTTCTGCAAGTTCGGCATCGAACTCGTAGGCATGGCACAGGTGCGTAGCGAGGCGTGAGGACTTTTTGTTTTTGTGCCCAACAGCTCAGAACGAGAGGATGGAGGAAGCTTGCCGTTTCCTTGCCAAGACCTGTCTTTACACGAACCAGCAAGCCGGCACGGTCGAGGGCAGTCTCGTTCATCTGCTCCAGCGGACTGAACCATTGCATCAACATGCTTTCTTCAAGTGTGTATTCCATGCCATCGAACTTGCACTCGTTGATAATTTGCTGTCGAGCTCGTTCGAAAGCGGTTGCCGTCTGAGGTGGCGACTTACACAAGTCCTCAACTACCCTCAAGCCCTCGAAGAGACAACGGGGATGACCAGTGCAGGACAGCAACAACTGATGAACACCAGAGTGCTTGCGCGCCGCTTCTGCCCATTCGCTGAAGTCGGGGTTCGTTCTCCAGATGTCAATGGCCAAAGCAACCAAAGGTATTCCATCAATCTTGCGACCACTCGCGTCAGTTGCCCCACGCTTCAACATCTCTTCAAGAAGATGCGAGAAAACAAAAACGAGTTTGCCCTTTTGCTTGTCCATCTGTCGCATCAAGGATTGAAGAACTGGCACAACCACTGGTTTTTTTTCATATGCATCGAGCAGACCAAGCTCATCGATGAAAATGACCAGTCGCTCGTCACTGCTTGCGGACACGAGCTTCCGAACTATGCCGAGGCATTCGTCCAAATTGCATGTCATGGCCAACTCTTCGGGCACATAGCACGCAGTGAGGATTGCATGACCCAATGCCTTAGCATGATCATGCCCTTGTCGACGCGATTCTTGAAACTTCTCTTTCAGATCACCATGTCTGTTGAAGGTGAAGTACACAGCTTTGGTGTTCGACAGGTTCTCCACAGCCTGCAAAGAGTTCAATAGCAACTGGGTCTTCCCGATGCCCTTCATTCCAGATGTGCCCAGCAGGTTGAACAGACCATCCTTGTTGGCAAAAGCGAATGGATTGGCAATGTAATTCTGAACCTGCTCCAATTCTTTCTCTCTGTTGAAAAGGGGACTGACATCTGGGTTCTCTGGCAAGCGCCACTCCTTGTCCTTAATCTTCTGGTCGATGACATCCTCCGTGATCTTGGCCTCGCAACACAAGAACGAACATCCTAAAACACCCAAAAACTTAAGCATAGAACCTAGCAAGGAACAAACACCTAGGCGAACTAAGTAACCCTACGGCGGAAAAACGGTGTATTTTTGACCCTGTTGCGCCTCGGATGGTGGCGACTGCGCCTGCAGGAGCATCTGCTGGGCAAACTCTAAGCGCTTCTGCGCGTTCTGCATAGCCTTCTGTAGGAACTCGATGCGTTGTTGGTCTCGCTGTTGGGGCTCTTTCTGAAATTCAGCCTCCAATTTTTGCTTCGCTTCATCATAATCGTTCTCTGCCTTGTTCAATTTGGCCGGCCAATTTGGTAGTTCCGGTCGCGCTAGGGAAAAGGCCCGCCTGCTCCAAGCCGTAACCCACGCCACTCCGGAAACCAACGACCATATCAGCACGGCTCGACGAAAGGTGCCATGTCGACGCAGAATGCGGCGAACCATTCTGTCTACAAAATCAAACTGTTTGATGTGTGCATGTTGTCTGTGATTGTGCGATTGCCTGCTGGTCTTGAGCGAACCTCAGCATGATGGCGGTTCTGATGTTGCGCGACCTTAACCCTAAACCTTATTCCTGTTATTGTAAAATCATTTAAGAAGACCATTTCCATTTTCTAAGGCTAGGGATTTCGGGTTGATACTATCGGGTTTTTCTATGAGGGTATTAGTGTATGGGTTTGAGTATGTTGTTATTCTATGTGGTGACCTATGGTTCTTCTAATGGTTCCATCATATGGGTTTTTCCTATGAGTATTTTGGTGAGGTTAGGGTTGAGGTATAGGTTGTTATGGTTTTGGGTCTTCAGGTGGGTCTTTCCTAGGGTTCTACCTATGGGTCTTGAATGGGTTGAAGGTTGAGGTATAGGTTGTTATGGTTTTGGGTCTTTGGGTGGCCTAGGGGGGTGGGCATGGTTAGAAAATGGAAATGGTATCTGCTAACTTATTGTCATCAGTGTTGGTACATTCAATGCCTCCTTCTGATATAACCCATATGATTAAAATTGCCATCGGCGTTCTTTGTTGGTGGGGCTGTTGTCGCACAATGCTGCCTGCGCGTCTGCAACCCCCTGAGAGCGTGGCCGTCTTCTGTAGTGGGAATGGCGGTCAACAAGTTGGCAGGCCTGCGCGCAAAGGGCTCAGAAGGGTGAAGGATGTGCCAGGGGAATGTTCGTGGCGTTCTCGCAAGTCTCACTATGCCCGCGCCATGGATATGACTGTTGATAGTAGTATCCCTACCCACGCTGTCTGTAGTCGGGAGCTCATTCACTTGAAAGCAACAGGGCAGGGTCCGGATCCTCAGCAGCTCAGCAGCTCCTCTTACCAAGACGGCTCCTACGCCTTTCAAAGCACGATCTACGGTTTTAGAACGTTGGCAGTTGTGGGTGGGGCTGGCATCACTCATAGTGTGTGGTCCACGTGCGGAACGTGATTTAATCTGTAGCCCGCATCCAACTTGATCCAACTTGACTCCAACTCTCCGACCTTGAAAAGCAGTAGCAATGATCATGCTCTGCAAGTGAAGTGGCCACGAGAACGAAACAAGCCGACCAACACATGCCTGGTGCCCTCATAGGGGCAAAAGGGTCGGCCCTTACAGACATAACTGCCGTATCGGAATGGTCTGGTACAGAGCGTCTCTTCCTGTGCTTCAAAGCAGAAGACTAGTTTTAGGTCCAACCCAGCCCAAAGACCCCAAAAACCAACGAACCCCTCTCGAACCCCAACATGCAAGACCCTCGACCCCCAGGAGCTTCAGCATCCCACCGCTGACGTGCCTTACCCTAAACCCCACACGCTTCGACTTTCGCCGAATTTACCTTGCACACCTCGCACTATTGTGCCCGCTGATAAAAATCCTGTCGAATGTAGAGTAGGATCCTTAATATAGAACTGGTTAAACCGAAAGAAGGAACTACAATACAGACTATAGGTAAACCCCAAACCCTTCGAATTTAGGGTTTGGGCACAGAGTGAAGAGAGCGGAGCTAAGCCCACCGCCCTCCGATCCGAAGAATCTCCAGAGAACACCCGAGGCCTTTGCTTCGGGCTTCAGAAATATGGGGGCCTTAATAGTTAGACTAGAGTTTTGGGGTAGACTTTTATAAATATACTACTAGTAGAATCCGAATTTGGAGCCCCCACAACCCTATACTAGTCTTCAGAGATTGCGCTTATTCAGCTACCCGGAAACGAGGCAGAAGATCCCCTCCGCCCCGACGAGGCTGAGGGCAGCACCCCCGGGGGAGGGCCTGCGACTGTACCTTCGAACAGAGAGCTACCCGCAAAATCCGAAAGCACCGACGCCTCGCTTCAGTTTTGGAAGATGTAGGCTTATGGCTAACATGTGAGGAACTGAATACCTGCTTGCAGCTGTCTTGGATCTGTGGGGGCTGATAGTGGTTCGGATTCCAAAATCTCGTGAAACATGGGCTTGGAGCTGTAGGAACAGACATGTTTGTGCTCAGTCACTTGCCGTTAGGAGTTGTGCCACGGTTCGACAGCTCATGGCCTTTCTTTGGACACAGTGGTTTCATTGCTTGTGGTCGATAGCTCTGCATCCAAGGTGGTGTCCCTAAAGCACGACTTGGGGTGCAGGATGCCGGATCTTGACTTTGAGAAAGATTGGAAACCCTAACCATCACATTACCCCTAATTACATGATTTTGACCTAGACCCTAACTCAAACGGTTGCAGCCAAAGCCTAAAGCCCTTCTCCCAATGACCCATTAAGTTTCACCTGGAAGCCAGAAAAGGTCTTACGAAGACGCGGTGCCCACACTCCAACACGCCATTTACTTTAATCTAAATACTCGACAGAGAGCTTCACAGGGCTCTTATCTGGCTTCACCTGAACCGTGATCGTTGGAACAAGGTCTCTAAGGCTCGTCTCACAGGTTCTGAACAACATTCACGAAGCAACTCAAGAAGACCCCTAGCTAGTGTTTTAACCTCAAAGGGTATCCACAACAATATCAAACCAGGAAGGTCTGATGATCTGTGATGTATCTCCCTCTGCTCTTGCCCGCCGGAAGAGCCTGACGTAGACTGACCTCTCAATGTCCTCCGCCCTCTCCCAGCCTCATCTTGCAGACTGAGAAATTGCTTGAAGGCTCCGAATCAGGAGGCAAAACTCTGAAGACTCCATGCTGGGCTTGACATTCCTTGTTACCGCTAGCAGATTCCAGCAGAAGCCACCGGCAAGCGCCAAGGAATGTGAATAGTCAGGTGAGAAGGCAGACGTCTAAACACAAATATACATGTTGTGTGTGTATGTATATATATATATATATATATGTATCTGTGTGTGCGCGCTTGCAAACTGCTTGTGCATGCTCCTGTCTGTCTGTGTGTGTGTGTGCGCGTTTGAAGCTGGTAATTCTTGAGTACCTCAACATCTTCGGCTGCAGAGTTTAATCTTCCCCTGCTATCCCTCCGCGCAGTCCGGGTCCAACTTATGGCGGCTGTGCGTGCCAGTGGCAGGGTATAACTATTGCGACAATAACGAATGTCCAAGGTCGCTGATTCTGGGACTCGTCAAGCCTATACGCATCACCAACACCCTAAGTCCAAACGATTACCGAAAGATGCAGACCTTGCATCCAAGGGGCCAGTCTGCGGTGAGTGGTGCGGAGAAACAGACCCTTTTGTTAGGCCTTGAGCCAAAAGATCGTCGGATATAGTGGCGCAGAACGGGTAAACATGTGCGAGTCGTAAGGAAGTAGCAGAAAGAAGAGACCCAAATGTAGAGTGACGTCGCCCAGGGCTTCAACCCGGCAGCCGGCACCGCAAACCTGCTAAATACACTCGAGAAGTACGAAATCGCGGAAAGCCTAAACTCATGCTTTATTCGGCGTCGCCTGCACGTCGGACCAAGCGCTTTCCTGCGCCTATATTCGCGGTCACTTTGGCAAGGGCTTAGTACTTAGGGGTCAGGGCTTCGGGGATTGGGTTGAGTGCCTGGAATTGAGACAAAGCCTTTCGGACCCATATATAATTCAATGTAGGGCACATGCCGAGTGAACCTGCCACCTGCCAAGCTTGTCAACTGCGGCGGCTTCCTGTGAGACTCGCTGTCTGGCTTTTTCAGTTATCGCCTTGAGCTGCCAGAAAATACTCGGCCTCTTTTCGGTAAGGGGTTGTGAGTTCGAGTCTAGTTTGCTGAAGTCTTCCTCTCTCTGTTGCCTAAGCCAGACGTACTCGGCAGACGTTGAAACATGTAGCTTTCTTGGCTTTCACTGCCGTATCCTGAAAAACTACAACGGGAGCATGAGTAACACACTATTAACGCACGCGAAAGAGCGTGAGAGAGTGAGAGAGAGAGAGAGAGAGAGAGAGAGAGAGAGAGAGCAGGATGACATCACAGCGAGAGATTGCGAGAGAGCGGAAGTGACGAAGAGCGAGTTGCTGAAATGTGTGTGTGTGTATGTGTGGGAGGGTGGGTAGGTGGGTAGGTGTTCTATCTCTTCACTGGTTTATCTGCATATGTGCACGCATAAGCACGGATGGATGAATTATTGGTGTGCTGCTGCAGGCCTACAGCAGCAGCAAGTCACTCCCCGACAACATCACGTCCGCCACTGCTAGCAAAAGGCAGGCGTTCAGCAATATCACCACAACTTGTTCACTGCTACCAAAGAGCATAAGGTTGAAATCGCAGTGTGATAAAGTCATAAAGTGGCATTCCTTGCTGCAGTGTCAGAATAGCGCACAGCTCGAGATCACAGTTCAGATTCCAAAAACCAGCAATGGTGAGATCGCAGAAGAACTGAACACGGTAATGAAACGCGAACCTAGCAAAGTAAGACAAGGCGACAGAAACGAGACATAACCGTCTTCTAAATGCCGACGCAACAGCATTCACAGCAACACCAAAGCCAATACCCACAACAACGGCAGTATCATCAGCAGTCACAACAAGGGCCGCAGCACTGCCAAGAGCAACGGCATGAACAAACCCTGGAGCGAATCAAAAGCCTTGCCAACATGCAATCACCAAATGTTCTGATCTCCGCTCGTGGGCTATGTTAGAATCGCTGGTTCTCAAAATCAACATATTGATAGTTTCTCTGGGTCCGAACAGAGCACAGTCCGCGTTGAGAGCCAGCACAGCAAAGTGGGCCAGCTCTTGCTAGCTCTAGACACACACAGCCGAGGACATTGATAGCTACACCGTTTCAGAGCACATTGTGGGGCACGGTATGCGCAAAATAAAATCCTGAAAGCCAAAGTCGCTTGGCTCTGGCACTGAGCTCAGTTCGACTACAATATGCCGGATAATGGTTTTTGATGTTTTTTGGTAACTGCTGTGGTACCCCGATAGTATAAGCCCCTCAACCATCCAGCAGCTCGAGGCCTTGCGACATGTTTTGACACTACCAGGCGACAGGCCAGGCTTCTCTGACGATGATTAGGGCTAGGGGGTTTAGGGTTTAGGGTAGGGGGGGTTTAGGGTTTAGGGTAGGAGGTTTTGGGGCTTCGGGTTTCGGGCGCTCAAGGGACTCAAGCGGTGTTTAAACGTGTCGGGGTTCAAATTTTTGGGCCTTGGCTCGATGCTTAGGGCTTTGCGACTCGGTGTCGTGGCCTAATATGGGGCCTTAATAATTAGAATAGGGTACCTTTAAAGGGTACTATAATGTAGGGGCCTTATTAATTAGCATAAGGTTTCGGGGCCCATTATACTATAGTTATGACCAGGAACCCACCTAACACAAATTGGTAGTTGTTTAAACTCCTATAGTAGCCAATGCAAATGCTTGCTGAGACTGCTCTGCAAACTTTGGATTTAGTGGGTCAAGATTTTCTGGGCGCGGCCCGAGCCTGAAGTGGCTCATTGGGGCGGATGGTGCATGCCAGGTCTATGACGAACCGAGCGGAGAGTGCAAGCTGCTGTTGCCCGTGACAGCTGCTTTTGGGAGCACGGAACACATGTTCATACGACGCACAGGTGTAGGACGTTGATTGAGGAGGCCAGAGGTTCAACCCTTGATTTTGGGAGCCCTTTGGATGCGGAGCTAGATTCCATGGACACTTTGTCGGGTTCTGGGACCCCGCAGATACTGTGCCGTCTTCGATGAAGCTTCATCCTACCTACCTCCTTCTCGTCTTGAGTTATCTTGGATAAAGCTGTGTGATGCAATCGATTCGGCTTCGACAGTGTTGGAGCATGTAGATCTGAGCTGCACTCTCCTTCTGCCTGGACATCATCTAATGCTATTGAAGGGCATTCGCCATCAGCAGGTGTGCAGAACCGGGAGGATACTGTGCGCTTGGGGTGGGTCGTCTTTGACCAGAAGGGCTTCTCAAAACCTGCGCTCGCTTCTGGCAAACTGCACTGAGCAGTGTGGCCCTGTGGTTTCGACGTCGCCAAGCCAGATTTCTCACAAATGATTCCTAATTCTTGTCAAAGACCCTCAACAACCCTCACCCTACAACCTTCGTGGCGCCAAGATTTGAAGTCTCAAACCCCTATCAGTGTCTCGGAGCTGGGGAGAGCCATCATCCCACACACCCACGCCGAGTGTGTGAACTCGCATGACCCTCAGGCCGCATCCTCCTTCTCCTGGCTGTGGGCTGGGGGTTTCTGGAAATGTATGCAAAACACCCAGGTCTGGGCAACTCATCACCTGCATAGCCTCGACAGGTAGAGGCTTAACGCGTGAAGCAAACACCAAGACCGATGGCCATCGAAGGCATCGCTGCACGCTCTCGCTACTGGGGCAAGGGTGAAGGCGTTTCCGAAAATCATCTTCTATTTTTTTCAATTGAACGCTGCGCGAGCGTGCTCTGCGCTTTGCGGGCGCCTTTGGTCCCGTGCACTCGTGAGACTTATGACTTGCAAGCATCAAACGCTCTAGTTCCTCTCGATCTACTCGCTATTCTGAGTCTGTACATCTGTTTCCTCCTCCTCCGGCACCCTGCTGTGAAATGACGCGCCCGTCATTCACCTGTTTCAACAAGTAGGTCGTACTCCTTACGGAGCCGGCGCCTAGAGTACCTGTCTCGTGGCGTCCCACACGGGTTACTCATGCTGAAAACAGAAGGCCGTAAGGATCATCCATGGGAACCTGCAGAGCTGAAGTCTGAGCAGTTGGCAGGTAAGACACTGCTGGCACGAGTTGAATGCAATTGCCTGCTTATTTTACATCAGGTGGCGCGCGGCAGCACCGTCTTCCGAAGAGATGGCAAAGCGTCGGAAGAAAGTCTTGAATTCCCACAGGCTGTGCCATGCGGGATGTTGGGAGTCTGTGACATTGCCCTAGGATCAATGATCGTGCGGCCACTGTTGAGGAGACTGATAGTATCCTCGCCAGGACCACTGTTGCCACCACTCCCAATCCTCTTCCTGAGAGGAGCGTGCTGGCCTGGCCCACTGACTCGAGGATGAAGATGAAGGGGCATCGCGTTGGCGTTTGCCCTCAGGATCTGCCTCCCGCGCTTGCGGGCGCTTGTGCGGTGCAGCAGCCGCAGCTAGGCGAGCAAGACGCTTGTCCTCTTCGATCCCCTTGTCATGCTGGATCCGCATCTTCATGATGGACTGGGTGTCCCTCGTGGGCTTGAGCTTGAACATCCGCGCAGGAAGTCCAGCCAGTTTTGCCGCTTCGTTGTAAGCTGTCATGATGGAAGTGGCAATCAGGTTGAACTCGATCCTCGTAGGAAAGTGTCGTTGAAACTCAGGCTCCTCCCACATCTTGTTAAAGCATGCATGGATTAATCCATGCACCTTGGTGGGAGCATCCAGCTCCTGATAGGTTTCGCCAGAGCCCGTGGCAATTGTTACTCGCCCATCATTGGTGAGGACTCTGCGCACTGACATAGCTATGTCCCAAGTCAGACCGGATTGAGTCTTCACCAGTTTTATGGCTGAGAAGAGTGGAGGCACCTGGCTGAGTGCTGCCACCCTGGAGGACCAGAGGTTGTGCTGCTCCTGGTTGGTGAGTCCCCCCATAATAACTGGGGTCACCAGGATGTTGATAGAAGCGAGCGCTCGAATCCAATCCTGGTGAGATGGGGAGCTCAGCATTTGGACGAGCTCCAGTCTGGTTTTTTTGACGACCTCTGGCGGTGCTGGTTGTGGGACATAACCCACGGGAGGGGCGTTCTTTGCCGGGGGCGCGTAGGCCGACGGAGCGCGAGAGGCCGGGGGAGGCGTGGGATCTCGCGGGGTGGAGGGCGCTGCCTGCTAAGGACAGGGGCGGCACCAATGGCAGGAGGGGGAGCCGGCGCCGGGGGCGGGGAGGAGACCACCGAGGGGGGAGGTCCAGAGCCAGCACGGCGGAGCCTTAACTGGGAGGGAGGTGGCTGCAGCCTGTAACCTCGCTTGGTTCGCCTGAAATGCTGCTTTCTCCGCTGCTGTGGAGGTAAAGGGGCAAGGGGGGGCAGGCGGTGGGCGCGAAGCCAGTACGGGTTTTGCTGGGTGGAAGAGGGATCTCTTGTGGCAGAAGATGCAGCCGCCAGGGCTCCAGGTGCTGAGGGCTGTGGCACCGGATCATGCTTGGCAGTAACGAAGTGGTTCTTGATGCCATGGCCTGTGCTGAACTGAATGTTGCGGTTGTGCTTTCGACAGTGGAGGCAGCATAACCACATTGCCCCTGATACTTCCATTTGTCCGAGTCATCGCGGGATAAGCTCCAGCACATCCTGCTCCGTGAGATCCTGATTGTAGTAATGAGTTTCGCGGACTGTGGCCATGAGCTCCGCAAAGGAGTTGTTTTGAATGCTCTCGGCCACATAAAGTTCGATCTCCTCCTGGGTGGGTGGAGGAGGGGCCGCGGTGGCTTTTGCCCTGGTCTGTGACCTAGGTGGCTGAGTGGAGCTGTGCTCTATGGGGCGGGAGTCCACCTGAATTTCCAGAGATACCTCTGGGACTTGACTCTGCAGCATTCGATCAGTTCGCTCCTTGGTGGTGGGGTCGCCCTGGAAGCCTTTCTGCCACTTCCAACATCTGGTGTAGGCAACCGTGGTACGGTTGGCCGTCACGAAGAAATGGCCATCATTCTCATAAGTTTTGTTCTTTACGTGCCTGTCCCAGCACTCCTGCAGCAAATAGACGGGACCGTACTTGCCGGAGATGTTCCAGCCTGGTTGGGGGTCATGGCCCAGATCCCGGCCCAGGGTCTGCCAGAGAAACTTGCAGAAAATCATATAATCCAGGTTGGCTTTGCCGTCAGAACCTGACGGCTGAAAGCGTGTTGTATGGCTTCCCTCATCAAGGGATGGCGAGGCTTGCCATAGATGATGCCCTGAAAAATATGGTCCGCTTTGACTCCGATGGCCATGACCATGAACTCCTGCGGGAGATGGCTAGGTGGGGAGGGTCTGTGACCCACTTCACCTGCCAGTTGCGAGTGAGCTGTGCTCCAATCTGCTGCCATGAGTTGCAGTACCTGCTCCCAAGGTACCACAAATCCGCATTTGATGTCCGCATATAGGCCGCCTCGTTGGTAATGATAAACATAGCGGAACACGTCAGCCCGATGAGCAGGCTGCCTGAGGCGATCCAGCAGATTGGAGCCGTAAGCCGCCGCGAGTTTCACCAAGGTGGCGCGGAGGATGCTGTCATCACAGAACTCGCGGGTAAGGCCCGCGAACATCTTGGCAGCAATTTGTGCAGGCTCAGGCTTCTCGTCATGCATGTAGGTCTGGAAGAGAATCTTCGGGACAGGAGCTTGTGCCAACTATGGGAGGTGTTGGAAGCGCATGCCCCAGGGTCCGTGCCCGTACTGCGTGGCCACCTCAGAAAGCTCTGGAACAGTGCGGCATTGTGACAATGCCTGAGCTCCCAGCATTTCAACATGCATGTCCTGCTGAGCCTGCTGTCTGGCATTCCACCCTGCAACAACAAGGATTGGCAGGCCCGGTCTGTGGCGCATTTCCTCGATGGCTCTTGTCACAAGCGCTGGAATGACGAGATCTGCCACCTCCGGTCTGAAATGGAGGTTCTTGGAGGTGTAGAGCTGGTCCACCCCGGGCAGTTGTGCCAAATCCATGATTTCCTGATGGATCAGATAATCATAATTGATCTGCAGCTGAGGGAGTAGGCTTCGAGACAGCGGAATGAAGCGCACATTGATTTGTCCATCGAGGTGCTCCTCCAGTATGGAGGCCACCGCCTGACTCTGGACCGCAGCGCTGAACCGGTTAGATCCGAAGAGCCCAAATTGCCAGTGGAGGAGCTCCATGATGGAGGGAACGCTGCCCGCCGAGATGTTGAGGGCGGCACCCGGGCAACACAAGATCTGCCCCGTGAGAAGGGGGAACACCCCGTGGTGTGTCCCCGTAGCATGTGCTGCAAGGTGCTGTCGCTGAGCACCAGGAAGGGCCCCAAGCTGGAGGGGGCAGCCATGGCCGCAGCCATGATGCTACTTGGCCAGAGTCTGTGACACGCGGCCCAGAGTGGAGCTGTGCTCTCTGCCTAGATGGTCGAGACTGTCCAGGGAACTTCAAAGTTTGCCTTCAGTCAGTGCAGCTTGTTATGAAGCTGTTGCGACTAAGGCAGGATGACCTAGGTATTCGAGAAGGTATTCGGATTCCAACAGCTGTTAGCTATGATACTGTATGGCTTCTGACGGCTGCGGTATTGTGTTGCTGACAGTTGGCTTGCGAGCACCACGAGATAATCATGACGGAAAGCATCATCCACGGGCACTCGAACAACTCCGAGATCTGCAGACTTGCCACCGAGGACCTGAAAGACGCTGCAGGTTTGGAGTGTCCGACAGTCAGCAAAGCTGGAAGACCAGCAAAGTGGCATTACAGCTGGCGCCGGCTTAATTTCTCCAAAAAACCAATGACGGCTCACTGCAGATGCATTCAGCTAGTGAGTGGCTGTGCCACACGTGTAGGGAGGCTGTGCCATTCTCCTAGCTTGAAGCTCCTTCTCCTAACTGACAGCTGCTTCCGGGTCTCAGGGGTGATAGCCATAGTTGTAGGCGGAGTGGGCCCAGTGAACCTCATTGTCCCTTCGTGCTGCATCAGCGTAACCAAAAGGACCGAGGGGGTTGAGAATCTTCTGCACCACTATGTTGTGGCGATGCTCGATGGGAATGATGATCTCCTCCGTGGCGAGATACCGCTGTGGTACGGCGAAGGATTGCACCATAGCTGGTGTGTTGAGTAACATTGCCGTCCTAGCTGTGCGCCAGCTGTTGACATGGGGCTTGTACTGGACCAGAGGAAGTGCTGCGCGGTACCAAGTTCTGCTGACCGTCGCCATAGTCATAGTCAGCAGGAGATCGGGATGCAGGACCGCAAGCCGGATATGCACCCCTTGCCGGTCGTAGTCCACGTCGCAGTAGCGTTGATCGAAGATAGCAATGCCATCAAAGACGCGGCTGTGGGCCCAGAGGTCAGCTGCCGCACGTATCTCGTCCCTGAGCCGGTAGATGGGGCGCAGGGTGCTATACGGCACCTGTGCGGTAGGGTCCATCTCTAAGAGCTCCCTGTCCAGCCCCGCTGCGGAGTAAAAGTCAACGATGACAGCTCCAGGGAGGATGTAGGAGAGAGCACGGCGGCATGATTCAGCGCAGAGTGCTGGGGTCATCGTGGCAGGCACTATCTGGATCTGCAAACCCAAAAAGACTGCGAGGAAGCTTGTCTGTGGCAGGCTGGCATAGGCTTCCGAGTCAACTTTTAGAAATCAAACGCTGATCCAGCGACATGGTCTGTGACCATGGAGAGTGAGGCTGTGCCATCCAGTTTAGATTGGACTATGCAGGACAAAAACTGGAACGGAGTCCGCCAGACCATAGTGGATGCTCAGAGCTTCACGGGAGATAGTGCCGACCTGCTCAGGCTTAACCTCAATGAAGGCTCCGCTGCCCAGCTTGCGAAGGTGAACATATGCACGCCATACGCCAATCCATGGTTTGCCTTCGAGAAGAAGAACAATTTCGCTGCACCACGCACGGCAGACTGCCGCAAGCCGAACTGCAAGTAGAAGATTCGGATTCACAATCCCTAGCTGAGCATGTACTCCAAGATGATCGAGCTTGATAGTGTTACCGATGACGGAGTACTGCGAAAAGAGACTCGCTCTTGCCCACAGTGGAGGAGAGATTCCTGCAGCCGCGCACGAGCAGCCCTAGCGTCCTCGTACATCAGGTCCAGGTCGTCCCAGAAGAGATTGGCGGAATCGTCGTAAAAGTCAAGGATGAGCACACCCGGGAGGAGGTGGATGAGCGCATGGCGTAGGGAGGCCCCTTCAAAGAAGTTTAACATTGCGCCAAGAACCAGCTAGCGCGGAAAGCACATGAAGGCAGGGCAGACAGGCACACCTTAGGCCAGCTGGCCCTTTTTTCATTCTCTCCCACTTCTCCACTTGCCTTTCGGTGCGTCTTGGGGCTGTGCCCTAGTGACGATGCTGTGGCGCTGTGCGATAAAGACTAGACGAAAACGCAAGCTACATACAGCAACAGCATCAGTCTAGGGCACGTCCTCAGCTTGAAGAGCATCGTAGATGTCGTACAGGTGAGCGTGCCATGCGTTGAAATCCGAGGGACGATACGCAGCCGCGGGGGTGTTGCGATCCAGGGGGGAGGACAAGAGCTCCACCAGCAGACGGAAGGCCATGGAGTATGGGAGGTTGAAGGAGTCCGTCCCCTCACGCACAGACACGGAGCCGGACTTCCGCAATCGCGACATTGCCACCAGTAGTTCGACCGTGTTGATGCGGGCCTGTCCTGATATGGCACTGGCCATTAATTTGTGCCAGGTGTTGTTGACGGCAGCAAGGCGTCGAACCTGGATGAGGCGCGGCTGTATCGTGCACGTCAAAAGCAAAGTGCAGTCCCTGCATGTCAGGGTGTGGCGAGGATGTCAGGGGAGAGATGCGAAGGGTGGGCAAGTGCTCGAAGCATTCCCGGAGCGTTTTCCGTAGCTCTGCATGAGCCTCAGCCATTCCCGGTGTCAAGGAGCCCGACGGCATGCCCGGTTCGGTTCGGCCAGGCTCTCCCTGTCCAAAGCGGTCATCGGGAGGTAGAAGTCAAGGTTCAGGTGCATCGGCGTCAAGAAGAGGTAGATGCGCTGGACAATCTCACCCTCCATGACGGTACTCATCGCTAGCTAGCAGGCAAGCAAGAAGAACAGAGCCTAGAGGGCCTGGAAAGCAACCGTGCGCACACGAGCGCTTCTTGTCTGACATGCGCAGTACCAACAGTTGTTACGTTGTGAATCGACTGCAGGTGAGCTTTGTCAGAGACTGTGTCTCTGGGAGGCTGTGCCATTCTTAGACTCTAGTCTTCCAAGCCCCCGGTTGGGAGACGAAAACCCAGTTCCCGCAGGCGCTGTTGCAGCGTTGCAGAGAAGCGAGAAGTGCCCTTCACAGTGTAGGCAGCCAGGACTACTCGATTGAAGGTAGTCCATGGGAGGGTGGCGTGCCATGGTGTGTCCGCTCGGAATGAGATGCTGAGGCCACGAAGATCAAAGCTGCTACCCCGGACCATTTCCCGTTGGTTTGGGATCTCCTGATAGTCAGAGCCCTCTGGGTCCTCGATCCATATGCCGCCCTGGTCGCATAGAGACAAGGGAATGAGCAAAAAGGCTGTTCCCCGGCATTCGGGCCTTCAAGTTACAACCGGGCCTTCAAGATGCGCATGCAATTTCTCTAGGGTTTAGGGCGTCATTACGCCGCGCCGGTGCAATTCCCCACTGTCTCCAGTCAGTCCATCCGCGTCGCAAACGGTGCTTGCTGTCGGTGTTTCCTCCCATGTACATAGTAATTAAATTCAACTGCATGCGCTCTGGCCATGACGGCCAAACAAAAAAATGAAGCAAGAGAGTTTATTTGACGATTTCAAGGCCTTTTTTTTTTAATATTGTTATGCAGTCGTGTGTTTTTGTGTTTAAGTATTTCGCGTGCTCCCTTTCATCTATTTGTATTTTATAGGATTGTCGTCCTAATTCCTGAAACTTTACCTTAAACCCTGAATTCGAAGCCTTAGTCTGCCATAATCCCTAAACCATCCTGAGCCGCCCAATGCCCTAATTCCCCGGACCCTGCTTTCCTGAACACCCCAATCCAAGCAAACCCGCCCCGCCGATCTTCTGCGAAAACGCCGCTGGGCTCAGCTAGGCAAGAGCCCGCACTGCGGGGTGGGTTGGGGTCTGGGGGGCCTTGGGGGCCAGTAACATCCGTCACCTGCCTGGGCATTTCAACTTGGCTATACTTGGCTGCGAACACGCCGAATCGGGAAACGACTTCCCCCCACGTCTGTATACTACTTGACATCGTGGGCGACATCGGCCCTGATTCGGAACAGCTGATTGACTGGTTTCAAGACATATGAACTAACATCACGCAACCATCTGAGCGCTGGGAGGCTGATACAGAAACAAGCGTTTGACAGTGACACACAGTGCTGCAGCTCGTAGGATGCACCCTTTGTCACGATGCCAGCACGAATCCTGAGTTGCAGAATAGCAGCATGTGTGTTATAAGCCGTCAGCATGGTTCACTGCATGACAATCAAGCAACTTTCAGTCCCAGATGGTACGACCGCAGAGTCTCCGCAGAATAAGGGTTTTGGGCAACACAATCTTCAAACTTGGAACGCTCTGCAATCCCGCAAACCAACGTTTTGCTACATTTACAATAATCCTTTCAGCAGAAGTGCCTCGAAGACTTGCGATTGCGGCAGAAGCTTGCTGGATGAATCGTTGCCACCATCCTGCCGACATCTTTGCCACTTTACCGGGCTGTTCTAGGATCACATTTAGGGCACCAGGACCTAGGGGTCAGGATACTAAGTTACCAGGACCCAGAAGGTATTAGTATTATTTAATAGTGTTATAAAAGTAGATAGTAGTAGGTACCTGTACCCCAAATGTTACCAATCCTCAGGATATAGTAGGATTCAAAGGATACTACCTAAACCCAACTTTAAGGCTTAAGGTAAGGATACCAGGATCAAGACTGACCCATTGTTGCGGTGACACCAATGTGATCACGCCAATGTTAGGATGGCACGAAGTGTGTTTCCATGGCATGATAATAACTTTCAAGTAAGTCTCAGGAGAGCACGAAGTAAGTGCAAGGATACAGCACTACGGCACGACTAACTATTATTATGTGACGTGAGAAAATTAAAAGCATTGTGAGGCTGGAGTCACTAAACAGGCCATCAGGCTGTCAGCTCTGAGTCTGTAAGTCTAAGTAGTATTCCTGACACGAGAGGTCGGGGGGTTTGCGATTTTGTGACGCGAGAGGTCCGGGATTTCTGATTTTGTGACGCGAGAGGTCGGGGATTTGCGATTTTGTGACGCGAGAGGTCCCGGATTTGCGATTTTGTGACGCGAGAGGTCCGGGATTTGCGATTTTGTGACGCGAGAGGTCCGGGATTTGCGATTTTGTGACGCAAAGCATTGGCTGGAGTCACAAACTGCTCCGTGGGGTCTCTGGGCCCGGAAGTCCGTTGCGAGGTTTGAATACGGATTTTGTGACGCGAGAGGTCCGGGATTTGCGATTTTGTGACGCGAGAGGTCCGGGATTTGCGATTTTGTGACGCGAGAGGTCCGGGATTTGCGATTTTGTGACGCGAAGCATTGGCTGGAGTCACAAACTGCTCCGTGGGGTCTCTGGGCCCGTAAGTCCGTTGCGAGGTCTCAAGAGTCCTCAGAAGCCCGACCACTGTGTCACGAAAACACCTTGCCGAACACTGTCATTTCTCACAAACCAGGTCCCCGCACAGGCCCTGGTCTTTGTGACTCCAGGCAATGCCTGGAGTCACAAAGACCTGTCTCCAAGCCCAGACCTGCTGTTTCTACTGGGTGTCAGACCCTGCAAGCTAGCAACCGTAAGCTTGGACACGGGTCTTTGTGACTCCAGGCATTGCCTGGAGTCACAAAGACCAGGGCCTGTGCAGGGACCTGGTTTGTGAGAAATGACAGTGTTCGGCAAGGTGTGTTAGTGACACAGTGGGTCGGGCTTCTGAGGACTCTTGAGAGCAGTTTGTGACTCCAGCCAATGCTTTGCGTCACAAAATCGCAAATCCCGGACCTCTCGCGTCACAAAATCGCAAATCCCGGACCTCTCGCGTCACAAAATCGCAAATCCCGGACCTCTCGCGTCACAAAATCGCAAATCCCGGACCTCTCGCGTCACAAAATCCGTATTCAAACCTCGCAACGGACTTCCGGGCCCAGAGACCCGACGGAGCAGTTTGTGACTCCAGCCAATGCTTTGCGTCACAAAATCGCAAATCCCGGACCTCTCGCGTCACAAAATCGCAAATCCGGGACCTCTCGCGTCACAAAATCGCAAATCCCCGACCTCTCGCGTCACAAAATCGCAAATCCCCGACCCCTCGCGTCACAAAATTAGAACTCCCGGACCTCTCGCGTCACAAAATCGCAAACCCCCGACCTCTCGTGTCAGGAAGCCGCAAAACCCCGGCCTGATACTACTTAGACTTACAGACTCAGAGCTGACAGCCTGATGGCCTGTTTAGTGACTCCAGCCTCACAATGCTTTTAATTTTCTCACGTCACATAATAATAGTTAGTCGTGCCGTAGTGCTGTATCCTTGCACTTACTTCGTGCTCTCCTGAGACTTACTTGAAAGTTATTATCATGCCATGGAAACACACTTCGTGCCATCCTAACATTGGCGTGATCACATTGGTGTCACCGCAACAATGGGTCAGTCTTGATCCTGGTATCCTTACCTTAAGCCTTAAAGTTGGGTTTAGGTAGTATCCTTTGAATCCTAAACCCCACACTTACCCTTACACCTTAATTAGGGTTTAGGGTTCAGGGTTTAGGGTTTAGGTACTATATCCTGAGGATTGGTAACATTTGGGGTACAGGTACCTACTACTATCTACTTTTATAATACTACTAAATAATACTAATACCTTCTGGGTCCTGGTAACTTAGTATCCTGACCCCTCGGTCCTGGTGCCCTAAATGTGATCTTAGAACAGCCCGGTAAAGTGGCAAAGATGTCGGCAGGATGGTGGCAACGATTCATCCAGCAAGCTTCTGCCGCAATCGCAAGTCTTCGAGGCACTTCTGCTGAAAGGATTATTGTAAATGTAGCAAAACGTTGGTTTGCGGGATTGCAGAGCGTTCCAAGTTTGAAGATTGTGTTGCCCAAAACCTTTATTCTGCGGAGACTCTGCGGTCGTACCATCTGGGACTGAAAGTTGCTTGATTGTCATGCAGTGAACCATGCTGACGGCTTATAACACACATGCTGCTATTCTGCAACTCAGGATTCGTGCTGGCATCGTGACAAAGGGTGCATGCTACGAGCTGCAGCACTCTGTGTCACTGTCAAACGCTTGTTTCTGTATCAGCCTCCCAGCGCTCAGATGGTTGCGTGATCTTAGTTCATATGTCTTGAAACCAGTCAATCAGCTGTTCCGAATCAGGGCCGATGTCGCCCACGATGTCAAGTAGTATACAGACGTGGGGGGAAGTCGTTTCCTGATTGGCGTGTTCGCAGCCAAGTTGAAATGCCCAGGCAGGTGACGGATGTTACTGGCCCCCAAGGCCCCCCAGACCCCAACCCACCCCGCAGTGCGGGCTCTTGCCTAGCTGAGCCCAGCGGCGTTTTCGCAGAAGATCGGCGGGGCGGGTTTGCTTGGATTGGGGTGTTCAGGAAAGCAGGGTCCGGGGAATTAGGGCATTGGGCGGCTCAGGATGGTTTAGGGATTATGGCAGACTAAGGCTTCGAATTCAGGGTTTAAGGTACAGTTTCAGGAATTAGGACGACAATCCTATAAAATACAAATAGATGAAAGGGAGCACGCGAAATACTTAAACACAAAAACACACGACTGCATAACAATATTAAAAAAAAAAGGCCCTGAAATCGTCAAATAAACTCTCTTGCTTTTATTTTTTATTTGTTTGGCCGTCATGGCCAGGGCGCATGCTGTTGAATTTAATTACTATGTACATGGGAGGAAACACCGACAGCCAGCACCGTTTGCGACGCGGCTGGACTGACTGGAGACAGTGGGCGATTGCACCGGCGTGCCGTAATGACGACGACAACCCTAGAGAAATTGCATGCGCATCTTGAAGGCCCGGTTGTAACTTGAAGGCCCGAATGCCGGGAAACAGCCTTCAAAGTTCCGGACGCGGCATTGCGGGCATCCCTATGTGGAGGAGAGAGCACATCGACCAGGATTTCGATCGAGGTCCATTGATGTTCGGGGTGACATAAGTAGACGAAGGCGTTGAGCAGCTTTGTGAGGTTTGGGTGCGAGATGGTCTCCTTCAGTAGACCTGGGAGAACACGATTGTAGGCACCGACCCTGAACCGCTGGCCACTGTGAGGCCTGGCCCCCGGAGGAGCAGAGCGTTCCCACCTGTCGGGAGTGTCGACTGGTAGGTGTTGTAGAACTTGACGAACCGAAGACCAGATAGATAGGCAGCGAGAGTCGAGGCAATCCCTAGCAATCTGTTCCGCTGTCGACGCCGGAAGCATCAGCCCTCCATTTGGGAGTGGCTCGGCCGAGTCTCGCTCCGCCGTATTTGCATCGGCCATGGTGATCATGGAGTCAATGTACTGCTCAAAGCGTTGCCATTGAAGAGGAGGTAGAGCTATGTGCCCATGCTGTGATTTCGTTGGAGGGCCATGTTCCCGCAGCCGGCGGTATGGACACGTTGACCTCCTCACAATACAGCTTGAGAGCCGAAAGAGTGAGGTAGTCATCCATATAGTCCGCGAATATCTCTGGTGGGAAGGGGACGGCATAGGTGCTGCCATTTTCGCTGGCCATAGGTGCATATGCACGCGTTAGTATTTGAGCCGGGCTCGACAAGCGATAACAGCTGATAACAGCTGTGCTCAGACAGGCAAGACTTCGTACTGTTTCACAGGCATGATCAAGCATCAGATGGGTCAGAGTCTGTGACTCAGGCTTCTGGGGACTGTGTCCTGTTCCAGCGGCAGGAATGGTTAGCAAAGCCGCGAGGCAGAGGCTGTGCCATGTGCCGCTAGGTGGGACTGTGTCCTGCGATTGAAGCCTAGTCGAGTTCTGCCCACATGCCCTGAAGCTCAGTGGGCGGAGCAGTCGTTGCTGGGTCACTCGAGCTCGCCGCCGGGGGCGGAGCTGGAGGCGGAGGGCTGTCAAAAGGATTCTCCAGCATGAGGTAGCCGTCCTGGTTGCTGTACTTCTGATACGGGAGGATCTCAGTGTACATGGTCCTGATATGACTGCCCATTGTGCGAAGCCGGCAGCCCAGGAAGAAGCGGGCATATGCAGCCGATTCTTCCCAGCTTCCTGAGTCAAGGGTAGAGCGATTTGGATCATCCGGCCCGAAAAGCCCGGAGACATTGGCCTTCTGCTGCCGAGGGTAGGAGAACACGGCCGTGGCGAGCCGGATGTTGCCTTTTTCGTCGTACAAGCCAGCCTGAATGGTGACCGTGGGGTCGATTGCAGTCTCATACCAGCTGCCTCCCGGAAAAGCAGACTCTGGCCACTTGGGTGGCGGGAGACCGGCTAGGTTCTCCCACTCGGCCAGCTCGGTCTTCAGGTGCTTAGGGAGTTTCGGGGCCGCCGGGAAACCAGAGGCCGTGTTGCGCCAGCACTTGTTGCCCAGGACTTCGACCGAGATCATCTTGCTCAGCCTGTAGTAATCACCTCTGACTGTGCGTGTGGGGCGTTCCAGCTGCTCGTGGGGGGGACGGTGTAAGTCCCCTCCCTTGCCTAGCGCCCCATAGCCCAGGCTGAGAGGATAGACACTCTCGCCCGCTGTTCCTCCAAAGTCAATCAGGACGTAGGTAGGGGGATCATAGCGCACCATGACGTTGCCCATGTGGACGTCTGCGTCAACGAGCTGGCTGGAGTGGACGGCGTTCAAGGCAGCCCTGATGTCGGCCACGAGGTTGACCACATGATCGGAAGTCATGGATGGGAGCAGCAGGGTGGGACCTTGTTGCCAGAAAGCCTCTATGACCGAGTTGATCGGCGGTAAGTGCGAAAGTCTGCCAAACTCTCGTCTGGCCATGTACTCCTCCTCTGGTCTGGTGACCTTCTTGAGTACAAAATCCCCAGCACTACAGACAAAGATGGCGCTGGCGTAGCCAGTGGCCAGGCTTTTGCCCTGGGGCACGGTTGGGATGGCTGCTGTCACCTGATCGTCAACCGGTCGGCGGAGGCCCGGCATGTGGCTTTGTGCCAGTGCCGCGTGCACTCCATCCGGGTAGGGAGAGCGATGCATTGTGACAGCAGAGGTTGCTTGAGCCCTATCACCTGGCAATTTGCTTCGGGATGCAAACTGGCCTGCAGCAGCTGAGACTTTTCGTGAGCAGTGCAGAGTGCTTTGTGTCCACGATGCCTAAGCTGTAAGCTATGGCGCTGGCAACTCCTGGCTAGCTGTGACACCGTCTGTTCGTCGAGCTTTGGGGGCAGGAGGCGTGGGCGGACGAGCCTTGCCCGAAGGCAGTGTTCCTCGTTCCACAATTTGCGAGCTGGTAGGGGACGTAGCTCCAAGGTCCGTGGATATATTTGCGAAGCCTTACGCTTGAGAATCTCGTCCAGCTGACGCACAATTTGCAGGAGGTGTGGAACCTGATCCGGACCAGGTCTGCTAGGACAGAGAGATCCATAGTTGGGGCTGGAGGCTCGGGCCAGACAGGCACAAACAAGATTCAGGCATTGCAAACTGCTGAACTTAGAGAGACCTCCCTCTTGCTGACCCACGTTTTGTGGGACGGCTGGAACTTTGTTGAAAGAATCAGCTTGAACATGCCGGTTCGCAGCGGGCATAACTCCTCTGGGCAGGGCAGCAAGAAGCATCGGCTGTGCCGAGGATAGTCGGCACTGTGTGCTTCTGGCCAGCTAGGCAAGAAAGTCTGTTCAGGGACAAGAGACAAAACCAGCTCATCAGCTGCGCTGATTGATTGTGTTGGCACTGTGTGCTGGACCTAAACTCAGGGTCGGACGCGGGCCTTTCGGGCCAAACCTCCCGGCGCCTTCTTGCCCAAGCGTTCGAAGTCATAAGAGTCGAAAAGAGAGGCGAGTAGGGAGAGATGCGGCATCAGATCCGCATAGATGGCGACCCGGAAATCCAGAATGACGTGCGTTTTGAATTTATTCGGCCGAGCCGAACAGTGCACAATGTCCTGAGCCAGCTTGGTCTTGTGTGTGGTGACATTGATCATGGAGTCCACCACCTTCAGTAGACGACCGTAGGCAGCTTTATCCACGTGCTCGGGGGGTTGCCCTTGGTCAGCTCGTGGAGGAGGACAACAGACACTGCATTCGAGCAGGAGCCCTCAGGATGGGCTTCTCCCGGACGCAATTGCTTCAAGCCGCCCTGCCAAGACTTTACTGATGCAAGCAGTGCCTTCGAGAGATGATGATCCAAGGGCAACTTGTAGACAAGGGACAACTGATGCTGCAAAAGGCTCATCTGATCGTCGTGCGCGAGGAAGGCTTTGGTGAGTTCCTCAGGGCTGAGCACCTGGATGGTGCCCGGTTGGGCACGTGTCTGGGTTCCCTGCCCGGACCCTTGGCCTGTGCCATTGCCCCTCTGCCGGGGGATTGATTTCCGGCAGAGCAGCGGCCTTGGCTGCTGGAGAGAGAGAGAGTCCAGGGGTGGCTCCTCAGAGGTATCCATCTCGGGGCCCCCCTCGAACTCATGACCATTACGAGAGCGCTTGTGCTCCGGACTTCTGACAGCAGCAGGCGAGGCCGTCATGTCAGCTAAAGGCAGCTGGGGGAGGAGGCTAACTGTACAAAAGAGCTGATTGAGAGGAAAGAGATAACAGAATGTGCATGTCCGCGTGCGCTCATGACGCACTTGGCCTTGACGTGAGGCGGCCTGCGTCAACATGAAATTGACTACAAGCTTCTCACGCACGGGCGCCCTGCTTAGCTCTGGGAGCTGAAGATAGGGCCGGAATGCATCGCCTGAAGCGATGACGCTAGCGAATTCGTTGCAAGGAAAGCATGTAAACGTTGCGCAGTAGGGATTGAACTGCGGTTGCTGAGGCCCTCTCTGGGAGCTTGTAGTCGTCGCAAATCCATACCTGAGATCTAGTGTCCGCAGGGTCCTCAGGCCAGAAGGCTCTATAGTGCCCGGACGCAAGGGAGTCCCCAAAGTGGGCAACTCCTGCCAGAACTTGGTAAGACCGCTGGGCTGTGCGCTCACTTGCTGTCCACACGGGCACTGTCACGGGTCCGCACCAGGCGCACGGCTGGGTGTTCTTGGTCCCGTCTTGCCAGCGACAGATCACAACAGCCAGGAGTTCCGGGGCCCAGGCCAGTGCGCGGCGAAAGGTCTGCGACTCCCAGAATCGAAGACGGCTTGCAGAGATAGAGGGCCTGATGGTAGTGGGAGGAGGAGAGGGCTGACTCCTACGTCCGAGTCCTCAACAGTTCCCTCTGTGCGCCCCTGCCACTGAGTTGGCTGAAGGGATCCTATGGGCTGCTGCTGCAAATGATGCAGAAACAATGGCATGGCGAAATTCAAAGAGGCCGAACAGATTCAGAAGTTTGGGGCCCCGCTGCCCGCTCATCTCCTAGGTGAGTGATGATAGACTGGTAAGCGCCCAAGTCATACCCAAAACTCGCGAGACCTGGAACAAGGCCTGGAATAGAGCGTTGGCGTAACAGGAATTGGCCGTATTAGTCAGTACACGTTTGTGCAATCCTGCAGGCAATGGTTCTGTGTTCCTGGTGGCCTGTGTCACAGGCGCCGTGTTCGAGTCCGTAGTAGGGTGAGGAGCTGTGCTCGTCGAGTTGGAGGCTGCGCCATGCGACTGTGATTTAGGTTGTGGAGGCAAGGAGACGGGATCGTCCTCTACATCGGGCTGCCCCCGCAACCACTGCGTGCTCACCTGGTAGAGCACCGGGCACTGCTCCGGATGTAGTCGACGATCATAAACTTTGTAACCACAGAAGGGACACGGTTGTCCCTTGGCCAGCTGAGGCGAGTACCCCTTACAGATGTTCACAGCTCGCTTGTGCAGGCGAGACCAGTCCTTAGGATGTGCCTGACGGAAATGCGAACTTAACTTTGGTGTGATCAAAAGTCCAGAAGTCACATGTCAGGCACCGATGATTCAGGACTTTGGAATCCGCTGTCCTTGAGAGCACCGCAATGCGATGTTGGGGGAGCAAAGCGATGTCCTGCCTCAGTCGGGAGAGGGTCCGGATTTCAGGGTGGCTGGATTGTTTGTCAGCCTCGTTGAGAGAGCGAAGCTTCTGGGGTTCAGGGCATGCCCCCGACAACAAGTGGTCACGAAGACCCTTCCATTGATGAAATTGACGCTTGCATGCCGCACATTGCGGCATACCATCAACAGCGTGGAGCTTGCGGTCGAAGCTAGAAGGCACAAAGCGATCAATACTCTCCGGATGAACCCTCGACCGATTCAGATGTAGTCCATTTGCTGTCTCAAAGGAAGCCGTGCATACTGTGCAAACGTGTGATGCCGTCGGGTTCTCCTCGGGAGCCGGGAGTTGTGACAGGGCCAGGAGTTTATCCCGGATGACTTGAAGAACCGAGGGATCCGTCGTGATGTCCGGACTTTGCACTGCTCGACGCTCGAGCTTGCGCAACCGTTTCCTTAGTTTGGACTGCAGTGCCTGAACGGGGTCCTGAATGTTGTAGAGCTGGAAGAGGTCCTTCGTGGTAAGCCGAGAGGTGTGAGCCGGAAGGTTCAGCACCGATCTTACTTTGCAGGCGTGCCAGCTACGAAGCTGCTTGGCCGACTCATCACTCAAGCCTATACGTCAGATAGGCCTGTCGTCAGCGTGCTCAGGACAGTACTCTGCCACACCTTAAGGCGCGACATGGTACTTGCGTACCTTCGGTTGTAGACGAATTGGCGAACCTGATGTACCTTTTGCTTCGCCTCTCCAATCCGGAAGTGAAGAGTCTGCAACTCGAAGTGATTATAAGAAATCATGACACCTAAGTACTTGCTTGAAGAGACCCACTGGAAGGCAGGAAACGTCTTGTTAGGCCCGATACGCCATCCTCTGACAGGCTCCCCTTTAGGGTTGGTAAGCCAGCAACTGTGTTTGTTCGTCACAATTTGTGCTTCCCTACCTGCCAGTTTCACCAGAATGACACACTTGCCCGCGTTGACTCTTAGTCGGTGTTTGCGGACCTCCTCCAACAAGGCAGCTATGAGTGCATGGATGGCCTTGAGGTCTTTCTCTGAGCGGATAGTCCTATGAAGCGTCAGGTCGTCGGCATAGCCAGTCAGGAACTTCAGGACCTGCTCGGCACCAAACAAGTCTACCAGAGAACGGAACAGGTCGCCTGTGAGGAACGAGAAGAGGGTGGGAGCGAGCTTACATCCTTGTTTAATGCCGGCTGTGGTTTCGATAGAGGTGGAGTCTCCCTGGGCATGCAAGACATATCTCGATCCGTCATGTAGTGCTTGTACAAGGTGGACTGTGTCCTGATCGGCGCCCTCTGTCTGAAGGAGACCGATAATCTCTTGGCGAGAGACTGTGTCAAACGCCTGGCTTAGGTCTAACGCAAAGGTGAGGCCTCCTACGAGAGACGGTACTTGGGTGCCCTGCTGTAGAGCGTGTCTCGTAGGGTGAGCCTGCTCCAACAGGTGCCGGGCCTCCCGCAGGTGGAAGACGACCCTATCCAGTGCATCTGACAGACCGCGACCAGGGAGGTAGGCAAACTGCGGCATGTTTTTCAGAAACGAGAGGGTTAGGGGCTGTAACGCCTCTCTGGCTGCACCAGCTAGACCTTTAGCGTCTGGGCGCAAAATGCCCAAAGGACGCAAGTTTGCTGGCTTGTCCGAAGGCTTGCCCGGTATGGGGATTAGACACAGATCGGCGTCAATGAGATCAGATTCGAGTCCATCCTCTACTTGTTTAGCTCCCACATGTCGGGAAAGGACTGGTGCTATTACGTCGCCGCAGAGCCTCCAACTGGCCGCTGATGCAGCCCCATCAAGTACCGCCTTGTTAGGCTTGATGGTATGGATGTGAGCTGCTAGTTTGGATGACTCCAAAACTGGAAAAGCACCAGTCATAGGCCTTAGCGGGGGGTGAGCGGCAAAAACTTGGTTTGCGTACGCCCTGAGTGACGCAAGCTCCTGCGCTGGGCCTAGGAGATGACCTGTGTCATCCTTGAGCTGAGCGCGACGCGCTGGCTGCCAAGGCTGCAGCTTTTTGAGGGTCTGAAACGAGATGTGCTGATCCCCCTCCGCTATGCTAGCATCCACTTCCGCTATGAAGTTCGCGATTCTGGCCTTCTTAGCTTGTTTCACAGCTTGTCTGTGCGCAGCTTGCGCCAACTCCGCCTCAGCCTCCGGCAGAGGTGGCGCAGTGTTCAACCCGGGAGGCTGTGCCATTGGTTGATGAAGCTCGCTCAGCTGTGCTGAGGGAGCTGTGCTGTCAGCTATGCAAAGGGTCTTAGCCCTCCACATTCGGCGAGTCTCTGATTCGAGCGGGATCTGACGTCTTTTGGTGATTTTAGGGAAAAAGCGCTCAGCACCTTCCAGCAGTAGTGCATTCCATTCTGAAGGGTCCTGACAGGACTCTATTCTGGATGCTACCCAACTGTGCAGAGCTTTGGCTGTATCATCATCCTCACGGACAGAGGCCTGAAGAGCTGATGAGTCATAACGGCGAGTGCTCCCCTTGTGAGGTGGAAGTAACCAATGGTGCTGAAGGGGGACATCAGCCTTGATTGGGTAGTGTCCCCCCTTCTTCCAGCTGCCTAGCGGGCAGTCCGTCCAAGGGCCAGACCGTTTGGCCTTGGCTCCTGCTGTGGATTCCTTCGTAAGGACAAAATCGATTTGCGACTCCACTCCGCCTTGGGCGAAGGTGGCTATGTTGTCACAGTGCCAGGTGTTCAGGGCCACCAGGCGTAACCTCAGCAGCAGATTGGACAGATGCGATTCGTCAGGTCGATCCTCCGTGGGCGGCATCACGTGGGAGCCCACCAATGGAGGGCTCGGGCGTAGGGAGGTGTTGAAGTCACCCGCCACTACGAGAGAGTCCCGACCTTGGACAAGAACGATAAAACCTGAGCACGGTCATCCTTGTTGGACTGAATGGATTTGGCCGAGGACCAAGCATGCTGATAAACAGCAACAATGACTAGTCTGGTTCCTGCCATGTCAGCGCGAGCCTCAATGACTCTGCCTGGGCTCCATTCCTTCCAGCGAAGGCTCTTGGCTGCGAACTTGGGTGAGAACAGAATCATGACCCCATCCGCCCGAGTCGTGGATGGTCCTGCTTTCGAATCCTGTCTGGTCTTACGCTTGGCACCCTGCTTCTGCGGGGGGCTACGTTTGGCAGACGCTGAGGCCGAAGATATGCAATACCAACCTGAAACACTGAATTCACTAGTCTCCGTCCAGCGCGTTTCCTGTAGAATGAGGCCATCGCAGTGATTGGAGGCTTCGGCTGCTAACCACGTTTTTAACTCTCCCCATTGCTGTTGGCCTAGATGTCCCGCATTCCAAGAGACCGCACGAATGGATCGCCCTAATTTTCCTGCCCTGCGGGAGGCTGTGCCATATGCAGGGGAGCCGTCAGTCTGTGACTGCAACTCTCGTCGTGTAGGCGGGGGCCGAACCCCCAGCTGATTGACCAGGCGTGGTGTCAGAACTTGCCCGCGGTATGGTACGGGCCCGTCACTACGTGTTGTCCGTCTAGATGCTGTCTTGAACGAATTCTTGCGAAGAGATGCAAAGTTTTGCGAGTGCACTGGCAGTTGCGCCATCCGCTGCTTTCGTCAAGAGACAGAAGCCTAATGACTCCCTCCAGTGCGCGGAAGTGGAAACCCTACCGCCTACCCAGTGTTGCAATGTTTTAAACAGAGTCTGGGCCCAGGAATTGGGACCTGGCGGATCAAAGCGGCACCTGTAGCAAAACGGAGAGGCACATGGCTCGGAGTAGGCACAAACCCTTACTGTTCGGAAAAGGAGCCTGGTCGGGACCTCTAGTACAGAAGTTGCGCCCCAAGCCTGTTCGAAAGCCTCTCAACTGCGCGGCCGCTTGATCACTCGTGGCGGCTAAAATCATCTTCTACTGCTGCTACTACTACTACTACTACCACCACCACTACCACTACCACGACCACTACTACCGACCACGATAACGACCACGACAACGACCACCCACTGCGACGACTAGTACGGCCACGACGACGACGACGACTACTGCTACTGCCACCACTACCAGCCGATGACTTGGAGAGGACCATGCTAACGCCCAGTGCTCAGTCCTTGTCCATCTCGGCGTCCTCCGCCTGCCAAGGATTATTCCCCATAACGTGCATTGTGCATACGTACATGTACGTATGCATACATATATACATATATATATATGCTCACCCCCCCCCCGGTGACAGACCACGGGTCTAAAAAACACCGTGCACAACGATATTCTGTGAAGCAAAACCGTTACATGAGGTATATAGTATAGCACCAGACGTGCGGCACATGAGTTACGTAATAGTCTTGTGGTAGTATCGGTATTAGGGTGAGTATTGTTATTAATATTAGTACTATTGCTTGCTGTAAGTATACGTATCAATATTGCCAACTATAAATTAGTGTTAGTGCTCATGTTCGTGTTAGAGTTAGCGCTAGTGCCAGTGTCAATGTCAGTAATACAGCACCACTGCTACGAGTAGTATCAGTATCAGTCTTAATGCTGGGTTTAACAGCAGCTTATATTCGCAGAAGTGCTAGTATTAGTATCAATATTAGAACTAGTTAGTTTTGATATGTTAGTATATTGATAGTCTCGTATATTAGCAGATTAGTATATCAATACATCAATGTATTCGGACAGCAAAATATTTGCATACTTGTATACTAGTATATTTTACATGTTAGTACAACTGGTGCATGACTACACTACTATACTGCTGTATTAGCTTACTAGTATATTGACATACCAGTATATTCGTACGTTAGCATATTAGTGTACGAATATGTGTACTATATTACTGTTTTATCTAATCATGTATAAGTATATCAGTATGTTGGCATATTAGTATACGAACTTGTCATGTCGGTATTCTTGCATAGTGCAGTAGCCGTATATGATTATAGTCACATATTCGTATAGTATATTCATACAACAACGAGAAGTATATTGATACATTGGTATATGGGTATATGCCTATGCCAAAGCATTAATACATGAATGCACTGATGTATATATCTGTATCTTAAGATAGTGGTACGTATTTTATGTACATGAGTATATGCAGGTGTCTATTAGTAATGGTATTAGTTTTCATATCAATATGAATATACTATTGGTATTCGTAGGAGTATTAATGTCAATACTAGTAGAAGTAGGACTATTTATACTCGTAATAGCCATAATATGAGTGTTCATGCTGGTAATACTAGTGGCATTCTTGAATATGCAGCAGATTATCAAAGTCCGTATTAGTGTTGGTGATAGCACTACTGTTAACGCACAAGGGTTTACGTATTCGTATTCGTAGGAGTATAAATAGCTATGTAAATATTGATGTTAGTATAGATTTTGTGTTAAGTATTAGCAGTAGTGTTAGCGTTAGTACTATCATATTAAAATTATTGATGATATACATTCGAAAGAATGTTTGTATTGTTATTACTCTTGACCACGTGAAATTCTAACAGTTGAATTCATGAGTGAGTTAAAGGATTTGTGTTTTAATATGGTGGTATGCATGTTTATGTACATTAGTACATACAGGTGTGTGTTAGTATTGGTATTATTATACATTATTATCAATATGAATATGGTTATTGATATGCGTAGGAGTACTAAGAGCAATACTAATCAATCTTAGTATTTGTGTTATGCATATTCGTACTAAGCTTTATAGAAGTGTAATATTAGTAGTAATGCTGGTATTAGCTTGAGCATTCAACAAATGATCAATGTCAGTATGTTCAATGGCAATACTATATGTAGGAGTATCAATACATATATGTATATATAGATATACAGATAGATAGAGAGATATTCGTGTAAATATGGGCATGAGTATTGACAGCCCTTGCCTTTGCAAGTAATCTGGTCCGATGCGGAGACTAGCACGACAAGGCGCGCGGGTGTCCTACCAAGAAAGGAATTACAGAGCACACGTGTATGGATGAGGGTTGTGCTGATACACTACATAGTAAGCACTACACAGTAATCTTACTTGAGTCATATATAGAACAGATTCCAGCATTTCCAAAATTTCCAAAATTCTCTCCCCTAACTTTCCGCATTTCCAAAATTTCCAAAATTTCCAAAATTTCCGAAATTTCCAAAATTTCCAAAATTTCCAGACCTAGTCGACAGGATTTTTCCAAAACATAAGGGCGCACTTTTTGGAAATTTTGGAAATTTTGGAAATTTTGGAAATTTTGGAAATTTTGGAAATTTCGGAAATTTCGGAAATTTTGGAAATTTTGGAAATTTTGGAAATTTTGGAAATGCGGAAAGTTAGGGGAGAGAATTTTGGAAATTTTGGAATTGAGGCTTTGAAAGCTGAGTGCCCCCTCCCCCCGATCACAGACCATGCACTACGACTGAGTCGAAAGGGCATGGTCTGTCATGGGGGGGGGGTGACCATATATATATATATATATATATATGTATACATAGGTATACAATCATACATACATACATACATACATACATACATACATACATACATTAGGTATACATGTGTGTATAGACACACACACACACACGCTCTGTACTTATGCAGTTGGTGTGTGTTACAACACCTACATACATACACACGGTCAAGGCGTTGAAGTTCTTGCTTTTATAGGATTGCTCCTCTTCCTTCAGCTCACCACCTCCTCACAGGGCCTTCCGGCACACCAAACGAAGTCACTCAACTACGCGGCCTTCTCAGCTTCGTCCTCCTTATTCTCTTTTGCCTGACAAGGCGCAATAGGCAGATGCTCGGCATCCCAGCCAAACCAAGTAGCTGATCAATAGCACGGCTGCTTGGGGTATTGTGACTGGATGACGTGGAGGACTTTATCTAGAGCCATGGCAAATGCACATCCTGTTGATGCCGCGATGGCAGTGAGCCACGGCTACAATCCTACCCTACTGACACTGACAAATTTTGGAGGGCTCAGATGCTCAGAAACCAACTGCGAAACGAAACTCACTCAGCGCCTGTGGCGAAGGCCAATCCTATGCTGTACGTCAGGTCTTCAGATAGACCGCATCACAGCGCAAACTCTTATCCGAAACCTGTCGCGTTTCAAGCCTCAATTGCCAATTGCTGGAAGGTGATTGGCTCAAAGCGCTGAGATCTCAAAACTTCGAGATTCAAGCCGGCCTCATCTGCAGGTGTTTCTTCTGCTGAAGCCTTGTCACCTCTCACAATCATCCAGCGATTCCGGAGGTACTAGCAAACTGCATCTTGTGGGGGCTTGGATACCCGAAAGAACATGCCCGAAAGCCTGAATGCGACCATCACGACCTACTCGTGGTCCACCCGAGTTCCGAATGTCTCCGAAACGGCATCAACAGCAACAGGTCGACACCTCGTCCCATGTACTTGTCCAAGTCCGCGTCCATCTGCAAATGTACACGGTAAGCCGCTCTTGCAAGCATGTTTGGGTTGGAGATCCGTTACCAGTCGGGCTTTGGGTCAACGGTCGGTCCTCAAGCACTCATTGGGACCGGGGCCAGAAGACTATGAGCTATCTACCCCACATCTTCACGGATACTTGTATCTGATTCTATCTGTCCCCTATAGCACGAACGTGGTCGTAACAATAAACTAATCTCAGACAAAAAATAAAGAGTCCCGCCCGGCACGTCGGCGCCTTGTTGTCTCCGCTTGCCTGCAGGATGGATACACGGAGCTTATGAGGGGAAGGAGTGATCAACTCGGGCTCGAAGGCTTCAAAAGCAAGACCCGGACATGGTGCGGGCCTGAATTGGGGTGTACATCTTGAGGTGTCTGTGTCAGGGGCATAGCCAAGCAAAACCTGAGAAGACCTACATGCCATGACCGCTACTCATGGCATCTGTGGTGCCAACCGTTGAGCCTTTTTCGCGCCATCCCTGTTGCCGTCGACGTCACCGCTCTTTGGCAGATGACTGTGCATTACGTGTGGTACATGTTAATATCAAGTGTTAAGAACATTATATATGTACAATATAATGCAGGTAGATACTGTCTGTATGTATGTATGTAAATGTGCATATACCTCTGCCTATGTGTGTATGTATATGTAGATACGTATCAAATTTTGAAGGCCGTATAGGCTGTATTACAATTCACTATGGCATACTATATACTACATCATAAATACGACAGAGAAAAGATTACATGTCGCATTGAATTTTACATATTACATTTTACATGGTGCATGCTATATGCCTGATTCTATGTGTCAGATTCTACACTATGTTTATTAGTAAAGGTGGTCTTGGTGCTATGTATCGTGTCACGTATGTTACCTGCCACATATCATGCACGTGCAGTGCATATTTAATTGTATATGCACATCATATACTATACGTGTACACTATACGTGGTATCTTAAGTACGGTATAACGATATTGAACCTTGATATCCTATATACTATATAAGGTGCATTACATATCATATGCCATATACTATGTGTATCAGTTATTTAGTATTACGTATTGGGTACTATCTACTGTGTACGATACAGGTTACATACCATGTGCAATGAAACATATATTGTACACTATCTGCTAGACATGGTACGTGGTGCACTACTGGGTTGTGCTTTAAACCATTTGAAAATTATTTATGAATAGGTTCCCTTTATAAGGAAATAAGGGGAATTAAAAATAATCCCAAAGCACAACCCAGACTATGTGACTGAAGATAAACCAGATCAACCAATTGCAGCTGAAGCTCCGCCGGAGGCTCTCGACCGAAGTACTTCTCGAGGTCTGCATCAAGCTCTTCCTGGAGCCGATTCGTATAAATATAGGGGCCTTCTTTCTTTCGGGCAGGCTGAAGGTCCGATGGACGTGCCTAAAATATAGGGGCCTTAATGATTAGAATTGTGTTTTGGGGTATACTGTACTATAAATATGAGAAGGAACCCCGAAACAGTATAGGTTATTCTTAAGGTCCGTATATTACATGCGCACCCCCAAATCTGAACCCCTAAACCCTGCACCTGCACGAGTAGGGCAGCTTTCGGCCTGGGATCAGCAAATGTGCAAACCCAGGCTTTGAAACGCAGATCACAACTGTACGAAGTCGCGGTAGGCACTCCCAAACGCCGAAAAGATTCTAGCTCCAAAGTTTCGGGTCCTTTGTCTTGTATGGCTCGCGGTCCCGTCCACGCCGGCCGCCGCCGCCACCCTGGGCAAAACTTCAATTTGTCAACTGCAACTCATAGCCATGGGGCCATGGTTCGAGTTGTGAATACAGGCATGTTGCTCATTTTTCAGAAGGCCTCGTGCTGTTTCATGATTCAGGGCTTGAGGCAAAAGTGAACTGCGACGAAGAAAGTCAGGACAGCCATCAAGAATCTGCCCGTTCAATCCTTTAGCCTGTTTGGCGCACCGGCACACCCGGAGTAAGAGCACAAGGACAGGCAGGCAAATGCTTGGTATTGGGGCAGAACGATGGCACTTCAGGCCACCGTCCGCACGATAGTGCAAGGTGCCGGTGGCTGCCGTCGCGCCGTAACTTGTGCGGATCTGCGGGGGCACTACAGGGAGACTGGAGGCTCTGAGGGGTACGTAGTCCAAGATCACAGCTCGAGGTTAAGTGCAGACTGTCTGCGCAGGCGCCAGGTAGCTACACAAAGCTTCACCAGCCATAGCAGGAGTAAGTGCAGGAACTGCAGTCGACAACACTATCATGCTCCATCATGCTCCACATGTATATCTATACACATGTATAAACACACATGTATTCAACATATGTATATATATATAAGTCCAATACGCATGTCTACGTATGCATGTACGTGTGTCTGTGTATGAGTGGTAAATTCTTAGGTGTATGTGCATGTGCACGCGTACGTCTTTGAGTATGTGCATGTGTATATGCGTATGTAAATGTAAGTATGTACGCATAGATGTATATCTGTATATACATACATATATGTGTGATTGTGTACACTCGTTTGTTATATATACACGTACGAGATGTTCATAAATCAACACACCTGTGCACATATATAGACATGCATATACGCATATGAAGATATGGGTACATGTATATATATATATATATATATATATATACATATATATATATATATATATGTATATACACATGTATATACACCTACAGATAGATAGATGATAGATAGATCGATATATATATATATATATATATATATATATGTATATACACATGTATATACACCTACAGATAGATAGATGATAGATAGTTCGATATATATATATATATATATATATATATATATATATATATACACAGAGAGAGAGAGAGGACGATCGATCTGGAAGTTCGCTGTACATATAATCTGTAGATACACACACACACATCCTGTTCATTTGTTTTGTATGAGTTATACATACATATGTACATAATTGTATAGGCCGCTATATACATATACGCATAACTGTATGTGTGTACATATGTACATACATATATGTACACATGTATATTATGTATTGAGCCAGATCCGAAAGAGATGTCGGGTCCCGGCTCCCCAGGAGTTACCATTCCGGTAGCCGCTTCCAGAGTCCTGTGGCTTCCAGGATTACTAGTATCATTACTATTGTTATTTTTACTGTTATAATGTTTGTTAAGATTTCATGATTATTATGATTATGATGATTATTCTCGAAATATTATTGTTCTTGCTAGTGCTATAGGCATTATCGTATTGTTGCTGTTATTGATATTCGTATTGCTGTGCTTACGACTAGTACTGCTAGTATTGTTATTAATGCTATCATTACTACTATTACTATTACTGTTATCGTTATTATTATTATTATTAGTAGTAGTAGTAGTAGTAGCGGGAAAAGGGGGCCGATGTCTGACCAAGTTTGCCGATCTTGCTTTTTTTAACAGGGGGGAGCAAGGGGGTTGGGGAAAGATGTGCGCGCAAGCTTGCCAAAACCCGCTTGTACCTCTTCGGGGGCGAGGGGGGGGCCAATCTTGGTCATCTGGCTCATCCACTTACACCACTTGACCACTTGCATCACTTGGGGACCAAGATGGGCACGATTAGCAAGATTAGCAAGAACTTGGTCACAAACAGCGGCCCTCGATTCCCGATAATATTAATGATACTAAGAATACGAAGAATGAGCAATATCAATATCCATATTTCTATTCTCATTACTGTTCTTCTTCCAAAGACCTACGGGTCTCGCTTGGCTTCGAGATTTACGGGTCTAGGTGCTCAGGGGTTTAGGGTTTGAACTCAGGGGGTTTAAGGATTCGGGGCCCAGCGTGAAGAAACATGGTCCATTGCGGCTAGGAGTTTACGAACCCCCGCAATTTCGGCTCCGGTCCCTCAGCACTGCTCAAGTACCGCTGATGCGACAGCTGACTCTTGCCTCGTCTCTCTGTTTTCTTTGTTTATACATGAGGAGCTTTCCCTTGCCCCGCGACGCCTGTGAACACGAGACGAGGGCTTCAAGCTGGATCATCATGGATAACAGCCCACAAATATCCTCCGGCTGATCCCCGTGTAACTTATTAACCTTCGAACTAAGCTTGCTACCCAAACTTGCTGCAAAAAACATGCAGACCGCCGAGCCTTGCTCCAGTCATCTCCTCTTGACCTGTCTTGGGTTGAGGGCTTAGGGTTAGCTGCAACTATCGGCAAGGGAGGCGCACGTCAAGTCACATCTGTACAGAAATCTGGAGACATGTGCTACAAGCATCTGCCAACCTTGAACTCCTGCATTGATTTGTATGAGCCCCAAGCCCGAAACCCTAACCCACTATTAAGCTCTGCAAACCCTGAACCCTTGAAAGGCAATGAAGACCAAAACCTGAACCCGAATGAACCAAAACCCCTAGTATAGGGGCCTTAATGATTAGAATAGGGTTTGGGGATACTTTATCTTTACTTGTTATAATCGGGAACCCCCAAAACCCTATTCTAATTATGAAGGCCCCTACGTGTATGTTAGAATGCCCGACAGACCCTTGCACCTACACAACAACGTAATCTGCTCGCCGCAACTACAGGAGCAACGATGCTGGGTTCTTGTTGTTGAGTGATTTTATTGAAGTTACCATAATAGGGAAACCATATTATTGACTATAGATCCTTATTATGGTAAGTTAAGTTAAATCCCTCAACAAAAGCCCCGGCGATGGCCTCTTCTGATCGCCCCAGTACGCACCTATCCGAGTGCATCGAGGCAACACACTCTGGGCGTACTGCAGGGGCCTTAATAATCAAAAAAAGGGGTTGGGGGGTTCCTTGTTCCATTTACAGTATGATATACCCCCAAACCCTATTCTAATTAGTTATTCAGGCCCTGTTACAATGCCATCATCCTTTCAACAGGGCAGGAAACGTCTCGCAGCTTCTGAAGCGAGAACCCCTGGAGCAGCTCCTGGCCTTTGCTCTTGTAGCCATCGTCCTGGCATTCTTGCGTTGCGCAGCCGTGGCGTATGCACACTTGCCAGCATCTCGTAGGACTACGCCAGGACATCGACGCCCGCCCGTCGGCAGCAGGTGACTTCTGCAAACTCACCATGCAATATGGGAATTCCCTCCATCATCAACAGGTTTCACGTGCTCATTTTGTGGGGCTGTTAGGTAGATGCCATAGAAACCCGAGTTCTGCAGTAGGTCGCGGCATCGGAAACTTGATGTTGTCAAGATGAGCCTGTTCTCGCTCTTTGTGGGTCGATGTTTGCTGGTTCTCAGAGGTGAGGAGTCCCCTGCATCAGCCTGGGGCCTGGGGCCTCGTAGTGACCCTCCGGTTCGAAGATCCCCCTACCAGTGACTAATGCGAACGCCCTGCGATGTGACCTGTTGTTCCGGGGCACGGGGGGGGACGAGTGCACACGAACGGTGCTGCTGGCCTTCCAGCTACTACCGCCCTTCCAGTCATCGTCCCAGGATCGCTTGTTGCCTGGGCTCTGCTCTTTGGATGTTGGAATCGAGCTTTTGCCAAGTTCGAGTATCGAAGCCCTGAACATCAAGCCGATGCTGGAGGGCCAAGGATACTCTTAGGCATCCATCTCCAAGCCCTGGCTTGGCAGCAGCAGCAGCAGCAGCAAAAGTATACAATGATTGGCAGATTAGCAGAGTACAGAACAATTCCATCTTGCAGCTGAACACAGCGGAGTTCGCCAAAAACCTGTCAGGATTCTGCGCAGCAGCAAACCCCTATGTCAGGTTCACCGACCATATGTGCACAGAAGGTGTTGCACGGGAGACTTTGCCCAGTCGTAACTGTCTTGGAGGAAGCGCATGCCGGGACGAACACGATGGAGACTCCGAACTCTCAGCTCACTCGGCCCAAGCAGACGACTCAGACGTGTATCGGACTACGACTGTGCACAAACAGCAACTATAGACACCTGAAAGCCACCACAGAAAGCAGCTACATATACGCAAACATGCGCAGACACCATGCCCTGCTGCAGATGCAACGGTGACTCTAGAGCCGCCCAGTGTCTCCAGCTCATCTTCTGGGATACCCCAGACGAGGGGTTGCCTGCACCTGGTGCTGCTCTGAAGAGGCTTTACGGTTTCAAGCGAAACGGCTTCAAGGACTTCAAAGTATGCGGAGTTTTGAGGTTACGTGGCGATATAAGTTTCAAATGTACGGTTCTGATATGTTCTGATGACCTCATGCAAGCTTCGGCAAGTTACATGGTCACTTCTCCGGGCAAGCCAAGCCTCCGAGCTCGGAGGCGGTTTGCAGGAAGGACTCTAAAGCTTGGCCACGAAATCTTGCGGTCTTCCACATGCCCCACAAAGGATACAGTCTGCGAGACCGGCAAAATGAAAAACATGTAACAATTCTAAACTAGTCATGCGATGAATATGAGACCAGGTCTTACATTAGTGTACAGGTATCGTCTACTGGCATTCCAATTAACTCTACCACCTGCATCTATGCCAGGAAAGATGTAGCCTGGATCATAGCCGTGAAGGCTCATCATAGGCACCGAGAGACATGATATATCCTCCTCAAAAACACAGCTGCAAGACACAAAGCTTGAGGCTTTTCGCCGCATTCGTCTTCGGAGCCCCCAAGGGAGCAAACAGAGAGTTTTTCTGGGCAGCGCCCTCAGACCGAGATCTCAGCAACTCTGCGGTCAGCATATGTCAAGAACTGTATCATGTCAGATGTTAGCCCTCCTTGAATGAAGATGTGCGGCCGTCGATTTCTGAGCCGCTGGCTGAAAAAGACCGAAGGTTCAAGATGCCCGAGCTAAGTTCTCCTAAAATCCATCAGCACTGCAGTATCGGGGTTTTGTGTTTCGACGTTACTTGTGGGGTCTGTAGTGAGATACCTTTCCGACTATCTAAGATACGTCTTATTCCTCCTTCTGCGCACAGCCTGGGGTTATCAAAATCCGTCAAACACCATCAGGAACATCATCAGCATACGACAATGACAACCGCTGGTAGTTCTACACTGCCAGCTGCACGTTCATGAGTGTGTTGATGCTGGATAACCCACGCGTTCAGGCCGAAAGAGGCCCATACTCGGAAAGAGTAGGCCGCAGGTCGCGAGATCTGGCACAGTGAAAAGATTTCTGGGCTTCGACGTGTCGTGGCAGGCAGATTAGGAGTACTGGGCACACTCTCCTGTGTTGTAGGTTCAACCCAGCCCTCAGATCTGTCTCAAGGCCCGATGGGACCCTGCAAACCATCAGAAATGAAACTGACCACCGACAGAGATGTCAGGGTGTCAGGAAGTTGGGCCCATGTATGCTCGCAACCTCTAGAGGCTTCACGATCGGTGCCGGAAAACTCAGTGGAACACGGCCGCAGTTTTGCACACAAGTGAACTGAACTGCACCGAAGATACGCAGAAACCGATGTTGTCAAACGACCTCTGAGCTGTCTTGCAGCCTTGACAGGATGCCTCCTTCCTCGCTTCTACCCCCTTTCTATGTTGGACTCTGTTTTCTGCTTGTTTCGAGACCTTGTAGGATGGGTGCTCATCCCTAGACGAGACACCCTTTGGGAACTGCGGCAGCCATCCACTGGTCACTCGGTCTCATTAGACCGCAGCAAGCTGCCTTGGCCGTACACGCAATCTCTGCAGGACTTGGATTTAACTTAGATACCGTCACGTCACCAACAGCTTTCTGTACCAGAAACGAAGATGACACTGGTCCTGACAATGATCAGATGAAAGCAGTAGTCGCAACACAAATCAGCAGCAGCAGCAGCAGCAGCAACGATAGGAACAACAACAGGATCAGTAGCGCCTCAGTAGCGACTGCAACTCTAGGCATCGGTCCTTGACAATCTGTCACCGAAGATCTGTCTCCGAGTTGTTGCGAGGCTGGGAGATGTCTAGCCTGCACGCATAAAAGTATACAGTATATACATATTCATGCCGCCAGGCTTTACAGAGAAGAGTTCGGTTTTTGGCAATTGTCCACACGCCCCACCAGGCTTCATGCCTGTCATACAATCATCAGCGAAACATATTTGTTTAGGGCCATACGCACAGCAACACCACCTGGTAAGGCGACTGCGAGAGGGTGACAGCTTTGAGCCACGAGAATAGACGTTTTAGCCCTTGCTACAGTACTGAGCCCTACTGCACACGACGACAGACTTACAGTGCTTATGAGCAACTCATGGTTACGGTGACGACTCTTTACAAACAGCATCACACTGCCACACAACTCGACACGGGCATCAGCTGAAGACGAAAGAAACCCCAGTCGTAGCAACATAGAGCGACTACGACATTATTGGCCAAGCTCAGCATCCCGATGGCAGATGGCACCCTAATACACCCTGAATCTCCACTCTCTGCATCAGTGCCCGGCGACTCCAACTCTCTCGTTGGAGGTAAAGCGCAAGAGCCAGAGTCGAAGTTTCGCTAAGGTGAGGAGCATCATGAATGAGGGTCCTGTTAAACCTTGTCATCTTCGTGCAAGAGGAGCTGTGTAGTACGTACTCCAAGCCTGCACCATTCCTGTTCCTCGAGCCGGAGCACTTCTCTGCTATACTCAACTTAGACCTTTAGAAGTACTTATAAGTACCCCTAAGTCTGGGGTAGCTGCCAGGAAAAGGCTTAGTTCTTCTTGCCCAGCGAGTCCTTCAGGGCCGTACCGACCTGGGTAGGCACGGAGAACATGGGGGCCGTAATCTTTTGAATATGGAGGGTGTTGGGGTAAATGGAAAACATGTGTATATATATATATGTGTGTGTATACGTATATAGGGACTACACTCATTATAAAGGAATAGGGTTATTTGTTCCGGCCTCTTTGTTACTATCGCAGCCGCACGGCTGGAAAGCGTAGCAGTCTAGCAAGCTATACTTTGGTGTCACACGTGACGATCGTGATGACCTTGACAATGAACTTCTTACATCACCGGAATCGAACTCTCGTCGAACAGCACGAGGTCTTGAGGTGAAAGAGCTTTCAACAGCGTGATGGCTTCAGCACCAGCCAATGAACTTTAGATTGAGTGCGAGCAGTGCTGGTCCTTGTTCACTGGAAGTACGGGGGAAGGGCAGGGGGGGTGACGATGGATTTGTGCCCCCGTCCCAATCATTGGGAGTCCCGGACAGTTTCCACCGCTCCGCTGGTAAGCTCCACGATGGTAAATGTCCTTAGCATCTCGCATGTCGCCACTAATAATCATGATAATAATCATAAGAATGTGTATATATATATATACATATTAATAACACTAGTAATCCTGATAAGAATGATAATAATAATGATAATGATATAACTATATATACATATATACATATGTACATACACATATACATATACTGGCTGAGAGTCTCCACCGAAACAATGCCAGAGGCATGGCTGAGCAAATGACCCCCCGAGTATCGCGAAGAGCGACGTCAGGAACTCGTACCATCGCTTCGACTTCTCCTGGTACCAACCACAGAGAGGAACAGCCGGATAAAGCACCGAAGGAGGAGTGCCCCAGTGTGCGGCACACGGATGAGGCTTCCAAAGGGTATTTCTGCTTAGACCATCATGAGCAGCGCAGACTTCTTACATCCAGAGTCAGGCACGCGTTGACTCCTGCCCACTTTTCCGTCTGACTTCCGACACAGGCTCTGGTGGACATGCTTTGGCCAAACGTGTGTTGACACATGGCGAGTGTGCACAGAGCAGGGGCTCCACAGCCTTGCAGGAGGCACATAAGTTCTTGGTGTGCAACAACCGCATCTCAATGCGACCACCCCACCCCACCCAGACATGACCAGGAGACCACCCCCCCATGTACTGGCGGATCTAAACTTTAGAGACACCTCAGTCACAGCGGTAAAGTTGGCGGGACCTTCCGCGTGCGCCGCCGCGTGCCTCGTGCCCCACCTTCCCCAAATCTCCTTACTCTTGTTGGGGAACAAGAAGGAATCCCAAACCAAAGACTGTGCTGACTCCTAAAGCCCCCCGGCCCCGCATATTCTGCCCCCCCACACACACATGGGAGTGTTAGCAACAAATAGGGCTTTGGTGTGTATTCATGGTACGAAATAGAATAAGGAACCGACCGGAATTGAATAGAACCAGAAATTCAGTGGCGGCGTCAGGCTGTGAACACCGAGCTCCAAACGAGCCGTGTGGATGAGTGCCGAGACGTCGAGCTACTGGAAGGGCCACGACACACGTGGCGAGACCCATCGGGCCAAAGGTAGGCACAGCCCTGCTTTTCAGGTTTAGGCATGGGACTGGGTCAAGCATTTAGAACATCACACGATAATGCAGGGGCTTAATAGGGTTTTGGGGCCCGTTATACTAAAGCTATATAAAGGAAGCCCCAAAATAGTGTTGGCAATTATATCACAAGAAGAATGCCAGTTTCCGGCCCTTCCGCGGTGAGACCGGTAGCATCCGGAGGCGGCTCGGGAGCAGGGGCCCCGCGCTGCAGAACAGGATGCACCTGCTCAGGCTTAGGGCTTCGGGTTTAGGGTTCCTACTGGTATTTGGGTTTGGGAAGTGTACAGCATATCCATGGGTTTGCAGGAATAGCAGAGCTGAGTGCTATGGAGAACATACTGTCTGGATATGCGAGATGAAGATCAAAGAACCTTTTGTTTCCACTGCCAGCCTTTCAAAAGAGATGAAACAGACGAGGTAGATGCGAATAACAGGCGACTAACGCTTGGAGGGCGACCTCAGGGTATGTAGTCCAGGAAGCGCAGGTCAGACTTGTGCATAGCCTCGGTGTGATTGAGCTGCAGCTTGAGGGTTGAGGATCCTGCAGTGGTACGTGTAGCTACTCGCTTGGGATAAAGAGCCCCCGCCTCAGCAGTACTTTTTCAACATCCGCAAAAGTTAGGTCCAACTATGATAAAGCCATCCTCAACTGAACTTTGTTCCTCAACATCCATGGCCTGCCGCAGGAGCAAGGCCAATCGGCATGACCCTGGCAGCGAAGGGCGCTGGGAGGGCGTCTTAGGGAGGAGGACGCACCGCTTCTAAGCTCATCATCTCTCTTTGACGGGGTGTTACATCAGGTTCTGCTCTGCCGGGGTATTACGATCCGAAATCCTGTCCGGTTGGTGGTCAATCTGCAAGAAGATCTGAGGGGAAGCCGGCTGGGCGGTTGGGAGTCGGGGGTGCTCTCCCGAAGCCCCGAGCCCCAACGGGTTCTTACTGGGTCGCATAAGCCATCTCAGACTTCTTGAGCGCATGTTGAAATCCCACCGAAAGCAGAAGGGGACCTGAAACTAGGGCTGGTGTGCTGCACCTGTTCTGCGAAATTACAAAAAGCAGCTCCCTACAAAACGAGGCATGCCATGGACCTCAAGTGGTTCAACTGCAGCGAGCATCGGCCGGTGGACGAGTAACGCCTCCGGCAGCACAAACACGACGTGATCAACGGCGAGCCCTAAGGAAGAACATCGGATTCTTGGTATGCCTGAAGCCGTAGAGCCTGCACCTCTTGAACCCGGATCCTGAACCGGCCGCCTAAAGAATCCTTGGGAGAAAGGGGCCTGGTTCTCTTAAGCACGAGCGTGGGAACAAGTGGCCTAACTCAAACTGAGAACAAAAAGTCGGGCTCCTATTCATCAAGTGTCAAGCAACATTCAACCAATGATCGCATGAGATCACAAGCGGACGTTGAGTGGGGGTGATGAAAGCATCTTCCCCTACATTGACTACGCGAGCCTTAAGTGCAGTCCAGCTGGCACTATGGTTTGGGGACTCCGGGTGGAAGGCGCTTTGTTATCTTCTGCAGCCGACCCGACGGTAAAAACTGCACTTCCGCAACTGCTCGCACCCTTCGGGCCTCTTCAACTCCACCTGCACCTGCTTTGTTGAACAGAGTTCGGTGGCTTGGAGCCCTGGGGCCTTGAAGACCTTGCGGCCTTGCAGTGCTCGGAGAGGTCAGCAGGTCAGTAGTCTTACACGTGCCAAAATTACGATCAAGAGGGTAGAACCCCGCGAATCCAAGAATGCATCAACGCGGGAATGCTCCTAGGCTCGCACTAGCTGATTTGAAAGGGTGGGTAACTTATCGCATGTCGGTGTACGGCCTAATGTGGCTGGCCTTCTTGTCCAAAGCCAGCAAAGACGGACGAAACAAGTGGCATGCCCGCTTCCCTACCTGCCTCAAACTGTTTGCCAAAAAAGACCTTTCGAAATTAGTGCACGCGGCCCCCAGTAACCAGTACTGCATGCCTGGTATCAAGCATGAGCATCCCTGGGCAATTGCTCATTAGTCCAGATTTACTCCAACCCCTGGCCCGGTGTGCTTTGCAGGGTCCCGCGTCTAAGCAGCTCGGGCACATCTTCCATCGCAGGCCTGGTCCGGGGACATGAGCACCTTGAGACCGTTGATACCTGGCCCGGCTGGCAATCCGAAGGCTTCGAGGCTTCCGAGGTCTGGGTGCATTGTGCCGAATCTCTCGCTGTGCTTCCTCACGAAGCTTCTGCTTCACGAATAAGAACAGCTCCGTTTCCGGATGCGTTGATGCGCACACAAAGCATGCACTGGGCCGAAACACCTGATGCTGCAGAAAGGTTGTATCCATGCCAGTCTATGCGAATCTATGCGGTGGCTCGAAGAGAATGTCTCGATGTCGTTGCCGAAAACTTCATGGACATGCAGGACTGTAGGAGAGCAATACCCAGTGCCGATAAGCCCGGCCCATTGCTCAAGAAAGAATGCGCTGGTGGCCTTGGCTCTGGTGTTCCTGCCCGGGCCGCGAAGCACAAGCGTGACCGGGCTACCACTCTAACCACTGCTGCAGATCTACTGGACGATCATGCGGTTTGATATCGAGAGGGTTCCGGGCTAAGAGTGGCGGCCGACATGTGGAAACCATTCTCGAGAGACCGCGGATTGCACAAGGTCTGCCAAGTCGCTGTTGTGTTACATAGGGCATAGGGTCTGGTGCTTGTGGCGTCAGACTGGAAGATCGCCAGGCCTGTGTGTCCATGTCTGTCCAGCACGGGTCCTCCCGGTTGACAAAACATGCAACAGTGCAGCACTGCGAAAGCCCTGACTTCGGAAGCCGCCGGATTTCAACTTACGGTGGAAGAACCGAACGCAATGTGAGAGTGTACAACTAGGTATGTATGTATGTATGTATGTACGTATGAGTGTATGTGGCTATGTATGTAGGTATGTATGTAGGTGTTAGGTGTGTATGTTGGTACGTATCCGTATGTATGCATGTATGTATGTATGTATGTATGCATGTATGCATGTATGTCTGCATGCATAGCTTATAAGTATATGTATATGCATATTAATACACACTGTATGTGCATACATATACGCAGGATAAACAAAAAGTGCGACAGTGATTTCTGCCAACACTGCACGCACCTATGCTTGAAGACACCTCCCCATACCATTGGCGATGCGTTTATGTCTAAGCAAAACATCTCTGCCCCAACAGACCCCCAGCCGATGAAAATTCTCCTGACCCGAAACACCTCGCACGCTTTCGGCAGCCTCCTTAGCTAAAATATACCATGAAATACGATAATATACTGTGATGTACGATGTTGTATTTTGATATACCAGAATAAACTACAACATACTACTATAGATCCTCTCCACAGTCGCCGGCCGCAGGCACTGGAGGACATCGCTGTGGCTGACAGGAAGGCCGTCGGGGGCCGAGATCCTCGAAATCAGCACTGGCTTGGCTTTGGGGTTATATCATATAATGTGATATTATCAATGATAGCAAGGTATATCATATCTACATGATATTGTATTCTGAAAATGAGGCAGCTCCAATAAAGATTAAACGGCCCTTGCAAGGATCCTGCATATGGAGGTCCTTTACGAGGGTCTCATGATTTCTGAACTCCCGGACCTGGGCCTCTTGCAGGGCTTGAGAACCCGGGGCCGAAAACGAATGGGTTGCGGCAATCACCTTTGAATTTCTCAAGCCTTTTAGCATTGAACCTCCCAGAGCCCTAAGCGTTGAGACTCTAATCAGAGAGTTGCAGGGATGTTGCTCTGTTGCGGCGAATCCCTCAGAGGAGTACAGGGGCTTGCGTGACTTTGGGCTGCAGGTTGCATTGCAGCTGGCTGCTTGACACTTGCATGAACACAGGATCTTTTTGCCCAAGATCCAGCTCGTTTGATATCAGAATCCCGGTTTGACAACAATGAGTCCGCATTCGGCAAGGAGATGGGTCAGATGGGACAGTTGCCCTCCATGGCTTACGAATGCTTACAAGATCACAATGCGGATCCACGTTGAGGGGACCCAGTCTGGGGCGCATGTAAGTAACGCCACCTATATCCTAGTTTCCTTCACACAGAAACCCCTCAGCTTCAGGACCCTAGGCCCCAAAACCGAAGGGAACTCTCGGTTCTTTCATAAGTCGTTCGGCCGCCTGGTCGAGGAGCCTCTCCGCATGGCTGCCGACCAAGCACTGGTAGAAGAAGCTACGCCTGGAGCTTAAGGGCTAAGCTTGCGCATAGGCGCCTAGACAGTCAAAAGCCTTCTGGGGTATTGCCTAGTCTAGCACAGTATAGTTAACATGCGGACTAGAAGGGGATATTATCACCAAGTATTCCGACCCTGGCAGCAGGGCCTGCAGCGTCTAAGGTGTGGTGTTTCGCGTATAGGGTCTGGGTTTAGGTCCGAAGCGGACCCTCTCGAGCAGCGCAAGTCTAAGCGAGCCCTTCAGGTAACACCGCACTGCCACGTCGAAAATCAAAGGCGGGTGTCTGTTGAGTAGGTGGCTGCATACCTCCGTACGATAACTTTGGGGGAGGGGGGGACAGATGCTGCATATCCTACACTGCGGTCAGGCTGCCAGTCATCACAGGTCACGACGTCCACATCAAGATGTGCCACGCCCACTGCCTTCATTCGGCTTGGCGTGCGCAAGACGCAAATCTTAAGCCGGAGTTAATGGAAAAACGGTAAACGCTTGACGTCGGGCTTATGTTGGAGCACCTTCCTTTGTGATTCGGGAGCCTCCTCCTTGACGAATCGTTGAGGCTTTTGGCTCAGTTCGTGCTGAAGTTGCTGTTCTTGAACTGTGGACCGCAGGCTTCCTTTGGGCCAATCTACATAATCAGCTGTCGCAACTCGGCACTTGCTTCGGCTGTGACGGCAACAAGTGCAGCTCAGCGTTTCCAAGCCGGTCCGGCATAGTTGGCCATTGTATGAGCTTTGAGTTGGCACGCAAATGAAACCTTGCCTGTTGAGGAGGGAAGGTAGCCCGAGCTGTAGAGGGGTGCAGAAGCAATGCGGGTCATGCAACCTGACCACCCGAGAAAGTCCTATGCCTCGTGTTACGAGAAAACCCGCAAATCTCTTTAAGAAGTCGGCCCGGATCATTGCGAAGAACTTGCCCAACGAGGGGCCGATGTCCTCAATTTGATCCTCACGGAAAGCTGGCACCAAGCTGCACATGTTCCCGAGGAGAGGAGCCGAATCACAGCAACGATTCCTTGCCTCAGGCCTCAGACCTTCCCAGGTGAAGCCTCCACAACTCGCCTATTCTAAGTAGTGCCCAAAATGGTCATGGTCCGAAAGTGATCTGCTGATGGCCCGAGAAAGAATCCCGAGCCAACTCCTGCAATGGCTGAAGCTCGCGTAGCCAGTCATCGCGTCTTAACAAGCCTCACAGGGCCCGCTCATGAGCATGCGAAAAAGCATCGACACCTGTTCTGAATACACTGAAACCTTTTCTTTTAAGAGCTGAGAGCCTTATTGAGCTTCTACTTGTGCCTCCTGGGCACCTAAAATGCAATGCAGTAGTCACGTAGACTGGGAGCACCCTATGAAGCGACCCTGAAATTGGCGCTCTTCCACGATACCTCATTGAATCTGGGTTCGGAATCAACAACCCAAATCCCTCGTGGACTTCAATCGCAGCAGCGAATCGCTTACCCGAAGAAGCGACACTCCACAGCTAAATCGGAGGGGGTGCCAACATGAAGAAAGAAACGCTCAACAATTCAGTTCTGCTCATGGCTGTTCAGCGCTGCAGCCCTGACTGAGTAGATATTTTAGAATAGATTAGATGTTTTCTCATCTCTCGGCTTCGTGCTTCAGCGAAAGTGTGTGCGTGTCGAAGTTGCTGGAGGCTCAAAGATTGAGGGCCGAGATGGGCCGAGATCGCTACTGCAGGCTGTCTGGGCTCAGGTCCTTGGTCTAGGGCCCTGACCTTTTGGGGGATCCTATGACCTGATTTGCTCTGTCGAGCTTCCCGCCTGTGCCGGCATGCGCTAGGGCAGCAAATGCCCTGTCCAGGGAGCCGAAATGCTCCACCAAAGCCCTGCGAGAGAGGAGCTGCTGCTATTCTTAGCGAATTGCAGTGGCATGTAGAGTTTTTCAGCACAGCGATCGCAAGACGGTCTTGAGTTCGCTTGAAATGCTTGTTCTTTGGCCCAGACGTGAAAGCGCACGAGTACGAGTCTCATGCACTTTGTACCTTCCTCGCGATTACGCTCGGTATGTCATGAGCTCTCCAAGTGAACGTTTCTCAGTTGGGGTCCCTGGCCCAAGCTCTTACAACTCGCCTCGCAAGCGATGCAGCCAAGCGCGTGGCAAAGCTGTCCACTGGAGGTACCTCTCTCAGTGCTCTCTTGCTTACACAGGCTCGGCTCGTCTCCTGGCCCGATGCAGAGCAAACGACACGCCGCACAGAGCCAAGAAAACACAGTCCATATGAATAGCAGCACGCCACGAGGGCAGAGACAGGCGCTTTACAACGTTATGAGAAGTGATCGCTACCAAGGGAAACATTTGGCACCTGGAACCGTGTGAATCCATGCAACTTTCCAAAGCTGGACAGACCCTCAACGGTCAGCTGCATCGAACTCCAACCGCCATGCACTTCGACATCCCGATGACCGGAAGAAGCTTCGGAACCTTCTTATAAAGCTTTCCGCAGTTGTAGTGAAACCCTCAAACAACCCTAAACCCTCCCCCTCAAACTTCGAAAACACAAGTCCCAAAACCCGAGAGACCCGACATCCCAAAAGTCTTCCGACCGCGCTTTCTTCAGCCCAGGCGCGGAGCAGTCCGAGCAGGGGCTCCCTGCATGGGGGGGCTCGTTTTAAGGAGGTCATATAGGGGCCTCAATAACTAGAATAGGGTTCCTTTAATGGGGGTCTAATTATAAGGGATACCATAGGGATCTATACGTGTACTACAATATGGTACCTTCATAATTGGAATAGGGCCTCGGGGTACATTATGCAGGAACCCCCAAAATAGTATGGGTAATTATTAGGGCCACTATATGACTTCAGACATCAACCTTTAAAGGAACCCCGAAGGCCTTTTAGGGTTCAGGGTTTAGCGGCCAGTAGAGGAACGCATGAAGGAACCCTTCATGTCTGGGGTTTAGATGGGTTAAGAGGTTTAGATGGGTTTCGCAGGATTAGAGCGTGGGGTTTCCTAGGGTTTGGGAAAGGGCGGGGGGCATTCGGAGTTTAGGTTTCAAGGGGCTCGGGATTCAGAGCTGAGGCTTTGGGTTTAGGGGGCTTGGTAAAGTCATGTGTGACAGACAACTAGGCCAAGCCGAACACAGGATCTAAAGTCGTTCACTTTGGCTGGCATGACGTCGTAGTTGCACACGCCGATTCGTAGTTTTGCAAGTGCATTATAGTACTAGAATATCTTATGCTCCTTTAAATTGATTTCAACGGCTGCACCATCAGATCGATTTGACATTATGTAGGCATAGACATGCACAGCTGTCGCCCTATCTACATGCATACCAACTTCTGCATGGGACCTAACAGCCCGTAACCTGCCAGTGTACACATACGTGCCCAGGCAATGTGTCTGCCAATGCAAAATCACACTGTGTTGAACCTGGTGTTGCGTAGCTGGGGGTTGTTGGACTGCCAAGCCACCACTGACTTGGCGCTTGGTTTCGAGATCCATACTTGCGATTTAGGACTTGCCTTTTCAATGTTGTAGATGCTTCAAGGCTTAGTGCGCCAGACCCGATGCAAACACCAAAGTCGAAGCCTAGATTCGATTCCGAAGCCTCGTGCTGCTTTTTCTGATGGTGCGAGAATCAAGGTCCATTTTATCCATCCCAGAGGTAGCCTCCTTGCAATGCTGGAGTTTCGGGCGGCAGCCAATGGAGTTCGCAACTCGACCTGCTTGAGCTCGCGGTGCAAATAGTGTCGATTTGGCTCGGGTCTGCTACGGCCTAAACTTACCCAAACGTCGAGCTCAAACTGCTGAGACTAAGTAAGACCATTATTCTTGGTTTTTGTCCGAGCAATAGCCGTAGTAGGACGAGTGTCGCAGCAGCAGTAGCTGTAGAATGTCGCAGTGGCAGTGGCAGTGGCAGTAGTGGTAGTGGTAGTGGTAGTGAGTGGTAGTAGGAGTAGGAGTAGGAGTAGGAGTAGGAGTAGGAGTAGGAGTAGGAGTAGGAGTAGGAGTAGTAGTAGTAGGAGTAGGAGTAGTAGTAGTAGTAGTAGTAGTAGTAGTAGTCGTAGTGGTAGTAGTGATAGCAGCAGCAGACAAAGTAGTAGTAGCAGTGGTAAAGGGAAGTGGTAGTTGTACCAGGTGTACCAGTCTTAAGAGCTCAAGGGTCGAGTCTCAGAAGCAACAGTTCGGAGTAGTGCCTGTGGCGGCAGAGTCGTAAACGTGGAAACAGGGAAGTAGTTAATGTTGTGGCAACAGAAGTCCCGTATCAGTAATAGTTGTCGTCGTCACAACCGTGACAAAAAAGCTTGTAGCAACAATAAATCACTGACACGGCGACGGTTGTTTTGTTCGCAAAGGTTCGGTGTTGTGATCTAGCACGACTCCGGTGCCTCCGCGGCGATGCCTTGATGAAGGACACGCCCGGAGCTTTCGGACACAGCCTACAGCGCTGTGGTCGCCATGGTGCATGGCTTAGAGCTTTAGGGTTTCGGGATGGTTGAGGGTTGTGGGATTGTTGGCTTGGGCTTTCCGATCTCAAGCACGGTTTATTTAGGAGCTCGAGTCTAATTTACAGTTGTCTGGTACGTCTTCGCCTCCGAATGCAGTCTGAGCCGTGGGAGCAACAACGTCGCCAAAGCAGTTGAAGCCAAACATTTCCGACAAACGAACCTGTGTGGATGTGTATGTGTATAGAAAACACATGTAATTAGATGCATGTGCCTGTGTAATCGTTTGTTCGTTTATCTACCTGAATCTAACTTGCTTGCATGCCAATGAAGGCATGCAGCAATGGTGGTCTTCATTGGCATATCGCACGATAACCGGACAAGCCGAAAGAGCCACGAACACTTACAGGATTCACAACACTTAGGATAGTCATACCATTCCTACGATTAGCACCACAATCAAGACTGTCATCAGAACATTCGTGACAACATTCATCACGAAACTGAAATCGTTCGGAGCTGCTGGCTCATGCAGGAATTCATCGCTGCTCCATCTGCTAACATCTTCTCCACTTTTTTGTCAGATGAAGCACACGGCGCCGGCTTTGCATTCTTCGCATGGAGCCTTCCTACATTCCAGCAGTAGCTCCAATGCTGAGATGAACACCGGCCAGGCCGCGACATGTGCAGGTTCTGTGAGCCACACACCTGGCTGATTGGACAAGGATTCTGCCACATCGGCTGTATGAACGGATGCACTCCGCAAGAAGATAAATTGACTGAGATCGGGAAGCGAACGCGAAAGTCTGGCTGATGGTTGTGCAGGAATCATGATGTACATTGTAGAATGACCTGGAAAGTTGCTGCTGAGCTTGCGCAACTGCGTGAGCAAAGGCTCGCTGTCCGTCAGTCGAGGAGCTTTTTCGATGGAAACATGCGCAGATTCCTAACACGAAACACCTGATGAAGACGTTTATCGAAACTGCCGCCTCATCGGGAACGCTCGTGCATCCCTTGAAGCCCGCAAAGGTCTCAACACTCCAACCTCGAGGTCAACCGCGGGGCGGCTCCTCAACCGACGGAGCTCGGAATGCACTAACTGCCGGATGAGCTTCAACAGCAGGTGGTGGTGAGGTTGGCGGCGGTGGTGGTGGTAGTAGTCGTCGTCGAATGCGTCGTCGTCGTAGCAGCAGCCAACAGCAGGAGCAGCAGGATCAGGAGCAAGAGCAGGCGCAGGAGCAGTAGTAGCAGGGGTAAGCAATAGACCAGTCGCCGCTGTATGCAGCTGCAGGCTTCTCCAAGGAAACTCGCTCGTCATCTTTGCCGGCGGTACTTGCACCGCAATTAAAAGAGGCAGTGCGAAGGCCCTTGAGCTGCTTAGTGATTTTGGTTGTAGCTACGCGCAGTCCTCAAGAAGAGGGGCTTAGGAATTAGTTCCGAACAGTTCAGTTTTGCAGCCCTGTGCAAGCTGATGCAAGCTGACGGGGCTTATGGAGCCCCGTGCCGGGAAGAGCTCCTTCGAGATGCGAACATGCCTTACGTACCTCTTCTGAACACCGAATCGCAACTCCACAACGCGTAGCTCCTCGCGACCTCTGCAGCTGCCCGATTGCGTAGGGACCTGTGTCAGCTTGAGAGATGCAGAAGATTTGGAGTGGTGGGGAGTTCAGGGTTCATGTGTTCTCTTGCTGAGGCTGCAAGGCCACAAACCCCGGGCCCAATCCTTGACCGTCAAGGGTGTTGGTCAAACACGGAGTCGAGTACAGAGATAAGGATACCAGGTAGAAAATATGTCTCGTACATGCAGACTTGAACACGCACACACACAAACAATTTTTGTCGAACGACTCCTCTACACCCAGTACAATCTGAAACACATTCAGACTTGGCCAGTCCCCAAAACCCCAGTTTGTCACCAACCCCCTCCGGAAGCTTCAACTCCTGCCGGGGCAGAAGTCATTATCAGCTATCGTTCCGCCAGCACAGATAGCGAAAAACCTGGCAGCAGAACCACACGACCCTGCCGATTAGCAGAGTCTTGGAGCGCCAAAGCGTATCCAAAACTCTAAGCCCCAAGCAGTAACCCTAAGCACCAAAGCCACCCGAACCCTAAACCGTCCTATAACCAAAAGGTCTAACACAACACACGAAAACACACACCGAGGCTTCTGCAGGCGACGCTTCTGCTGCGGCCGCCAGGCTGGAAGAAAGGTCTCCGTGCCGTTCATGGCTCGAGGGCTCTGGAATTCTGAGAGGTTTAGGGTCGAGGGATCAGGGTTGGGCCTTCGTGGCTTTGGGCTGTAGGGCTGGAGGGCTCTAGGGGCTTGAGTGTTTTAGGCTTCAGACTTCAGAGTTTCGAGGTTGAGGGCTCCAGGATTTAGGCGGGTTTAGGACAGTCAAGTTCCTTGTTCGTGAATGTTCTGTGGTCCGAGGCAGGCTTATCAGCAGGCTGCTGGGTCGAAGGCGCAGAGGGCCTGTTTTACATGTGGGGGTCTAGGGTTGGGTTAGGGCTGACAGTATCATGTCTAACTGGTCATGTCTCCATCTATACACAACTCATCGGATGACGAGCCAAGACAGAGCGCGCAAGACATCGCCGTGCATGCGGAAGAAAAGAAATCGGAATGATTGGTACCAGCATCCCGTAGTCCCACCATGATATATACTTGCACTGTAAGATATGTTGTAGTTTTCATATCCCAAAAGCCCTATGCCAATTATTGGGGCCCCTATGCCCCATGTTACCTCCGCCTCCGACTTCTTATCGCCAAGATGAGAATCAACCTCTTCCGACCTCGAAGCCTTGGGAGCAAAGGCCGTGTCCTTCACGACCACGCTCATGGGCGAGAAGTCGTAGGTGAAGCGAGCCTGTCTGCCCGCTTGCGGGGGTTCTTCAGGCATCATCGACGGGGCAGGCATTTCGGTTTGGCGCGGTTTGCAGAAATGGCTCGTGATCAGGGTTGCTCGCCTTTCGAAGTAGGTCTTTGCTGTTCATCCACTCCTGCCGGCGGTGGACTTCTGGAATCCTAGTCGGGCAACCAGCGCTTCGCCACGGAAACGCCTCAGCCACCGTAAGAAGAATGATTAAGGGTGCTAGGTGGACAGCGGCAAGGGTCTTTACTCGACATGCTGCACAGATCTCCTGCATTCATAATTCCGGCACGTGGGAGGTTGCTTTCGAGTCCGGACCGTCAAGCTTGCTCAATGGTCAGATGCATTCATTCTTCCCGGCCCAGTCTGTGTCTTCAGACGCATTGATGTACGTCTCTTTCCGTGCGTGCCGAACGTGTGGTGAAGTGCTGTGTAGTTCAGCGTTCGGGGTTCCGAGGAAATCAGTATCGTGGTGCTCACATGCTTCGGGTCAACGCTCTCGTCTCGTGTTCACAACCACTTACCTGAAGGTAAGTCTTCAAATCCTCAACTCCAAATCACCGTCCCTCAGCCAAAAACCCTGTTTCCCATAGCTCGTAAACTGAACTCCTAAACCCTGCTACAAGTAAATGCTGCCTATGATCCTACACTTCCTACCCTATACTCACCGAAGCTCTAAACCTCCAACCTAGCCAAACTCTCCAGTGCCTGAACCCAGCAAGGGCGGCCTGGGCTGCCTTTTCACTATTCCGGTCCAGCTTCCGCACGCGATCCGTGTGCGTCATCTGGTAGAAGACCTGGGGCTTGCTGAAAAGTAGGGGTCTTGTTTGGGAGGCCTTCATACTAAAGAACTGCTATTCAACGTCTGTATCGCTGTCCCCGTTGCTACAGCGCGGGGGGTTTCGGTCCCGAAAAATTCCAAACCTTTCGACCTCTAAGCTCTCGGTCATCGCGGGTTGGCTTTGAACACTCCTCAGCCTCTAAGCTGCGTCCCTACAAGGCAACCATGGTCCCATGCTCAGGAAGACTTCTCCGGTGACTCTTCTCCTCGAACAAAGCTCCGGATCTAAAGTCAAAGTAGGGCTCAAGGTTCAGTGCATTACCTGGGTTCGTGGTAGAGAGGGAGGGAGAGAGGGAGAGAGAGAGAGAGAGAGAGAGAGGGAGATCCCTTCCTCCGCTCTCCCTCCATCCCTCCTCTCTCACTCACTCACTCACTCACTCACTCACTCTCTCTCTCTCTCTCTCTTTGTCTCTCTCTCTCTCTCTCTCTGAGGGTGTGTGTGTGTGTATGCTATGTACCCTCGAGGATTCTCACAAGTGTCTCTTAGTCTTCTTCGTAGGTCCGACACAGCGACAGAGTAGTCCATTCCAGAAGTGGCCTCTGAACGGCACCTAGCTCTTCCGACACAGTTGCCTGGTAAGCCTTCTGGAACATCTGCAGGCTACTGGCTGAAATACTCCATTCCTTCCAGAGGATTGCGGTTTCCAGTGTACTCAAGATTCCTTTTCCCTCGCAATCTGTTGAGTCTTGCTTCAGCCAGAGTTTATGGTCCAGGGTTTCTCGACTCAACGCTGTCTATACCCAACTGTTGTATGCACAGACAGATGTAAGGGGCTAAGATTTTAGCAAGGACGGGCCCATCCCTCCTGCAAGAGGTTATTGTACCCATAGTGTCTCAGTCGCCGACCCCAGGCTTATCCTGGATCTTCGTGCTGACGACCTGCGGCAGCCGCTGTGAATAAAGCCGTTTCATGGCGGCTCTGTTGTGCCCTCTTGCGCTTGATCTGCAGCTTTGGCCTACCCCAGGCTTTTTCTGATCCGCATGAAGTGCGGATCCGATTAGTAGCGCGCAGGGCTCCAATTGCCCGTCCAGCACTGCGCAGTCTCTGCGCAGCAATGAGTGTCATCACATCAGATCATGACCTCTTTAGCTATGCTGTCTTCCTCGATTTGATGCCTCTCTATTCTCGCTACAAGTTCCCGGCTCAACCGTATTGTTGATATGCTTGTTCATGCTGCTCACTCCATCCATACTAACCGTGAGCGCCCCTTAGCATGATTATTGCTGCAGTGAAAGCTCCCGTGGTCCAGGCTGCACAAGCTCTGGAACCTTCAGGGCTTCAGCCGCCCAAATGGAAAATGCGGCAGAGCGGCCAGGCGGCATGCTCATCGCAACCACGGCAGTGCAGGAGTAACACATATACGACCAAATCTGGAACGAATTGTTTGTGGCAATATGGTTGCTCATCTATCTAAATGCCATATTTGTTTAGCAAGAGAAGTCAGGCACTCAGCAGCAGCCATGTACCGAGCCTGCCGACCCAACCCTACCTAAGGATTCAACAGCGAACTCTCGCAGTTCGCTCACCGGATGAAATCCTTGCCACCTGGCAGGCGGGCATGTTCAGAGTCGATGTTGCTTTAGTGAGTATTACTGGTTGCAGCTTCCTGCTCTGTTAACGCAGTATGTGTTACCCTTGCTCTGCTACACTACTCTGATTGTTCAGACAGGGCTTCCGGCTCGGTTACCGGACTTGAAGCCTGATGAAAGCTCCGGTCTGCCCCTGCCTGCGGAGCTTGTGAGTCGACGCTGTGCTGCTCCATGCGGGAACTGTGCCTTGCCTCGGGCGGCCAGCATCTTATGATGGGAGGGTTGAGCTTCATCCCAAGGCAGCTATCTTAATGACAAGCTCGTAGGCTCGCCCGGGTCCCGGGCTATGCTGCATCAAGAAGCGGCGCTTCTGCTCAAAACTATTTTACCTTTTGATCTTGGCTCCTTGGGGAAGGTTCCGTGTATTGATGACTGTTTAGGGCTTCAGGCCCCCTTAAATCCAAAGGCTGCATTAGGGGATTGCCCTGCGAAGACCAGCAAGGCTTTCGCCTCGTCGCTGCTAGGACCGCCTCCGCACCTCCAGAGCGGCAGCTGGGATGCTTGTAGAAGCTCATCTTAAGACAACTACGGTTCACTTGTTGGGAATCAGACTTCAAGGACTTTGTGAGGGTTGAGGCTTCAAGGGGAAAACGGACCCCTGTGTAGCTCGCCTGCCCGCACGGGTGAGCATGGGGCCTACAATCCTACAACCAGAATACTCCTGCCTTAGGCTGCAGGAGGGCCTTCTGTGCATGGCAGTAACTTCCCTGTGCGCCGGAGCTTGAGATCAGAGCCCCACGGCTGTAAACAATGCCCTTAGACTACAGAACCTACAACCAACAAAACGACGACGACGACCACCACCACCACCACTAACTAACAAGCCCACCGCCCCACCCCGACCCCGACTACCCTGGTCAATGTGTCTACAAATCCCTGAGTTGCCCCCCTCGACCCCTTAACTGGAGAAACGAGCCCGGCGATTGCCAGCGATTTCATAAACCAAGTGCCGGCTCGTTTCTGCCGCCCATCTCAACCGAAGAGCTCGACTCTACACTCGCGATGCTAAACCCTAGACCCTACTTCCTTTCAGACCTTGCAATGCTGAACCATAACACCGGAAAGCCCCCACAACCTGTGGTCGCCTTGGCTTGCGGCTGGCTCGTAGGCTCCGGCGGAGGGCGTCGTCCTGGTTGTGCTCAAACACTCTGCTCCAGGTTCCTACTCAGTACATAGTGCAGGGCGATGTTCTTTCGTACTCTTCAAGGTGCAAGGATGATGATGGTACAAGATGGGTCGCATCACCATGCTTAGCGCCCTCTGTGCATCACCGCAGCCAGGCACCGTGGGGGACCCCAAACCGTCTGCGAAATTCCTACCAGTCCTTCACTCATTCATCTTCTCGCATCCATACCGAAATCCCGACGAAAGTCCCGAATCCTAACTGCGAAAACAGTTCAAGATCCAAGCCAGCAATGAAATTGGCCAAAAGTACTCATATGATGCAAAATGGTACGTAAAGAGCAGCTGCAGCAACAAATCGGGTCAAGGATAAACGAGAAAGTAAGAGCCATGGTTCAACAATAGTCCACTATAAACGACAGGCTCTATATTCATCACCAATAGCTATGATAAAGTTTACAGAAACGACCGTCCCAGATTGCCCCAAAACGGAGAGCCTTGCAACAGCCTAGCCGGAGGCGGTGCCGAGGGCGGCCGCGCCGTCCTATACTGCGCCGGGGTTTTGTGCAGTTGGGCTTTAGGGAGTCTAGGGTTTGGTGCAGAAATTGCAGCAGAACTTTTGGTGTACCTCTTTGGAAGCAGGTTGGATTGACTCGAGCAGGGCTGTTGCAAGCTTCGGGCCTATGGGTTGAGGATGCTTTTGAGAGTAAGTGGGGTGTTTGCTTTCCGCGGCTGTCGTGCGAATCACAGACCTGGCTCAAGCTTCAGACATTGCGCTTGGGAGGTGGGGTCTTGGTTTTAGAGGCAGCAGGGCTGGCGTAATCTTGATGAGTCAAGGGGGAATTTCGACTCAGGTGCGTGTGGTTTGTGAAGTTCAACGGTCCCTGTGTCAAACGAGAAGCTTCTGCACACAAGTCCAAATCATGTGACTCTATGTCTTCAAAATGAGAGGGGAGGTTAACCCGTGCCTGGTAGGTCGAACCCGTTCAGGTACTGTAAAGTTTAGGGGTCCAGGGGGTGTACGGATTCCACAATCGAGGGCTCTGGAAGCACCCTCCTGACACCCGGCGAAGACGGTGGCTGCCCATGACGTGGCGGTACAGTCTGCGGAGCCTGTGGAGAGGGTTGCGACACTGTGACGCAGCGATGACATGATCTGATTGAAACAAGGGTACGGACGTTGATAAGCTTTCATTGTGCGCGTAGCAGCAGTTATCAGGACGGTGGCGAAGCCTTTCACACTTGTGGAAACCTGCATGCATTGAATTACAATCCAGCTGTTGTTCTTACTGCCATGCTCCTCAGCATCATCATTGTCACCTTTATCCGCAGCATCCACATTCTTGGAAACTGCTGGGGCCCGTGGCGTTTCAGATGATACCACCGGAGTTCTTTTCTTGCGTGATCATTATGAGTATACTTACTACGGTAAATATGATTCAAATCTGCAAAAACCACATCTAAGCACACATATACGCATGTACGCATGTCTTGAACCCCCGAGCAGCTCTAGGCCTTGTTGCTGAAGGCCGAGAAGGGCCGCGATCTCGCAGTTGGCTGTGGAACAGGGACCTGGAAGTCTGTAATGTAGGGGCCTTAAGAATAGGGTTTGGTTTTCATTATACCATAACTACATTCATGAATCCCCAAAATAGTATAGGTATTTATTTAGGCCTCTATATTACAAAACGAAGCTGCTAAGAAAACGATCCTACAGGGAATGAGGATGCGGGCTTAGAGCACTCAAGTCGACGAATGCACTCCGGGTGTGCCTTGTCGGGTATCTCCAGCTCTGCCTCTTCGTCTTCATCCGCCTTAAGACGGCAGCCCTCCCCAAGACATGGGTAAGGAGCGCCGTTGCTGAATTCCCAAGCAACGAGTCCGAGTTTCTTCTACCGACACCACTTCCGAAAGAACACCCGAGCCTTCAGACTGAGACGCTTTCCTAAATCCTTCTTGGCCCCCTGCTCCGTCTTTGTAAACCTCTTGCATGGCCGCTTCGAAGCGAGCACCAAGCTCTGGGTCCTCATCATGTCAAAGAGCTGACGAGCAGCACCCACCCACCCACCGAGAGAGAGAGAGAGAGAGAGAGAATATATATGTATATAATTTAAAATGTAATATAATGTAAATGCGTATATATATATATATGCTACGTACTATATCATATGAAACTGTGCATACATATATGTATATACATGTACCTGTATGTGTGTATGTGCATACACCAGCATGCGCAGGCAGAGGCGGGCACGCAATGCATGCCATGCAGATGCATGTGATTGTACAGAGCTGCAGTCATTCCGGAAAAGTGCCTTCTGTCATGATTGCCAGAACCGTTCAGGTCAGAATGAGGCATAGCAAGTTAGGGCAAGCCCGTAGCGGTGCATCGGAGAGCCTTTTCAACCTCTTCCTCGAGCTCGGCTACCCAGGCGTCCGTCGAAGCCTACTTGCAGTGGGAATCGCTGCTATCGGAGCGTACGTTACAGGATGCCTTCTGCTGCGGACCTGGGTTGAGAGTTGGTCTTCAGAAAGAACGGAAAAACATGCAAATTTCAAACATGCAGCCTGGCCTGGCCGGCAAGTTCGCAAAGGTTTGACAGTTAGCAGCTGTGGTCGGGAATACTGGGAAAACCGAACGTGGGCGACGGCGATGAAGATGTTGGCGATAGTGATGCTGATAGTGACGGACAAGAAGAATGTTGTGATGCGTGTCATGGTAAAAGGGGAACATGAAGGTGCAGAAACGTTGCTACTGATGAGGCTGGTAGCAGTGAGAGAGATTATGATTATGACTATGATGGGAACGGTGCCACCCACGATGATGACAATGGTGACGATGATAGTGGTGACGAGGTGAAGGTAAACATCAAAGTGAACATGAAGGACAAGATTAAACACTGTACAATCATGCTGAAGATGATTATCAAACTACGCTTACGGCTACTTGTAAGATGCCACGGTACTCTACAAGCGGAAGATGATGGTGACGAGGATGGTGGTGGAGATCCTTTCGTGCAGCTGTCTACCTGCCTGATGTTGCAGCGCTGCGTAGCGCGGTCATTCACAACAATACAAACAAGAAAGAACTTTACCTAGGCATGCGAAACCACCAACCCGAAAGCCTCAACAAACAGACGCACGGCATCGCACAGCGAGCCTGGGCAGGAGTTTCCTCTGCCATGTGCGCTGACCAACCGTTGTCCGGTGGAGCCTTTCGGCGGCAATTTCCAATTTCCAGGTCCACACTGCTTTGCATCACGCGCACCCAGATCATGAAGAATGAACGGCTGATTCAGACAAAGTAGACTTCTACACACCTCAGCGATCCTACCTCCGAGAACTGTCCAGCCTTGATTTCCCTACTTTGGGGGCTCTCCGGCCAAGCGTTGAAGGTTCTTGTCGTCCCTCACTTCAAGGACACACTGACATCAGGGCAGGGACACTCTGCCTCTTGCTCCTCCCCTCCGGTCCCGGGCCATGCATCGTCCTTACAAGGCTTGCGCAAGACATGTCTGGAATCGAGCAGACGTCTACGAAATACCAAATCACTCAGCATACAATACATAGTGGCGCATGCACTTGCCGACATCGCGTCTAGCAGTTGCAGATAAAGAACTGCTAAAAGGCGACTGATAGTCGCTCCACATCCATGGAAGCCTTATCAAAATCGCGCCTTGGTAGCCAGCTGATCCAGAAGAGAACCCTGCGGCGTGAGCACTGCAAGAGTTAACTGTCACTGCCTATTGACAGGGAAGACGCAGTAGCAGCCCGGCAACTTGACACTTCGATTCAGGTCTGGTGCGATTGTTGAGACGGTTCTGAAGTACATACCAGAACGCGGTACCCCTGATGTGTGCAGCACAAGGAAACATAAGCACAGATACTCGAAAACTCTTGCTGCTGTGCTATTCGGATTTCTCACTTGGGTGCATTGTATTGTAATACTCTCCACATGTTGGTTGCTTTTGAGTTGCTTTATTCAATACTATGACCTTGCTTCTTTGCAAGGGGGTCTCGATGCTCGGTGAAAGGTCAGCGTGTAGGAAGACATCTGTGGGCCCCGAAAGGCCTCTGCGCGATACCACCGAGTGCTTACATTCGGGCGGCCGTCTGATCGTGCCACTTCGGGTGTGGAGATTTTTGCGTGTTTTGTGGAATGTCTGCAGTCATTCAGATCGCTTGAGGGGTTCGATTGGCACTCTGGCCACTTCTCGGCATTCACAGCTGCAGCTTCAGTTTGGCAGGGTTCGTTGCCCTCTGGCTGTCGGGCCTTGAAACCATTTATGGAGCCCAGCCGCAGCTTTTGATTGGAAGACTCGCTTCAACTAATGAGAAAACAGTGTACCTCCGAAGGACAGCGAAGTCAACTAGCGACCACAGCCACACTTGGCTGGGTGCACTAAGGACTTACACATTCTCTGTCTAGCACCTTCACGATGGCCTGACACGGGTTTGTTTCAACCTCACGAGTAGTGAGACTTACGACTTACGAGGCACATGCAGGACAATGAAATACCACTGCACGACACCTCTTCACCAGCTTCTTGGCCATCAACCAAATCCTGCATAGCATGTGAAGATGTTCAATGAACCATGGAAATGACGTCTGTTTACAAGAGCCTGGGAACACATGATCTATTCTTAATGTAGGGGCCTTAATAATGTGAATCGGGTTTCGGGGCTCATTATACTATATTTATTATAGTAAGGAACACTGAAAATAGCTTCGGTAATTACTTCGGCCACACATTATGCTTCTGATGCTTCTGGCCTCTGGCGGGGCTCTTGACAGCAGCAGCAAAAGAACAAGCGTTTGAGCAATGGGAGCTGAAGGTTGGGATAAGTGACCGTCTGGCTTCTGTCCACCCCTTCGGTTGAAGGGGTTACACCGTAGTACATTATGGTATATATTATAGTACATTATCGGAAATATGATAGTACATTATAGTAGATTGTAAGGTCAAAAAATCGAGAGGTCCAGGAGCCAAGACCTCCAATCGTCCAATTTAGGACTTCGGGCTAGACATGCTTGCCTGCCCGAGCCACTAGGCCTACACCAGGCTCCCAGGCGAGGCGCGGAACCGAGCCCCAAACATACCGACCCTGGCTTCCTTCTGGGCTTCACACGCGGAAGCTCTCCTGTTACATGATGGCAAGACGTAAACCCCCGCCCGGGCCCAGCTTGACCTCTCAAAAGTAGAAGAGTATTTGGACTCCCTGGATCTGATAAACTGAAATTCTCAGTGCTTGAAGCAAAAGCCAGCCTGCCACAGTTTGTCCAAAGTAGCCTGCTCCTCAGCCGAGGATTCCCATACTTGCTTGGGCTGCTTGGAGGAGATGTTTATGGGCTTCGCGACCATGATGCAATCAGGGTTGGGGTCCTTAAATTATGAGCGAAGGCTGCTGAATTGGGGGGGGGGGGGGGATCGGGGATCGGGGTGGGCTGGGGACGCGCAATCAGCACAGGTGGGCCTGGCTGGGCCGGGGTTATTAATGCCTGACCTTGATAATTACAATAGAGTCTTGGGTGTATTGTGGAGTCATGTGCTTTGTTGGTCTGGGCTGTCAATGTGAGGGGATCTAACGCAACATGTGTTGACGCTTGCTTCTTGGATTACGGAGAATGCATGAGTCAGCAGAGCATCGGCCGCAGAACAGTAAACAAAAGGGTTATTAGCAGCCTGCCTATGAAGCATCGGTTCACTTCTTCAGATTGGTGAATAAGGAAGGTGCTGGACGAGACAGGTTCCCTGGACAACGAGCGAAACGTTTTGGATACGAAAGGAATGCAGCCCAATGCTGATGCCGAAAAGTACAGCTGTGACAAGCAACTCGTTCACCTCGAAACATTTCTGGAGGTCAACGGATTTATTAACCGATGTGAATATTGCAGACCCGGTCGGCCGCGGAATCTGCAGGAGGATCGCAAGCCACGTCCTGCCGCGGTAGCTAGACAGCGTCGCACGCAATAGTCGCATGGACAAACAATAAGACAAAGTATTCTGGCACGCAATAGACAGCAAAATTGCACAGTCTCGTCTAAGGTACTATGACAATGACTCGACAATTGCATGACAGAGCGACCAGGTTGGTTAAGACCTTTAAAAGCCGCGAGAACAGCCTGGCAAGGTCGCCTTGGCCCAGGCATTCACGATCTCGCTAGAACCTACGAGTAGCTAAAGATGCATCATGTAAACAAGCTTTCCAGGCATAGCAAGGATTAATGAATGCGAGCAATCCCCAAATCCGGGCTGCCGTTTGCTTTGCCTTCGGAGTGGCGTAAGGGTGGGTTGGCGATGACAGAGTAGCATGTTAGCTATCTTCGAAGCTTGCAAGACATTGCAAGACCCGGTAATCCCCCGAAGCCTAAGCCCTAAGGCCCCGAACGCCTAAACCCCAAAAGCTCGAAACTTCCCTAAATCCCTAACCCTGAAACCCGAAGCCCCCAAGCCCTAAACCTGGATCTGCCTCAAACTCCTCCGGCTCTGCCATCGGCGGCTCCACTTCCAGTTCAGCCGTCTCCTCCGGCATGTGTGCCCCAGCCAGTTGGCGGTGAAGAGGCATTCGCCTGAAGGGTCTCGGTTTTTTGCTTTGGGGTTTCGGGTTTAGGGATCGGTTTGCCCATCCCGCAGGGCGCTTGGACCCGGAAGCCTGAAACCCACAAAGTCAGAACCCCTCGAAAGAAAGAGGGCGCCAAAAACCCCAACCCCAACTTGATGCTCTTTCTGAGACACACAAAGGGGACCCACAAAAATATCAGGGTCTTCTAGTGGAAATTGTGTTTCCCACCATGTCCCGTATGATCCCTTAGCTTTAGCAAGGAGCACCCTGAGCACCCCCAAGAAGTGCAGCTCTGCCGGCTTCGGCTGCGGCTTCGGTGGAGTCTGCGGGGCTCGCTGACCGTTCGGCGCTGCCTTCACTGGCTGGTTTCGGGCTACCTTGAGAAGCCGATGGGTCGAAGACCCAATCGACAATTCAATAATGTAGGGAGTCCGGGGTATATTGTTGTGTGTATATATATATATATGTATATATAATGCTGATATTCAATCTGGGTAACTACTCCGACCCCTGTGACCACTTCGTAGTCACAAGAAGATGTTGTGTAGCTTGTCATCCTGACCCTAAATCCTGACAGCCAAGCCCCACCCGAAACATCCCTGCACCCAACTTCTGCAAACACCTCAAGCCCCCCCCCACCCCGCCGGGTCCTCTTAAAGGAAGCAGAATGAAAATTCACACTTCATGTAGGAGGCCGAACAATCAGACTCGGGGCCAGGGGTGTAGTCTACTAGAGCTGTAAGACGGAACCCAAACAAAGGATGTTGGCAATTATACAGGCTCCTGTACTAATTCTGTTTTTTCATCTTATTACATATTATTTATTCTATATATATATATACACATGTAATATTCCATATCGTGTGTGCATATGCATCTATGTATATAGCAATTATATAACTACATGATAATGTCGGCTATATGGCTATATTGGGGTCTAATTGCAGGCGGGGATCTGAGCGCTGGCTCGGCTGAGGGACACTGCGCCTGCCTCGGATCCGGCAACGCCCTGGGGGGCTTAGACTTTAGGGTCTTGGGGTTTCTAGGGTTTGGGATATGTAGGCGTTTTGACTTCAGGGCTTAGGGGTTTTGGGTGCGTAGGGTCTCAGGGTTCAGGGAATGCAGGGTCAAGGATCTAAGGATCGGAGCTTTGGAGATTCTTGCGTCTGGGGCCAATAGCTTTAAGGAGCAGAGTTTAAGGCTGCAGGGTTTTACGGGAAATAGAAAACCCGGTGATATCCAAAGGCCCGACAGGCATAACCTCCCAAAGCCCAACAGCCCCGGAATACCGGCCTGACCTATCGCCAATTGTATTGATCTGGGTTCCTGAATTTGACTATATGCCATAATCTCTACTATAGATTACTACAGTATCCAAAAACATACTCTACTCTACTATCCTATACTAGACTGCACTACCCATATTCTTATTACAACGAAACTGCTGCAGTTCTTGCTATCTACTATAGAATATAAGCCAGAAACCCAGTCTTGGGCTGCCAAGCAGCGATCTAGACCCTGCGATGGGCTCGGGGCCGTCGGCTGCTGCTCATCCTCCTCCTGCTCCTTTTCCTGCACAGGATACATACATACATACACATATGTATATCTCGCACATACACATAACTACACAAATATTTATATCAGGGTCACTTATACACATATACCCATATTTACGTTTACCCCTATGCCAACTGATCTTTATGTATACATATACGTATAAATGCACAGAAACATATGCCTATACATATACGAGCACATACACATACATACGTACGCACATACTTGTGTATGCCTGTGTGTATGTGTACCCATATATACATATATACACACACGTGCATACATATATACATAAAGAGGAATAGGTATGTATGTATGTATGTATGTATGTATGCATGTAATTGTATGTATATATGTACATGTGCATGTGCATGTACATGTATATGTGTGTGCACGCTTGTATGCATGTATGTATGTACGTACGTATGTGGATGTACATGTTTACATAATTTTACATATATTATTATGTATATGTGTAATTGCAATTATGATTATAATGTTTATAACATGTGGAAGGTTCTCGAAATTGGCGTTCCTTGTAATCTAGGTTGCCTACTAGATGAGCGACAGACTCTTTGCGGGATCCTAACAAAACCGTAATCCAAAGTAACGAGAGATGCAACTCTCCAACACTCTGCCAGCAAAATGGCACACCAGGTCAAGCCTTTGTCTGTTTCTCGTTCTGCTGACGAACTTGTTTGAGTCGCGAGCGGATAGTCCGAAATCGGCGGTCGCAAATCCATGTTTCGCAAGGAGACCGCCCAAGAAACCCAAGACGGTCCAAGGCTTCCCAGTCTGCGCCTTCAGCTCGTTGATCAGCTTCCGAAAGCCGCAGGCAAACATGATCTTGTGTCCTTCGAGCTTCAGGGGTTGAGGCTTTGAGGGATAAGAGCGCCTTGCTGGTGACTTCTGAAAAGAGGGCCGGAATGTGGGCCATGAGAACTGACAGCTCGTAAAAAGTCTTGACTCGACAACGCGTGCGCAAAAGCCCAGAGCTCCAATTCCCATGCAAAGTTCGAAACGTCAAAACGCCGGAGATCGATTTTTACAAAGAGGTGTGCGATTTCGATTCCAAAGCTCAAGGATGTGCTGAAAAAAATCCTAGATGAAGACAGCCCCTTTTCACGATGCCTGTGTCACGTTGGTTTGCGAGCAAAGATTTGAGCGCCGCGCAGCGCATGGACACGACCGAAGGTGAACATGTAATATCGGGGGCTTAATCAATGCATCCGGTTTTGGTGGCACATTACAATTCACGTGTACTCAAGAACTCTAGCCAGGGCCCCTTTCAGTCGCAGGCGATAGACATGGCAAGGCCCCTGTTGCCGGCCCGGCCTGTTTTGCTAAGCGCAGTGCTCTTTAGGAACGGTTTCGAGAAGACCATCTTCCTGGGACAGGCGGATATCCAAGTGAACGCTTTGCCAGTGATTGAGAACCTGCTATCAAGTACGCATGGCCTGTTGAACATGCTCATGCTGCAAGGTGAAAACGTTTTGAACCGAGGCACTTGGTGTCGAGATCTTGCACAGCCCAGTCGACCAGCTCTTTCCAGCTGCTGCAGTTTTGGGCCATGCCCTGCCAAGTGGTCGGAGATGTCGACGTTGGTATGAGATAGATAAGGGACTACAACACGGCGCATAGAAATAAGTCAGCAACTCTGTGCATTATGCTGCGTGTCCAACCTCGAAAGCCTACAAGCCGACAGTCTGAAGAAGCCCACTTGCTCGGACCCGAAGCACAAACCTGTGAATGTCCACATGAAGCCTTCAATGCTTGCACCGAGGCCATCCAAAACAAGCATCGCTAAAGTACAGCATGCGCGACACCAAAAGCGGCACCTGCAGCTTACCACCGTTATGTTGCTGAGTGTTCTCACTACCTGCACTGTTCTTATGATGGTAAACACCACCATCGATAAAGCTGTAGCCCCTGCGTGTGGTCGTTGATATTTGCGCTGCAAGGCCTCGTGGTATTCCAGCATGACACCTTTGCCACGATCCAGGTTTAGCAGCCACTCGGCCAGCTCGTCCGTGAAGCCTCGAGGCAAAACTGACTTTGGCAAATTTGTGTGTCCTGTGGTGTACAATGCCAGATTTCATCCCACCAGCAACACAACACGAAAGGGAACCCGAAAACTGACATAGATTTTGGCAGTAGGCAGTTAGGCACGAAGCATTGGTATTAACGCAGCCTCGACATTAATATTAACATTCAGACGCTCGCATGAATCTGTCCCACACCTTGGCGGGCACGGGACTCTACAGCAGAAGGAGTGCGGGGCCCTTGCAGAGAGAAGGGAAGTGCAGAAGAGGCTGCTTCACCCGCACAGCCGGGGGAGGAGCAACGGCGATAACGATAACACTAGCATTAGCAGTATCAGGGAACAGTAACCGTCAGAGTAAGAGTGAGTAAGAGCCAAAGCGATACCGATAGCAGTAGCAGTAGCTGCTGTAGCTGAAGCTGTAGCAGCGTCGCGGCAGCAGTAACAGCAACAGCAAGGGGAACAGCAACAGCAGCGGGAACAGTAGTTGTGGCAGCAGCGAGAACCGGAACCAGCAACGGCACCGCAAAGTTATCACCCTCGTCGAACAAGTCTTGGTCTGAACTGTTGCGATGATTATTGATGATGCCACTTCTGCTTGCTTTTGTCCTATTGAAGCTGCTGCCACATCTTCCCTGGAAGGATGCCGCGGCCTTCCTCCCTGGGACGCTTCACACCATTCGTGGCAGGCTTTCCCACGGGAGTCGGAACACCTGCCGGCTGTCGATGCTGGGTTCAACTTGTGTCCGGATTTAGGTTTGTGGAGTCAACCCCATCCATCATCTTGGGCCTCCCTGTACTTACCGCTCTCATGTGTCATTTTGGCAAGTCGAGCTTTGACCATTGCCTGATTAGAAGCGGCTTCGGCTAACGACAGACGGTCCAGCTTGCAGGCTTCTGTCCAGCACCAAATGATCACAAGGTTGCGGCGTGGATGATTGGAATCCGTGATTGTAAGGCTGCCTCTGCAGCCCAGAAAATGATACACAAAACCCCCAAGTCCGAAACCCCTTCAACACACTGTTCAAGAGTTCGTCGGGTCAAGGATCTTCCACTAAGTTCTCCCACCAAGAAAGACACATCTCAAGCCTGACCCAGACCCTTCAACACAGAAGCCGACAAACTCCTGAACCACCCAATATAGTACTGGTATTTCTTAAGGCCCCCACAGTAAGTAATACTATTATAGATCCCTTTTGGCGCTGAAGCCTCTGCTCCTAAGTGCCCGGCGTGCTGTCGGTGGCTTCGAGGGCTCCGCCGGCTTCAGCTTCGAGGGGTCCGGTGGCTTCGTCGGCTCAGCCGGCTTTTGGCTCGGCTGAGGAGGCCTTCCGAGAAATTCATTGCACTCGTCACCAGCAACGATATATATATGTATATATTTAGATGCATCATATATATATATATACACACACATCTGTACGTATCTATGTATGTATGTATATATAATTTTTGTATGTGTATATATATATATATATATGTATGTATATATGTATGTATATATGTATGTAAATGTTTTGTATGTGTGTATATATATATATATTCACATTCGACCATGTGCCACTACAGAAGGAGAGCCGCAATTGGCGCTCGGTTCGATCCGACCAACACTCGGATTGAACTCACTCGAGCCCCAAATGCCCAACACACCCACACCGCGCAACCCAACACACCAAAAGCTGTCCAAAGGTCACGCATTCGGAAGACCTATTTACCATGCTGGCGGCTTCAAAATCAGTCGGGCTTCGTCCCACACTACGCTCGAAACCACTCTTTCGGCTTCCCAGACCGATGTGCAGCCTCCCACCCTAATCTCCCGAAAGCCATAGCCCAAACCCTTTAAACCTCAAACTCAAAACCCTAAACCGACCCAGAAAACTCCGCCTCTTCGTCGGCTTGGGCACCGAGGGGCGCGCCAGCGTCGCCCTAGGCGTCGGACGCGCCTTCTGCTTCGGCCGCAGGGGTGGCGTGACTGGCATGGAGCCTCGGCTGAAAGGTCCCCGGTTGAAACTGAACCGCGTGCATGCATTTTGCATACGTTCGCATAGCAATGTATTCGGTAAGACAAGCTCTATAGATACAAAGCAATATCATGTTTCATTCTATCGTATTATACAAGACTAGATTAGATTAGGTCAGATTCGGAGGGGTAAGTTTGGCTTAGACTACAGATCAGTTTAGATCAGATTTTGTTTTATTGGATATGTTGTACTAACATGTTATATACGACAATTTAATCGGAAAAGGATGCGACGATGCATGACACTCTTGACATTTACGCAGCAACGCATATGCATGAAATGCTGGACCAACGCAGGATATCTTAGAACGTCATGACATCTGTTCACACATCCCAATATATCTGCTGCAGCCGAGCACGCGAAATATCCGTTCACTACCAACCTTGCGAAATGCACAAATACATGCACCTACAGCTATGTCCACGAAGAAAAGAAGTACTGTGTAACCAGTACACGTGCTCGTATCGCAAATATGGCAACATGTGATAGCAGATGCGAGAAGCAACTTCGGGCAAAACTCCACATGAACATGCCGTCAGATGTATTCATTACATGAATAATTCCAAAAGCCAATGCTGCTGATGGGCGAAACAACATCATGATTCTTGCAGTTTGGGGTGGTTGAGGTATGCACGTATGTCATAAGTCTATAGTGACCTGGTGTTGTTACAACAGTACATGGCCACCGGTCATCATACATCTAGGCAGAAACCCATAAACGTAATCCTCTGACAGTGATACATGACCATGCCATGTAAACAACCACTACGGCATGATATCAAACATAGCCATCTACACTTCAGATAACCCTGCAGCACCAGGCGACTCCTGCCCTGCTCCAAGAAGCGGTTGAAGCTAGCGGAACTGAAAATGAAAGGGCTGCATTGGTACCTTCTCAGCTCCTCCATCGTCCGAGCCTAAAGTCGTCGTGGGCATCATCGTCTTCTTTGTCCTTTTTCGCAGTACCGACCATGCGTGTTAACCTGCTATGTTTTGACTTGTCCATACTTTCTGCTTCCTTTGCTATACATTCTGTTTCCTCGCGCGCCTGACCTGCAGAAATGCAGCTTCGCGACCTGGCGTCGCAGCAGATGAGCTGGGAGTGGCTCTTGCCGTTGGGCCGGACACTGGCCGAGGCGGTATCGCCTTATAGCAGTGGTGGCGAGAAGGACAGGGGAATGAATTGCAGGGCGTCCCACTGAGGGTCTCCGAGTTGCACAGTCATTGACAGCACAGCTTACCCAACAGTGCTGAGGCCGGATGTTGAACGCACCATCTCAAATGCAGATGCACATCTTGCTACCGACAGCTTGACTCTCTTACTCAGAAAGCTTTGTGCTTCCTGGATTCCGGAGGCGCCCCTGGTCTAACAGGCACAGCAGGTGGTGGGACCTGGACATGGCTCAGGACGCAACGGTTCGCATGTAACTGTCGCTGAAAGTTCTACTCAAGTATGTCCCACATGGGCAAACTTCTCGTCCATTGCTCCAAGGTCGAGGCTTTTAGGTGCATTAGTTACACGCTCGCAGGCATCTACTATGTGCTCTATACTCTAAACTAAACTCTATACTCTACATCTATGTACTCTACTACCCTATACACCATACATTATGCACCATAAGCTACATGCTTAACTATTAATTATTAATTATATATGCTACATACGACATAATGTTTCTGTATACCAGATACAAGTTTCTCTATATATGCTACATTAATATGTGCTTCATGCTACACTGTATCAGGGGGCGGGGGTGCTATGAATTGGGGAGTGCATGTGCGCTTTGATGATGATGACGATGATGGTGATAGCGGTGGTGCTGACGAACAGGGACTGCCTTTGGAGGTTCTATACTCCAGGTTTAAGCGGGAATCCGAAGGAATACTATTTCGTTTCTGTCCTCCTCCTCCGGGTCTTCCTCCTCCTCAAAATTTGTCCGGATACTGTCGACAGGTACGGCCGTCTCGAGCGAGTCCCTTCCCCAATCAGGCTCGCAGTCTGAATTGTCGGGTTCCTCCTTTACCTCACCTGTCAGAAATCCTATCGCTCATCCTGAAGATCACCCAACAGGCTAGAGCCTAGCCTCTGCTTCTTATGCTGAAGAAATTTGCGACAAAGTCGTGAGACCATCAAGGACATAGCTGCTAGCAGCTCTAGCAGGTTTATGCTGAAGGTGACTTCATGATCCTTTTTGGGGACAGCCCTGCGGCACCTGGGGCATCCAGTGGCCCGGAGGCACGCCTGATGCTCCTGGCGCTTGGGCCTGTGATTGGTAGGAACTGCAACTTAGAGTGGTGGAGTTCAGGGATAAAGGACTTTACAGTTTGGGCCTCCTAAACCAGGCCTCCGATATTGCGGCAGTGTCACGTTTAAGGTTAGGTTTCTTCGGAACGACTTAGCTGAGAATCAGAAATGTCGACTCACTAGGCCTACGAGGACGTCTGGTTTTAAAAAGCATCAGCCACCAGATCTGCATACAATCTGCATCTCCAAGCAATTGCGACTGCTTCCAGCCACACCCAGTCTGCCTCTTGAGTCATTGGGAACAGGTAGACGCAAAGTCGTGCTTCCAATGATACGGACAGAAAGCAGATGTGTGGGTTGACGTGCCTGCCATGTTTGTTTGTTCCTTCTGCTTCTTCTTACAAGTATGTGGAAAATTATTGGAATTGTTGCTGTTGTTGGCGGTGGTGGTGTCGTTGCTGTTGTTGTTTGTGCGGTTGCAGTGGTGTCTGCGGTTGCGGTGCTTGTAGTTGCGGTTGGTATGGCTTTGTGCTTTGGCTGAGGCTGTGCTTGTCGTTCCGTTTGCTGTTGTCTCTGTTGGTACTGGTGGTGGTGGTGGTGGCGGCGGCGGTATGCCGGAGTGAGACCCTCCGCTGCTACCCTACCTGACAAGGCAATTTAATCACATACTCGTGAACCCTGAAGCTCGACATGACATGGCCTGCCAACTGTTTCCCGGTGCCGCCCTCAACCCCGCAGCGAAAGAAACCCTGGCTGCCGGGCTCCCGACCGGTGGATACGACGGCCTGAAATGGCGTGAACAGCTTGAACCACTGTACACCCGCTATGCAAATCAGTTAGATCCCAAGATTTCGGTTCAGTGTCTACCGGCGGTGTGGGATGATGATGATGCTGCTGCTGCTGCTGGGGTGGTGGTGGTGGTAGTAGTGGTGGTGGTGGTGGTGGTGGTGAACGAGAACACGAGCAAGGACGACAGGTGACTTGAGGAGAGGCCGACAGGGGTTGTCCACTGAATAATCGGCCAAGCCTTTACTTTTACTGGGCCTAATCGAGCTGCCAAAGTTGAAGACACACATACAAACATCACAACTATCTGCAACTTGAGCAACATCAGCAGTTGGGACCGATTACCTGCCCCTATCCAATCAGTCGCTGTCCTCTCTAGACTCTCAGATCCAAGCGTGACAATTTGCAACAGCATGGGCGGGGCCGCTTTTAGCTTCGCAGGTGCGGTGGTAGGCTTTCAGAATACGGGTGCAGGCTTTAAGACACGTGCGGCTGCCCAACAATTGATACTGCCCATGCCACTGCTTTGTCAACACTACGACCAGTCGCACGTTTCGCATCGCAATTGTTCCATTTTTCAAGTTTATAGCACATCTCAAAGCTTAAGATTGCCGAGGTGCCGTGAAGGAACTGTCATGCCCGGCGGCCGCATCGCGAAGGCTGGCGGCGGAGCTAACAACCTTGGGAGCTGCAGCGTGGGGTTTAGTTCTTGACACTTTAAATGGTGCGTTGGGCGAAGAACGTTGCGCTTGGAGTATGGGGGCTGCTTCTCCAGTTGGTCGACTCCGATTTCCAAACAGGTTGGACGAAGGGGCTGACGAGATTCGCAGTTCAGGGATAGCTGGCTTGTGAAGGCTTCAGGCAACATGGATTCTGCCCAAACGAAAAACTAGTCATGCTCATTCTCACAGCGATACAACGGTGTTGCAGCACCTTGGATTCGGTCATTCCCCGGATCTTATAAGCTTGCTACCGCTGCTTCCCGAGCTGTACGTGGCAAACGCAACGAATCTCGGTGTCATATGCACCAAACTAGTGTAACTAGTGCAAATGCTGCCCATCTCTGCTAGTGGCACCCCTGCGGTTCGAACATGCACGTGAATCCAAACTAACGTTAAATCAGCGCGTGTTGGAATGCCACGCCCCAGAACCGAAAGGCCTAGACAATCTGCACTAAACTCAAACGCGAACCCTTGCTCCAGCCACCTTGGACCCAGGTTCAAAGGCAGCGGAGGACGTGGCGGCATCATCTCGGATGAGCAAGGGGCTTCTCGTGCCCATGGGAGATTTCAATTCATTCTCAAGACCTGGGCAGAGTCCCTGTACAAGCAGATGACAACTCAACGGAAACCAGTGACCAAACAAACGGCAAGCCCCAGACAGAATAAGACGGCCCTTGCCTTGGGAGGCACCACATGCCGATTCAGCATCGCGCGTCCCAAGGCAGCAACTCTTTGCATGGCCATTCTCTCCTTGGCTTGGGCCCAGAACTATACAAACCCTAAGGGCAAGCACTCAACCTTTCTACAAGCCAGTCGAAACCATGAAGCCCATAAAATCCTGGTGCGGGGCCCGGGACGCATGACTGCCTGAAATTTTTGAATGAAATGAAAATGCGCGATCAGGGACGTACTCAGAAGAGGCTCGTTGAAATCGATCAGCAAAACCTTTTCCGGTGCCACCAAAAACCAATGCCGATCCAAGACGTCGTGGCCCTGAACCCTAAACCCCAAACCCTAAACCCTAAACCCCAAACCCTAAACCCTAAACCCTAAACCCCAAGCTTTAAACCCTAAACCCCAAAACCCTAAACCCCCAAACCCTATAAACCCCTAAACCCCCAAACCCTATAAACCCCTAAACCCCCAAACCCTATAAACCCCTAAACCCCCAAACCCTACAAACCCCTAAACCCCCAAACCCTACAAACCCCTAAACCCCTAAACCCTACAAACCCCTAAACCCCCAAACCCTACAAACCCCTAAACCCCTAAACCCTACAAACCCCTAAACCCCTAAACCCTATAAACCCCTAAACCCCCAAACCCTACAAACCCCTAAACCCCTAAACCCCTAAACCCTACAAACCCCCAAACCCCCAAACCCTACAAACCCCTAAACCAAACCCTACAAACCCCAAACCCCAAACCCTACAAACCCTTAAAACCCACAAACCCACAAACCCTAAACCCCCAAACCCTACAAACCCCTAAACCCCTAAACCCTACAAACCCCTAACCCCCCAAACCCTACAAACCCCTAAACCCCTAAACCCCTAAACCCCCAAACCCTACAAACCCCTAAACCCCTAAACCCTACAAACCCCTAAACCCCCAAACCCTACAAACCCCTAAACCCCTAAACCCCCAAACCCTACAAACCCCTAAACCCCTAAACCCTACAAACCCCTAAACCCCCAAACCCTACAAACCCCTAAACCCCTAAACCCTACAAACCCCTAAACCCCCAAACCCTACAAACCCCTAAACCCCTAAACCCTACAAACCCCTAAACCCCCAAACCCTACAAACCCCTAAACCCCTAAACCCTACAAACCCCTAAACCCCCAAACCCTACAAACCCCTAAACCCCTAAACCCTACAAACCCCTAAACCCCCAAACCCTACAAACCCCTAAACCCCTAAACCCCTAAACCCCCAAACCCTACAAACCCCTAAACCCCTAAACCCTACAAACCCCTAAACCCTACAAACCCTATAAACCCCTAAACCCCTTTTAGGTACTCAGCCCCCTTTGAAGGACGGAGCTCTCGGGCCAAGGCTTCGGCCCTGGCCTGCGCTGCGAGGTTTCGTCCCTGGCCCTGGGTTTCAGGGAGTTGGAGTAGGGTTCCTTTAAAGGGCTCCTTTGAAAAATACTATAGGATACTGTAGGGTTCCTTTAAAGGGCTCCTTTGAAAAATACTATAGGATACTGTAGGGTTCCTTTAAAGGGCTCCTTTGAAAAATACTATAGGATACTATAAGGACTAAGGGTTTCGGGATTAGGGGCTTGGGGCTTCGGGTTTAGGGTTCCATTCAAGGCCTATACATGGTATGAAGGGGTTTTAGGGGTAGGCCCAATAATGAAGTGCCGGAGTTTAGTGCCGTAACTGTAGGTTAGTATTCGCGGCAGTATCAGATCAAGCTTAGAACTTTCATGGACCTATGCCTAGGGCTTGGGGCGTCAGGATGGTATTAGGGGTTGAAGCGTTAGGGTGCTGGTCTAGAGATTAGGGTGTCGCAGCCGAAGCTTCCTTGCCTTCCCATCTCTTCGACCCCCACGGTCTCTTCGGACATGATGTCCTTGGTAGTCCCAGGCTCTATTGGAGGCCTTGTGCCGCGTGAAAGAAACATCAGAAGCATGAGCGTTGCTTGAGGTTTAGGTTTAGCCGGGTCTGAGTCATGGCTGTCCTCGGCGTCGTGATTCTACTCCTCGTCAGTATTCTCGTCCTGCTCTTCGCCTTTTTCACCATCGTCGACGACTTCTGCTCAATGACTCATTGTCCAGCTCGGCATCATCGCCGGCAGAGTCATCATCCTCATCAGCACCAGCATCAGCATGTGCAGCAGCCTCGCTGGATAGTTCTTCTGCTGCCTGCCGCCACTGATGCTGCAGCTGCTGCTACCACTTTCTGCAATTGCTGCTGCTGCTGCCGCTGGTGTTGGTGTTGGGTTGGTGTCTCCACCGCTGCGGCTGATCAGCCTTTTGCTGTTGCTGTTGCAGTTACCGCTGGTTTCGCTCGTGCTGCTGCCGGCACCGTTGTTGGCATTCCTCGTCTGTACTGGTTTCTTGCTACTGACAGTGGTGTTTCTAGTAGCCACATTGCTCTAAGTATGGGTGTGCGTGTGTGTCTCGCCATTTTCATCACCCTGATCATTGCTGTGCTTCTTCGTACAGGCTATTTTCATCAGATCATCAACACCATCATAACCAACAACATCACCAACTTCATCATCATGACCATCATGGCAACTGTGTGCTTACGATGGTGGGTGCTGCGAGGGCTGATGCTACGTAGGAAGACCGTCACCATGCAAGCCGCCATTGGATGAGCAGGCCGACTGCATGCCTACAGTGGCGTCATTCACAAAAAACGCATGAGACCTAACGGCCCCCGGCATTGAGTGATCTCGCATATCGCGCTGAGATCCACACTGTTGCCATTGTCGCCACCTTTCCCCTTTCCTCGGCCAGTGGACGCAGAGGCATTACAGAGTCATAGAGTGGTCATGCCCACCGGCTGTCTGGACTGGGCAACCGGAAATAGGAAACGTCACAAAATACCTCGCCGAGAAAGCCAACTCAGGAATGTGCCAACGGATCGGCACAAAGAGTCTTCTGGACACGCTGCATGCACGGCATAGGTCTTCCCATCTATTGCAAATATGCGATCAATGACGTCCCAGGTGCCCTTCTGCAGCAGCAGAGTGAAAGGGTTGACGGTCTTTTCCTTCTTTTTCTTTGAAGACGAGGAGTTGCCGTCCTTCACACCTGTCAAGCTGGGTTCAGCACTTCGAGAGGACGGATCTCCTTGATTCGGCCTGCATACTGCCGGTGCCAATAGCATTGCCACAGTCTTTTGCCCAATACTCCAACACTCCGGTTCTGCCGGAATACATCTTGTCACGTCAACGAGATACTCCGAGGTTTCAACAGCCATTTTAGCGGCTGGCACCCTGTCCTTCTTCGTGGGTCCACTCAAGTCACTTAAGCTTCTGCGCAAGGTTGCCCAAAACTCCCAAACCCAAAGGGAACAAACCCGCCCCCTGCTTCCAATCCCGCGCTTGCCACTGGCATCACAGAATCAAGAAACCTAGCCACGCAGGATGCCTGATTTGGTCCAATCGCCCCATTCTTCGTCTTCGTCCTCCTCCTTCTCGTCTTCTTCTTTGCCTGTTTCGAAAGCATGGAAGGGGCTAAACATGTTAACTGCTTCCTGGCAGGATGAAAGAGGACCACTCCACATGCTCGCTACTCATTATCTGCTACTCTGGATTCCCCTGAAACACGGCATAACATATCATGTTGCAGCAGCATAATCTAACCTCATCTGCTCCACTGCCATTCTGGAAAAACATGGTCAAAACCCTGGACCCTGAAGCCCTAAGCCACCAAACCCTAAACCCCCTGCCAAGTGCAACATGGCAGTGTCCCTTACTCTAAATGCCCCGGCCTTTCTTCGTCCAGTCACCCCAGGCGTCGTCGGAGTCCTCAGGGTTCACAGCCGCGACAATTTGAACGAGCTGGGACGGACTATGCAGATGATAGCACGGTCATCGCAGCAGTAGAAGCAACAGAGACAGGAAACGATTAATTAAGGTAGAATGAATACTAGCAAGTTCATAGTCAGACTAACAGTGACAATGCGAAGAAGTATCCTGGTACGAAGCCATCTCAACTACACCCACAATTTTAAGCTCTCAAACCAAGCCTTATTATCCAATCCTAACCGCAAAACCGCAACCCTGAAACCTTAAAGCAGACCACACTTGAACTATTGAACAAGCTCTACAGCGCTTCTACGTGAATCAATGCGTCACCTCACGGCTCTTCAACTCTGCTAAGCAAAGTAACACTGGATACATCCTAAACCCCAACGCCCAAAGCTGCGGAACCCCAAAACCGTCAACAAAACCCCGCAACAACTCAACAGCCCAAAATCCAAACACCCAAAACGCTAATTAAAGAAACCTTGGGCCTTCATAAGGGTTCCTTGTATGAATCCTACTATTTTGGGGTTAGGCCCAGGGTTTCTTGATCAGGTTCCTACATGACCCCTGAAACCCTGAACCCTAAACCCTGAACCCTCAACCCTAAACCCCTTTGCGTCTCCTCCGCCTCATCTTCTTTCTTGGCATCGCCCTCCTCAGGCTCGGTCTTCCCCTCTGCGGAGCCTTCTCCGGTTGGACCTGCACTTGCCATATATATATATATATGTTATATTAACGTAAATACTGTATACCATGTACTATATCGTATATTATATCATGTCTTTATACCGCATTCGGTCAAACTCATGAACGAAGCTCCATACGGGTGGGTGGATGGCTGGCTGTACGGTTGTATGGTCTCACTGAAGTTGAACCTTGCAGCGAGATCTTGGACTCAGCGCTCATGGGACTTAGTAACTAGGGTTATAATTAGGGTAACTATACTTATAACCCCAATTAAGGCACATATAACCTTATACTTACTAAGTCCCATGATCCTCCCCTGTCGGCCTTCACCATCGGCCGGCGGCTCCTCCTGTCTGGAGACTTTTGCAAGTTGGGACTTCGGCCTTTGCGCCTAAAGATGCAACCACACAGCCCAAGCTCTGAAGCACAAAGTCCCCTAACTCCGGCGGAAAATTCGAAATCCCCGGCCCCGAACGCCTTAAGTCATGAGCTTGCAGTATTCTGATGCCCATGTGTCCGCAAAACATTCGAATAACTACGAGTTCGTGAATATGTCTCGTTCTCTATGCCGCACTCTCTCGCTCTCTCTGTCTTCCTCTCTCGCTCTCTTGCCCCTCAATTTAGGGATTCGGTGACCCGGTCTCACATCTGGGATCTCAGGTTCTGGGATGCCTCACAAACTGCATCCATCCACACTGGGGTGTGGAAGTTTCTCCGACAGTCCCAAAAACCTTCGACACGCGCGTTGCCCGGCCCATTTCCGGCAATTTCTCAAGCTCGGGCTACAGGTGTAAGATGTTGAAGCAACGATGGAAGTCGTCGTCGCAATCATCGAGCCCAAGACATGCAGCCCGGGCCCTTCGCAGATCCATCATAGGGTTCCTTTTACGGGCACAAAAGGGTTTTGCAGTAGGGTTCCTTTTAAGGGTGGCTGCAGTCCTCCAGAAGCGGCGGAGTGAGTGGCGCTGCAAGCCCGGGATCTTCCTGCCAAAGATTAAATAAATAAATATAGATATACATATATATATATACTTATTTATTTATATTGATATCTTTATATAACACATACAAATATATACATACACATATACATATACAAAGAAAATATAGGTGTATAAGCTCGACTTTTTACGTTCCCCGGCGTCATCTTCCACACAATCCAGCTTTTGTCCGAGGCTTGCGGGCGTTGCAGTTGCCATGATACCTCTGATACCTCGCCCGAAAATTGAGACCGAACGCAAAAACCATCGCTCGATGTGCGCAGTCTAAGCCATTTGTAACAATGAAACAAGAGGTGACCAGTTGAGGCTTCGGGCCCTTCTGGTTCAAGCAACTCCGGCTCATGAAATGCAAAAGCTTCAACTCGCATCTGGCCATCCATCGCATCGTGACTTTGGCCGCCCCGCCTAAACACGCGAACCCCCAATCACGCACAAATGATGCCAACATAGACACCAAAAGACCCTAAACCCTAAACCCAAACAGTATCCCAAAGACGACCTGGCACAGACTGAAACGTCGCTCATTCGTGGATCACAGCAAGACCACATCCCGACAAACCACCATGATCATCATGGCATCCCACTAGAGGCCGCCTGCCCCAGACCATCCAAGCCACTCATGCGAGCGAGAGCACACGACGTCCAACACTGGGAAGCACGATGCGAGCAGGACTGCGACAGAAGCACGAATCGCACCCGAAGCGCGCAAAGCGCCTTTGTAAGAGCAGGATGTGCCGAAATAGAGCCTTGGGCCTTGGACCTTTGGAGCAGGCGGTACCAGTATAATTGCACAAGGCAGTGTGGTGAGATCGCGACTTAGGAAGGTGGTAGAAGCCCACCTCGTGAGTATACAATCATCTCCAGCGTCCCTGGCGGATGAGGGCGACTTTCGCGAGAGCACGGTGTTGGTCTTGCAGCACCCGCTGGCGCATCGCCCGGACGTCTATCTAGCTCACTGAACCCTTTGCTCCGAACTTGAAACCGTGAAACACCCCTAATTTTGTCACACTTTGCCAAAGGTGTCCGCCTTCCAATTGGCATAAACCGCAGAGATTACAATCATCGAACACTGCAGTTCTGCATAGGCCAGAATTCTAGGCTGTGGAGTCAACACCGCCTATACAGCAAACCCACTCTACTAACCCTCAGACGTTTTTTCGACAAGCCCTGATTCACGATGCTTCTTTCGGATGAAGCCTTTCGGCTGGGGTTTGTTGTGTAGCCGGGGGTTTGAGCGGACATGGGCTGAAGTCTTTTTGTGTGCAGAGAAGCCGGGGAATTGGGGTGCAGAATGGAGGAAGGTCTGCAGTTTGGCTTGGGAAAGCAGCTGTCAAGATCGTCTGACCATAGTCGTCATGGTCATCATGGTACTAGCAACATTCTCATCATCAACACCATCTCCGCCGTCATCACTATCATCACTGCCACCATCACCCACATCATGACGCTCTTCGTCGTCGACATCGAAAACCGTAATCCAAAACCTGCAGTCCTCCGCTGAGTCTGCACCCATGACCTCAGCAAGGAGACGCCACCGCGCTCTCACCTGCGGAGACTCAGTTCAACTCAAAGCCCCAGCCTTGAGCCCTACGCCCCTCGCCTTGACCCTAAAACCCCCTCAAACTCTTGCAAGGATCCTCTCGCGGTTGACTCAAAATGAGGCATCAAAGCGCTAGAAACCGAGTGAGCATGCCAGCGCCAAGAAGCCATCCCTATTGGCTCTCGTGGTCTCAACTTCAACTTTGGCTAGGTTTGGGTCTTTTGGGTATAGGTCTCCGGGTCAAACACGACCATCAGCCAGTGATGTCTGCTATTCAGGAGTCCTGCTTATTTCCGCCCAGGCCTGCAAGAGGCCGCCAGCGACATCCGGCCGGTGCGTCGCGAGTCATCGCCGGCGGCTTAGGGTGTACGATTTAATGGCTCCTACAGCTTACAGGGTCGAAGGTTTAGGGCTTAGGGTTCGGGGTCTTACACCCGGCAAACTGGGCTGCTATGGGCGAGCTGCGTAGTTGAAGGAGATCTTCAAGGGCTTACTGGCCAGGTGCGCGTGGTGTTGTGTCCTTCTTGGATGGCTGGGAGTGTCTGCAAAAACACGATGACGAGCCCTAAATCAACAATCAAGAACCCTAAGATCCTACACTCTAAAGCACTAAGCGGAAGCCTCAAAGCCTCTAGATCATGCTTCAGACGCCGCCCTGTGATGACTGCATTGCCATGAGAGCTACAGCTGAAGCGAATGTGCTGCGGAAGGCATCCTTGTATCGGGAAGACGAACCATAAGACGAGCACTGATGAAAAGAGAAGCGGCCGTTAGAACAACAGTCTGCCACTGCAGTCTTAAATCACTTCGACATGTTACTTGTACTAATCCAGAGTAAGCGGCAAGTGAAGGCTTGCAGGGGTCAAAAGGATTAGGCTTCATATACCGCCCTGTGAGCTTCGAGGATCTATGGCTAAGGATTGAGAGCGCTGGTGGACGACTGGGCATGAACCCCTCCTTCGAGTTTCGATATGTCACATCCAAAAAAACAAGATGAAGCTCCGGGCAGAATCGGGAACCTCTACGACCTTAATCCGAAACAGTTCGCAACTCCCTTTTGCGAAAAGGGATGTGGAGTGGAGTGGAGGGCTACAATTAGCAGACACATGGATTCTGAGTGAACCTTGCAATCAAAACTACAAACTTACACTAAGACCCGAAACCTCTAAGCTCAAGCCTTCAATAGCCGAACGTGATGAAGCCTAGAAGATTGAATGTCCGACTCAGACCAGATGTCGAAATAGGACAACCAATTAGCCACACAGACAGCAAAATTCATCATAGCTTCATGAGGATGGTAGTCATGATGACTAATGATGATTTCTCATCCAAAAAATGTAGATATCATGCATCAATCTGTAAACTGGCGCCATCGTGGGGGCACTAGCTGATCGTGATTGGATCAAACCTCCCAATCCGACCGATCGTAGTCATTAGTATAACTATTGTTGCGACTACTGCTCCACTGTTATCTGCCATGTCATTGACAGTGGCATGGTTACTCTTGCAATGCAGTCGCGGTAGCCAAACCAGAATCCGACCTTCAGGTAGTGCTGGGGCGCTTCGTGGAAGCGCTCCACGATGAAGGTCTTGTCATCCTTATTGAGAAGGTCTTCAAGCCGGATCTGACGTTGGTCTTCCAGCCAGAGAACCCCCCTACCCTTCTGACTTGATCTGAAATTGCTTCCTGTGGACGCACAACCCCTGCTTGGCGAGAGGCTAAAGGTTGGATGTGCTGGATCATCTCCCGCGGGACGGACTGCCTTGCCAATGCTTCCAGCCGTATGCCGTGCGTTAAACCCTAAGCCGAAAGCCCATACACAGAAGCGCCTTGCCCCAGCTTAGAACCCAACAGAAGTGAAAAGCTTATGCCTGCAATGGCCTTGGACCCGAGTCGATCAAGCTTCGACGTAGACAGAGAAACGAGAGTGGCATGACAGCAACAAAAGCCCTGCCAGCGCAACTATGGAAAGAGCAAATGCTGCCTGACTCCCTGAATGCGATGCACTATGCCAGCAGATGCTCAAACAACACGCTGGCCTCTCTGCCCAGCCCTTTGCATCCTGGCTGCTGGGCACATGTGCCAATCTTACGTACTCTTCTCGTATGATTGTGCCTGTAGATCAGCAAGACTAGAGTCTAGATAGTTTGACTTCAGAGCTCGGACTGAAGTGCTTCATGGCCTCATGCTCGGTGAGACTTCACAGTGTCGAGGATCAGGGCATCACACGGACGATGGCGAGTTGCTAACTGGTACAGCTAGAGGGACTGGGGCACCGGCACCTTTAGCAATGGACTGCGGAAAGTGTGAAACATATCATGTTTGCTACATTCTATGAGAACGGGAGCCTCCCTGCCGTCCCAACATGCATTGAGCTTGGGTCTGAGTTGGTGCTTAAGCATTGAGGAGGAAGACGGACGGAAATGAACATGTAAAACTACGCCGGCCCGAATACGAGAGTTGCCAGCCTTCGCAAGTCTTTGCTGCAGCTCCGGTCAAGACTTGTACTCTTCTACACAGCGACGGTGGAGTTCAGCTGGTCACGGATGAGTTCAACAAGCCCAACACTACCTCGAACCCCGGGGTCTCGCCCTGAACCCTGAACCCCAGACCGGTCCTGCATCCCGAAGGAAAGATGTCGGATGGAGTGGGAGACCTCGGTGACGCATGGCATGCAACTTGAACCGCTATAAGCAGCTTAAACGGAACAGTACAACTGAAGAATAATACTGATGACAATAGAAATGGTAATAAAGATGAAATAACTAAAACAAGACAACAATCATTTGAGTCTGAGTCTGTTCTGTGCAAACCAGTTTGCTTCTCGCGCAGCGCCAAGCTCAGGTCCACGCGTTCGTGAGCGCAGGGTTGACGTTGACGTTACCATGCGCCTCTGCCTGTGCCACAAGACCATTCCTGATTATAGTGCCTGGGGGGCCTAGTTTGCAAGGAACTTCTGCACAAATCTCCAGGAAAAGAGCACTCTGAAAGCTTCAAATGGGGCTTAGAAGCCAGTTGTCGGTCGTGTTGCTGTTCATCCTGGCTGACATTCATGTGTCTGCTGCGATTGCTACTACTGGCTACTGCTAATGCTTCTCCTCCTCCTCCTCCTCCGCCTACCCCTCCCCCTCCTCTTCCAACTACTACCACTACCACTGCCAATGCCTTCACTGCTGGTACCACTACTACGAGTACGTCAACGACTACTACGACACCTACTATACTGCTACGACTCTACGACTACTACGCCCTACGACTACCACCACGACTACTACCTACGTGCCCACCTCTACCTCTACCTCTGCCACGACCACTACCACACCACTACCACACCACTACCACACCACTACCACTGCCAGTACCACCACCACCACCACCACCACCACCACCACCACCACCACGACCACGACCACTACCACTAACCGCTACCAGCACCTGTACTCGTACTCGTACTCGTACTGCTGCTGCTGGTGCTACTGCTGCTACGACCACTACCACTACCACTACTTACTACTACTCTTATTACCACTTCTACTAACTACGAATAGTAACCACTACTACGACTACTACTACTACTACTACTACTACTACTACGACTACTACTACTACTACTACTACTACTACTACTACTACTACTACTACTACTACTACTACTACTACTACTACTTCTACTGCTTCTACTGCTACTACTACTGCTACTGCTACTACTGCTACTGCTACTGCTACTGCTCCTGCTCCTGCTCCTGCTCCTGCTACTGCTACTGCTACTGCTACTGCTACTGCTACTGCTACTGCTACTGCTACTGCTTCTACTGCCACTGCCACTGCTACTGCTACTGCTACTGCTGCTGCTACTGCTACTGCTACTGCTACTGCTACTACTGCGACTACTGCTACTACTGCCACTACTACCACTACCCTACCACTACTGTACCACTACCACTACCACCCCACTCCCACTCCCACTGCCACGACCACGACCACTACCACTACCACCACCACCACCACCACCACCACTACTTCTGCCGCTGCTACTACCACCACCACCACCACCACCACCGATACTACTGCCACTGCTACTACCACTGCTACTGCCACTCCTGCTGCTGCTGCTGCTGCTGCTGCTGCTGCTGCTGCTGCTATAGCTGCTCATGCTGCAACTACCACCACTACCTATACTACTTTTACGACGACTGCTGCTACTACCGCCATTTCTGCCACTTCTACTGCCACTACAATTACAACGACCACGACAATCAGAATTAATCTTTCGTATGACTTTAGTGGCATGACGACGGGCTTGTGATCGCCTGCAGGCTGAAATGGCCAGGGACTCGGGCGACGTAGAGTCGACCCTGGACCTGCAAAGGCTGGAGGATTTGGTACACGACGTGAGTCAGAAAGGTTCTTTCGGTCATGCTTTAGGCTAGTATAACCGAATATACAGTAGGACTTGTGGTTACAGGCTTTGGAGTTCTGCCGATCCGGCTTGCGCATCGACATGTGGGTTTACAAGGAACCATCGGACAGGGCTTAACGTGACCTTCTGTGAAAACTGTGCCCACTGCTCTCGAATCCAGCATGAGATGACTGCAAGACAGCTCTCGGACGGATGGGCTACGCAAAGCCGAAGCCTGGCAGCCCTGCTCGAACATAGCGTGGTGCTGCGCAATCATGAGGTGGCTATTCCTGCGCAAATCTCTTCGTGCAGGCGAATCGGCCACCCGTATTTCGACAACTACCGGCTGTGGTAATCAACCCTCATGTCTACGGAACGGGTGGAGCTTTTGCTCTCCACTCCTGTGGCTGAAAAACAGAACCTTGCAACTTCGGAGCCAAGCATTTGGCAGCCTCTGCATGACAATACTTTCGCATGACGGTCGTCGCCTAATCGAAAACAAGATGTTCGGTTGTCATTGCTGGTGTTGCAATACATGGCTTTTGCATCTTGTTGCAAAGGGAAGCAGAGGCCAACTAGCAAGCTGCCATGTCCTGAGCTGCAGCCCTCACATCCCTGTTAGCAAGCATATGCCGCACACGCAAGGCTATGTTTTAGGGAGTGATGATAACAATGATGTCGATGGCGGCCGCGATGTAGATGATTCTGATGATCATGGTGATGGTAATGTTGATGGTGATGGTGATGATGATGGTGATGATGATGATGATGAGGAGGAGGAGGATGAGGATAATGATGATGATGATGTAGGCCATGATGATACGTACCTGTAGTAACGAGGTAGATAAGGGCTAGGATGATGATATAGGACAGTTTCGCAAGGAGAATCGTTGCCATCATTTTTGTTTGAGAGGAGGGGCTACGGTAGCACTTGTAAGGGGAGGTCTGAAGACCTGAGTCAGGCAGGAACGCGGACCCCATGAAAACTACGAGACTTTGATGACCGAGCCTCACTGTGTTCGTCAAGAACTCAATAATGTTCTCGACCTGAGATCGAGTTGCAGGGCTTCGAAGCTCAACAGCCCAAGCCCAAGGAACAACGTCAACCCGGGAACCCAAAACCGCCCACAAAGGAACCTCCCGAGCAGTGACACAAGCATGCTTTTTCCAATTGAAGCGCACCAGACAGTGGAAACCCCGCGCGTGCCGCGCCCCATATCGCGACCCCCCATTGGTGGAGACCCCCACACGCCGCAGCCTGTATCGACACCCCAATTGGTGGAACCTCCTGCGCTGCACCCCGTATCGCGATCCCTACCGAATCCCTTAATCGCCGCACGCCGTATCGCGACCCCCACCATGGAACCTCCCGCGCCGGACGCCGTACCGCGACTCCACCGGTGGAACCTTCGGCGCCGCACGCCGTATCACGACCCGCACGTAACCCAGCATGCATGTGCTACTTCGATCGTTCGAAGCCACACATTGTTTACCACGGCCCTTCAAAAGGGGCCAAAGAACGCTGCAGCAGTCCGGATCCCTGCCATGGGGTCGCCTTACACGCGCATTGATGCAGACCAAGTCGCACTTCGCTTGTTCTGAAACTGCTCGAACGTCCTGGGTTGATTGGGATTCTGCAACTTAGCTCACTGTGCCAAACTGTCGAACGATGTCTTATGCTGTTGCTTGCAAAGAAAACAACATGTTGAATTGGTGCTGACTGCGGCCAGGCCAGTGATTTTTCAAAAGGGCACTGATTGAAACAGAGCAGGGTTGCATGCAAAACCTGAAAGCACCGCCGAGCGACCCATCCCGCTTGTAGAGGCGGATGGTCGGAAATGCCTGGATTCGTTCCTGCAGAGATGACTCGCAAGAATGCTCTTCCAGTTCCCCCGCCCTCAACGGTGCAAGTGCCAGCACAACGACCAGCGTCGAACATATGCAGGGAATTCAGGGTTCGGGGTCCTCACCCACCCTTCCATATGCATCCCGGAGTTGATCTCCCAGCAGGCGTCGACTCAAAGCCCAAAGCAGCCAACCGTCCGTCAGAACCTGGAAGGTCCTTTGTCCGAAAACGCGAGAGCTCGGAATCATGTCTCTAACGGCTATGAAACCTCTACAGTAACGGAAACCAGAACTCTTGAAGTTGCTGGGGCCGGGCCTCCTGACACTTCCCCTGGAAGTCCACGCAGTTCATCTTCAGGAACTTGACGGTCGTCTGTCGGAGTCGGTGAAGAAACAAAGTGTGTATGTTAAAGGCCAGGCTGGATCACCGGCTGCACATGAAGACATCTAAGCTCTACGAATCACCTCACAGCCTTGCTTATGTCCTCAGAAGCTTGGCCACGTCTGGGTCTAGGTGGCGGTTCCATCAGTTCCATGCAACATGACTGAGATGCCTCAAGGCAATGACACACTGAGTTCTTGTCCCAGGACTGCGCGGCACACCTCTTTGCCATCGGCGTCCTTGAACTGCATCTTCTCACTTATCCTGCCAAACGGGGGCTCTGCCAAAGGCCACAGACGGCTTACTCGGCTTCGGAGTCAGCCGGACCTGTGGGTGGCTTCCGCGCCGGTTTCTTGCATCTGGAAGTTGCTCTAGCTGCCAGCTGGCTCTTGACCCTATTACAACAAATCCGACAGCTTGTTCGTGCCCCACCTCTGAACTCTGACGCAGCGCAGCCAGCATGTTTGGGAGGTGTACGCAGCGCATATGGGTACCCGGGTTACATCAGAAAGCCGCCATTGGAGAAGGGCGACGAGGAGGAGCTGATGGTGTTGTGGGCCTGTATGGGCTCTTTAAGGACTGGTGGCTGCCGAATACTCTCAGGCGGCTAGGCTGAGCAAAACCCGCCTGCCCGCAGCTTCATTCCACATCGGCGAAAACTTCCGGCCTTATTGCAAGTGCGACATTGCGAAAGTGGGCAAATGCGAGGGAGCAAGGTTTCGGCAGATCTGCATCAAGCCCTCGTAGTTTCTCTTTATTTCAAATTTACATCTTGTCAGCTTTGCAGAGCTGCTGCAAGAGGGCAAGGCTTCGAGGGCCGCACAGTGCACGCACCACTCTGCGAAGAAGTTGACCTGCGCAGCGCAGGGTGATTCTTTCAACGTCCATGGGGAGTCAGCTCTCTCGAAGGCCTTTTCAGGCAAGGGCCTATGAGAAACAGCGGCACATCACGACATCATCAACCACCACGGCTTGATCAGAGTGTACCCCATCAGCAGAAGCAGCAGCTGTTTTTGCGCTTTCACGTGGTGGCCAGCACAGCTGGCTGCTGATCGAGGCGTAGGTCCTTCCATGCCTCGGAGCGCGGATTCTCTCGATCCAAGGCTGATATCTTCTTTCTGAGCCGAAATTGGTGGCAGTCGAAGGCGATGAAGAGAAAAAGAGGAAGAAGAAGAAGAAGATGATGATGATGACGATAATGATGTTGAAGATGATGTTTGGGGAAACCAAAACGGTGGTGGCGATGGTGACGGCGACGATGACAATGGTGGTAATCGCGGCTGTGATGGGGATATGATTATTACGAGGACGATGATGGGGACGATGCTGATGATGGTGAGATGGGGTGCTGATGATCGTCCATCTCTAATTTGCCTAATGCTTATGGTCATGACTATGCCTGTCATCGAGCTTTCGCCATTGAGTGTCAATGCTCTCATGGATGCCCCGGCTTGTGGCTTTCAGAGTTCTCAAAGAGTTCCACTACGATGCTAGCCCGCGTTCTCACGAACAGTCTTCAGGGACCGGCCAGTAGCTCCAGCCCAACTCCCTGCAGGGTGGAACACTCCACGGGACCAGTCACAGTTAGTACAAAGCTTTGGGGGAAGCTCTGCTCTTGGCCTCTTGGATGTCATGGCCTATCGGCCTGGGGTTTACTAGTCAAGCTCGTCAGTCCGCTGAGACTTGCAAAGGCGCCGGGTTCCGGCACGCCATAAAATGCAGGACTGCAAATGACACGCCCTAACAGCCCAATTCCTGCACCTTGGAACAATACGCTTTGACGATGATTCCTCACCGCTGCGTCACTCCCATGCTGTCGAGTGTCCAAATCTCCCCAGTCTCCCAGATCACTACGCCATGCCACAGAACCATATCAGTATATACAAGTTTGAGTGTATAAGAGTATATAGAAGTAGTTAGCTAGTATACCCGAGTATACAGGAGTATGTAGTTCAGTAGCTTCTGGACAACATGTAATGATACAAACTCACAGGAACAGCAGAAGCAGTGTCAGCATCAAGATAACCGGTCGCATCCAGAAACCTTTGGTGCTGCATGCTTCTGCAAGTTCTTCTGCTGCGACGACGACTACTAATAAGAATACAGTAGTTTTTATCACTGCCGCTTCCTCCGCCACTGCTACGACAACAGTCGCGTGCGACTAGCATGTAGACCCGTGCCGCTGGGATTATGGTCGCCTGCAGGCTGCAATAGCTAGGGACTTGGGCGGCGTGCCATTGCTACTGCTACTGCTCCAGCTGCTGCAGCTGTTCCTGCTACTGCGACTGCCTTTTAAAGTAGAAGCCAGAAAGTTGGAACATGGATTTAGGACGATTAGTGCTAGGATCCCTTATACTTTTTTGTTTTTAAATGCAATGGCCCCTTTCTCTGCCTCAAGTACTTTACCTTAAGGGCATGGGGATAATGATGTTCCAACTTTCTGGCTGCTACTATAAGACCACTACTACCACCATGAGCTGCTTGAAAACCCCTCAGGCTAGCCCGACACCGCAATGCAACACTGACACCATGCTTGGGACATCTTGGGACGCGACTTACGGCTTGGGATTTACGGTTACACAATGTACACGACTCAAGCTGCTGTGGAGATTGTGTGGGTTGCACTTTGCCGCTGAGGCCTGTTGTGGCCCCATGGGGCGTAGCCGGCGAGTTACAAGAGTTCACTGCTGAGTTTGAACAACGAGTGCGGTTTCGGAATGACGGTTTAGGATGGTTAAGGGTTAGTATATAGGGGAAGACCGATCACCGTGAGAATCAGCTGTCTCAGCTTCTTGCCTCAAATCATCGCGACTCTCCGCAAGCTTCCCTCATTATACCCCACACCCTAAACCCTGAACCCGAAGTCTAAACCCCTAAAACCCTCAATGCTTGTGAAACCCCTAAACCCCGATACCCGTACACATCTGCATGGCCTCTGGTCCCACCCAAGCGCAAAGAGCGGCTCCCGTTTCGGACACACCCAGCCTCAAGGAGCTCAAGGACGTAGAGTTTATGGCCATGTTCAGGTGTCCAGTTAGTAGGGTAGGGCGCGTGGAGTTTAGGGGTTCAGGTCGTCAAGGTTAGGCTAGGAGTATCGAGAAGCCCTTTCTCGGCTTCGGACGCAGTGTACCCGGCAGCTCCGATTTTGGTGCTGCGGCGCTCCAGCACCACCTCTGATTCAGTGGACAGGTCTTGGACTTATGGCGGCCCGATATCCTCGAATCCCATACTCGTGAAAGGGAGCCCAATACTCCTCGAATACAAAGCACTGCTCTTCAGGTACAGGGATCTTGCGTATGATGCTATTTATACTATACATATTGCTTTATCATGGAGTCTTGGGCTCTCTGGGCAAGCAAACCCATCCGTTTCAAAAAGACTCTGATGTGAGCCATATGGAGGCCGTCACGAATTGCAGGCGGACCAAGAATAACAACAATCAAGGCTACCACAATAAGTGACACTGAGCAGATACGCTAGCAAGGAGACGAGTGATAACAGGTACACTACTACGCCACTACGCGACATACACACAATAATCACTGGCCGGAGAAGGTCGTACCTATCGGCGCTGCCTGGTACTGTAGCGTACAGTAGGAAAGACAGGTGCAACCAGAGCACAATGACAAGAACGAGACAAAGTACAGGAAAGGCATTCACGGCATCCTGCTCCTATAGATCACAGTACCCATGATTCGCCAAGCGCACCTTGGGCGACGGAAGCGATACTGCTCGGACATGGCCATCCTCGCCGAGCTGTGGACGAAAGATTTGGGACTTCCTACTGCCTTCGTGCTTACAGCAGCGGGCTGTGGCTGTCAAGACGTGGCATAGATCAGTCTTGACTCTGGCTTTGTGCTACATCGCGGACGCAGGGGTCACACAACCCCGACTTCCAAAAGGACAAAACTTCCAAGCTGGAAACACTCAGGCCCACACCCACACACAGAGACGCTGGACACACACACACACAGAGAGAGAGACGGTCATCGAGCCACGACATTGCCTCTCAAACTGCTGGGGGAAATCCAAGGTGCCCCGGCCTTGCTGGCGGTGAGGCAACAATCGCTGCCAACGTGACGAAGCGCCTCCACATCCAGGGCTTGGGGCTTAGGGTGAAAGGTGACGAAGCGCCCCGGGTGGCTGAGGATGGTATTGTGGCTTCTGCAGAGGTCGCCCCTGGGAGTTCTCAAGGGCATGGATGTCCCCTTCAACACACCTTGGTGCTATGGTCTGGTCTTCAGCGCTTAGCACCTGTAAGATATTCAGAAGTTGCCGGGGCCCACTTTGCACCTTAAGTGCAACCCCAAGTTGTTATAATTAATGTACCATGCAACACCTGCTGACAACGGGATGTCAGAGCATTGGACAGACCTGAATCCTTTGGGCATGGCAGGATTAACTGGATTAACAAGTGGCAGCAGAAGAAGACAAGCCTAAGCGAATGCGCGAGAGGTATGGCAAACCGCCTCCCTGCGGACTGTCTACAGACACCGTACTAACACAAGCTTCCCCTACGCAGGTGGTGCCACGTGTCGTGTGGTAATGGTTAGCATCATCGTGGAGCCTCGATGGTCTGATCCGCGCATGGGAGCGAGTGTAGCTCTTGGAGTGAAGCTGGCGCGTGCACACAAAGTCGGAGCTTCAGGAAAAAAATGGGATGGTCTGAACCAATCTCGGACAAGCGAGAAAGCAGATATCAGATGGGCACCCCACCACTGGCCCAGAAGGGCTGGATAAGTCTTTAAATAATTCGCAAAACGTCGTAGTGCATGACAGGGCTTTGGGCTGGCTACCTTCAACCACGGCATATTATCAGCGGTTTGCTGCGACGTAGGGTGGCATGAACCGGAATCGGCACACATTCTCCAGAGACCTGCACACATCTCAAGATCTCCCCGAAATCTGCGAGCTTTGCAGTCAACCACAGCTGACGATAGAAACAGTCTGCAACGAACGCCAGAACAAAGCAAGAGAAGAAGCACAAGATAAGGCTGGCACTACATCTGCCCTCCACCCTCGACAAAACAAAACCCTGACATCCCAAATCCAAAACGCAGTTAGCCTCTTAGGTCGAAGACTTTGACCTCGCAGTTCTCCCTGGAGAAGCCCTGTGAAGCCGAGGGCGAAGGGATTTAAGCTTTTGGGTCTGCGCGTTCAGGGGGTCGGGTGGTGGTGGGCTGTTGTGCTTTAGGGTTGTCGACATGAGGGTGTTCAGGGCCTCAGGATTTTTGACGAGGAGGGTTAAGTTCTGGGGCGTATGATCGAGGGCAGTTTCTGTTGCTGATGCATACCGCAACTGGGGTCTTCCGTCGGTTCTGTTGCTGTTCGCGTCCAGCAAGCTTTATCACCAAGGGTTCCTATGTTGCAGAGAATTCCTGGAATATTCACCCGGAAAGGCAGAACTCAAGCAGGGTCGGAGGCAAGAGGCCGACCGAGCCAACACATCACGGCTGAAGGGGAGGCCAGATCCCTCTCTGAATTCAACCTAGAAGCCCCATCCATCCCCATCCACAAGCCCCGAGAAGCTGTCGCCTTGGGGCCACAGGCCACGTAGTTGCCGTCCTTGTCATGTACTGCTACACGGGCTTGAATTCAAATCCGGCAAGAATCGGATATGAATGTCATTGCTGTCTGCTGCTCTCGTCGAGTCGTGTGATTCTTTTCGCTGGTGTGGTGGTGGGTGGGTGGCTGGGTGGGTGGGTGGGTGTGGGTGGATGGGTGGGTGGGTGGGTGGGTGTGGGTGGGGTGGGTGGGGTGGGTGGGGTGGGTGGGGTGGGTGGGGTGGGTGGGGTGGGTGGGGTGGGTAGGGTGGGTGGGGTGGGGTGGGTGGGGTGGGTGGGTGGAGAACCAAGAGCATAGCAAACCTTGTAATAGGGATTCCATAGGTTTATGAGTTTTTGCCTCGAGTGTCGGGACCAAACCAACCGGTGAGGCACCACCACCCCCCCCCTCCCGCACAGGGAGCTGTCCGGCGAGACGTCCAGGCAAATGAGCTGGTTGGGGCCAGCACGGACCTGTCACAAGAGCTGACGTCGTAGCTAAGGGATTCATGCTTCAGGCTTAAGGGCTCAGCCTTTTCAGATCTTCAGTTCACGAGTATGGTGCTTTGTGGCTTGGAAGCAGAAGCTGTGGCTTCCGAGTGCTCAGAGGAAGTGCACTGTGCATGGAGTATGCGGGCATGTGACAGATGTCTACATGTTGATGTGCAGTCAACACGGCAGGAACGCCGTCCCGCTGCGACCCGAAACATGCTGCTATAGAACTACCAAAGTACCAACGCAAGATGTTGCTCAAAGCAACACCAAAGAAGACAAACGACAACACCTAAGAAACAAAGGTCATACTATGAAGATCGCACTAATCATGATGAGTACCTTAAACCAACGTATAATGGCAGCATCAAATGTTCTATACTTCTAGAAGGAAGCGAAGCCGCCAACCTTCATCGCATTCGTAGCCCGGCCCAGCTGAGACCCGTGCTGCCGCAGCCGGGCCTTTCAGGATTCCCTGCCGGGTGTCCCAGAGCCGGAGCTGCAAATCCTCCGAGGCAGTATAGGGAGTGTGGGGGCCTAGGGGTTTAGGGTTTTAGGGTTTGGTGGTTTAGGGTTTAAGGGTTTAGGGTTTGGGGGTTTAGGGTTTGGGGGTTTAGGGTTTAAGGGTTTAGGGTTTAGGAAGTTGCCCTCTGGATTGGACTGGGACTCTCGGCTGTAGGCCGTTTTAAGGCACAGGCATCCGGTCTTGTATCTTGTGGGTTTTGGGCGAGGGCGAGGCGTGCCGAAGGGCAAGGCAAGGTGCTCCAGAAAATTAATGAGCATCATACAGGCATCCCTCATTTCCAGAGACCATCATATATGTAACATGAGACCTACTACAGCATGTACCGGTGAGCCTTCAAGTCTGACCCTCAAACAAGCAAGTCACGACGAGGAACCATTCCAGGGTATTCAGCTGACCCGCGAGGGGCCAACACAAATCCAATCCAAGTAAGGAATCCAGCCCGTACTTGGAGGATGAGGGTAACTATGGTTACATTATAATTACCTGAAGCCCCACTTATAACCTTACTTGCTCAGCCCCATGATCCTCCAAGTAGGGTTGCCCAAACCATAAACGTCAAGTTTTAGCCTGCACATTCCCCAAACCCCATTCCCAACCGCTCCTTAGCCTAGAAAAGATGTCCCAAGGTTCCCACACACTTAGCTCTGTATCCAAAGCGTACGTGATAAACTGTCTTATAGGACCTACGAGTATAACAGCAAGCATGCATTCCTCACTGCAATGACAATAGAAGCTAGTCAGAACCTTTCATATCGCAGTGATAGGGACGACGATGGCAGCATTAACAAGAAGAAGCAGGACAGAAATACGGTCGGGGTCTCAATAAATACCCGTACTGTTTTGAAGGTTCCTTATTATATTTATAGTATATGTAATGGGCCCCAAAACCCTTTCTAATTATTCAGGCCCTTATAGTGCAACAGAACAACGAAGGATACCGAAGGCCCACCTCAGAGGCTTGGACGGCGGCCCCCGCCGCACCGCCGGGCTGGGGAACCCGACGGATAGCTGTGACCTTCCCGCAAAGAAGATAATCTAGGGGCCTTAATAATTAGAATAGGGTTTGGGGGCCCAATATTACTAGAACTATAAGAAGGAACCCCCAAAATAGCAGAGGTAATTATTAAAGCCTCTATGGTAGAAGCTTTGGGGCCATGTTCGTGGCTTTGGGGTTTGGGGCTTTGGGGGGTTTAGGGTGTAAGGGTTTTGGGTTGGAGTTTGTACGGCTTGGCGTTTGGGTTCTGCGCATCTGGGACGTAGGGTTGGTTGAGGGTTGAGGTTTCGGAGTTTCTGCTTGCGGTGATGTCGGCTTTAGGGAAATTGGTCTGGAGTCTGTCTGGGGGTTTAGGGCTAGGGCTTTAGGCTTTCGGAAACTGAGGCTTGGGTTTGTCTGCTTTGTGGACTGGTCAGCGTGGTGGGAAACCTTCGCGTCTGAGATGCCACAGGCACGAACACCATGCGCCCTACAACTCTTGATCCGATTCTCTGAGCCAGAGGAGAGGCCTCCACAATGCGAGAAAGGTATGCTGGACAAGATCCGAGATTCCAGCCACATTTCGGAGGATCTTGTTCTTCTGCACAGATCTGGCATCAAGTAATCTTTCGATGACTTAAGATGGCTTGCCGTCGCACGAGACCACAGTGTGCGGGTCTGCTTGAGGAGATATTTGGAGCTGTGGGGATGGCTTCAATTTAAGTGTGCAGATGAGGCAGCTGCAAGGTGCCAACCTGAAACCTCCTACACTCCACCGGTAAGTATAGGAAGGGATACCAGTCAGGAACTCGCCCGGATAATGAAAGCCGCTGTTGCAACTGTCATCCAGACTCTGCTGCAGCAGCCAAGGGCCAAAGACAAGTGCAGCAGCGCAACGTATTTCACTGGATCTCAGCTCAAAAGGCGCAGGAACAGCGGAAACACATTGAAATCAAGAAACGGATCGGATTGGTGCTCGGTCGGCTCTGTCCTGTATGCTTTGACATCGCAGTTCACAGACACCTCCGAGAAAGAGGGATGCTAACTCTGAGACATGCCGAAGAACAATCCGGGTCTGCAAGTTGGGGATCGGGGATCTCATCAAACGCCATGCGAGAGCGGCAGTCCCCATTATAGTTATATATAGTATGTTATAGTAGTAGGGACGATGATATCGTCCCCACTATAGTGTTGGAGATTTCGGGTGTTAGTGCTTTAAGCAGGCATCTGACGCCTGCGACAAAATCATTCCAACAAGGTTCTGAGCCACTCCGCGGTAAGTCCGGGATCCCCCACTTGAGATTGTAGCTCTGACACCCAGGGCACCCGGGTGATCCTTTGAAACAGCCAGGCTTGATTGCATGGTGCAGGATCATACAATGATCCCCGAGTGCAATACGAACGCGTGTCGTCTCAAGTCAGAGCCATTAAGTTGGCCATTAAGTTACGGCATGTTCCACCGCACAAAAGCCTCAGTAGGATATCCCATCTGATACCTTTCAAGATCCCAGGCAGTAGACCGTCCGTGATGCATGCCAGGAAAATATTGAACTACTACGCACGAATAATGAAACGGCTTAGTCGCAAAATTGAAGGCTAACTCCATACGCAGGCACAGCATATACACGGACACAGCACATGCATGCACGTCATTGCCCTGCTATGGCAGGCGGACACAACCATGAATGCGGTACAATCATGCATGCTCTCGATGCAATATGTATGGATGCATCTCACGTGTATATACACGGTACGTACACATACATGCACGTCAGAAATGTATGTAGGTAGTTCTCAAAACATGGGTTTCCTGGAAGCCCCTATTTGAGCCTTGGACCCCCATGACATGAGGCGACGGGCAGCCTGCTAGCTATATACGATGAGCCTCAGAGTAGAGAAGCCTGCTTAAAACCAAGGAACCCTTCTGAAACCCCTGTATGGAAAGCCCCAAACCACAGGAAGGCTAGACATCGAAAGCACAGAATCTGGAATTCGTAGGGAAGGGGTGTGCGGAAGTGCAACTGCCTAGCCACCTGGCCGTTTCAGCGCCCAGTGGTGCAAAATCGGGTCAATCGAACAGATCGCCTTCGGCGATGTCGAGAGGATTATTCGGCAACATGTGAGACGTCGCCTCTTGGCGATGAGTCGATCAACGATTACGATTCGCTGTCGCTATGAAAAGGCTTTACAGAAACGACATAGGAATCTCATCACAAGTAGTCGAGCATCGTCGGATCACGACAGATGTGCGCGTTTTGCGCAAAATTGCCCACCGGCCGAAAAGGGGACCAGGACCATCCCAGTGAAAATTGACACGGCCGAGAGCACAGACATAGTAGCTCGATGGCAAGAGATCACCCGAGTCGAGTCCCATAAAAGGTACCAAGGACGCAAGTCTTGGGAACGCATAGGCATAGTCTTGACATGTGGATGTACCTATACTTACTGACCTATCTGGACACCGAAGGATATGATGTGTCTGCCCTTCAAGACCCTTGTTATGCCGCTTTTCGACGTCACGCATTGTGTCCTATCCAGGAGCCGCCGTCTACGGAGATGCCCTTACGATTACGAGGAATAGCCACAACCATAATCCCCGTCACGAGAGAATCAATCGTGACATGGGATCTCGACAGCTTTGCAGACTCAGAGGTCTTGCGGCACGAAGAAGCCCTTGGATGCGCGACACGAAGGGTGCACTTCTCCAATTATAGCTAAGCATCCAACGACAACGTGCAGATCGGATGAGCAAGGTGTTGAAGTAGTTGCCGATATCAGCACAACTGAACAAAAGCAAGAGCAACAGCAACATCACTAGCCCTTGCAACGGGGCAACACAGGACAGGGAGAACACAGAACAAGTACTGAGAGGCGCAAAAGTTCTGACGATGACGATGCTCATCAGGATGATGAAGGTAATCTGGGCAATAATAGTACGAGCATCCGTTTCGCCGTAGAAAGTATCCCCATGAGAAGAGTACGAGGGGTATACTCAAGACTAAACAACAGAGCGTACTCATAGAGAACACCCCAAGCTCCGCAAGTACCGTCCCCTGTTGCGCGCCGACCCTTCTTTCTTTGCGAGGCCCGGAGAAGCTGAGATGCCACAGTATCGAAAAGTTTTTGAAAACTACAGTACCAGTATAAGTGATCTCACACGACCAGACAAGCAACAAGTCAAAAAAGACGTGACAGGTGACCAGAAGGAAGCAATGCAGTGCATAGCAGTGGCATCGACTAGCTGCACTAGCTGAAGACGAATCTAAAGATACTATAGACGCCTTAATAATTAGAATAGGGTTTTGGAGTCCGTTATACTATAGGTATAACAAGGAACCCCCCAAAATAGTATTGGAAATTATTTAGGCCCCTATATTAGGGAGCTTCAGAACTTCAACTCGTTTCAAGGCAGATCCACAACGTCAGAACAGGCTGGTGCAAGTCAACACGGTACTCAGGGCTGTGGCTCAGGTTGCCAGGATGAGGGATTTAGGAAACCCGGATGCATTCTCGTGGTTCTGTGGCAGAAGACCGGCGGGCTTGGCTGCAGCCGGTTTTCTTACTCTCAAAAGCTTGTGCTCTCCCATGACTAGAAAAGAGTTTTAGAGGCCCTTGGAGGAATCAGCTACCATCTTTCGAGAAGCCCATTTGCAGCGCAAGGTCTTTCCAGCTGTCCCGTCATTTGGGCATGGCCTGACACGTGCAGGCATTTAAATTTGAGCATGTCTCAGGGTTGAAGGGGTAAGCTAAGCGAACAGACTGCTTTGATAGCGATAACTGCAGCGATTTCTGCAAGCATGATCGGATTGTAAACCCTCGGGCACATAGTGCTTGCGAGGTGCCAGCCAGCGGGTGAGCTCGTCACAGCTCACACAGCCATCCTCGGCCAGTGGAAGCAGTTCTTTGCAACTGTGGCCGAATACTATGTTCACAGAGTTTCGAGGACTATGAAGGACTGCATTCCACGATTATTGCCAATTACTACTGAATTTTGCTTCGGCTGTCCATGCTGGGCGAGCATTGAACTGAAGATCATACCTTTGAAGCTTGAGCTGCTTCCCCTCACGATCAAGAGCTCTGCATTGTCCTGTTGCAAGGGTCTCTGGAAGAATCGGAGTAGCTTGTGAAAGGGCTGATCGAACAAGGATCCTACTGCGTTACTCTTCGGAATCAAGAACCCATGAACCCCACATAGAACCTGGGGATTTTTTGCGAAGCACGAACCCTCAGCCGCTAATCCTCTTCTTTCAGCCAGAATTCTGCCTCCGAGTTGGGCAGGTGCGGAAGCAACGACTCGGCCAAGGTAGAGGCCTCATACTGCACTGCTGCTGGACGACCTTCTGCTTTGTCCATGCTAAGGACTATATAACTACCAGAATGGCCACAATTTTCGACTCCTAAGGCAATGTCGGAGCCCGTCCAACCATGTACTATCAACGTTCCATCCCTTTGTTGCTGCCAGCAGTACTACTCGTAGTACAAAGTACTCGTACGTTCTAATACTTATGCTAGTACTAGAACTAGTAATCACTTCCCCCTAACACTCAACCCCCCCTAATATAAAAACTCCCGGCCCTCGGAATTTTGCGGTTTCGGGCCCCGCATTCAATTTGAAAGGGACAACATTAGGGGGGTGGCAGATCTGTATGTGTTTTAATTGAAGGAAGACTACCGTAGTACTAAAGACAGCAGAGCTTTAGGGTTTAAGGGTTTGGGGCTCAGGGCTAAAGCTTTAGGGCTTGGGGCTTTAGGGCTTAAAGTTTAGGGCTCAGGGCTTTATAGAGCCAAAGATTACAGCAGCACTAAAGACACCAGAGCTTTAGGGTTTAAGGGTTGAGGGCTCAGGGCTAAAGCTTTAGGGCTCAGGGCTTTAGGGCTTAAAGTTTAGGGCTCAGGGCTTTAGGGTTTGGGGCTCGAGGTTTAAGGCTTGGGGCTTTAGTAGGGCCTCAGGGCTCCAGGCTTAGGATAGCTAGCAGCTGGGAGTCCGGGTACGTGGGTGCACCGAAACCCCCCCTAATATAAAAACTAAACCTCCGAAATCCAGTTCTTATATTAGGGGGGGACCTTTTATATTAGGGGGAAGGGATTAGTAGCATCAGTAGTACCAGTTTATAGTAATGGAAGTAGTAATGGTTAACTACTACTACTACTACTACTACTACTACTACTACTACTACTACTACTACTACTACTACTACTACTACTACTACTACTACCACTACTCCTCCTGCTCCTGCTGCTGCTGCTGCAACGACGACGACGGCGACGATGAGACGACCACCACGATGCACCGCTGCTGCTGTGTGGAATTTGCCATAGCACTGCGCCTCGTCTTCAGCGCGACCCAGGGCCGAGAGAAGCGCCCGGAGAGGCAAACGCTCGACGTTGAGCGACTGCGGCTATTTGGGGTTGAAGGGAAGAGAAAGAAGTTTCAAGATGTCGAGTTTCAGGGCTCGGAGCTTGTCACGGGGAAGTTCGACGTAGCTGCGTGGCCGGGACACTCCAGACTCCAAGGCGCAATGGTAACAGAACACTGTGGGGCACAGTGACGGTTAAGTGCTGGTTAGCATTGCAAGAGTATCAACCCACATGCTACGCTGTTTGATGTGTTGCATCATGTTGCATCCTGCTTCGTACTACGACAACCCCATAGACACTGCCCACCGAAAGTAAGTAAGCAACGTTCTAGAGCATTGCATCCTGGAGCCATGACATTGTCATGACGCTGCACATGCCGGCACCGGAAGGAACTATCGGAACTGCACCACTTGGATCCTACACGCACGGCCCCGAAACTCCCAAAACTCTCAGCTGGCCTGAAAGGCCCTCATCAGGGTAGCCTTTGGCAGCCACCGCTTCTTCGGAACAGGAGTTGCTCGGCTTCTACGGATAGCAGCATAGACACCCCAGTTACGCCAGTATGCATGTCGCACCGCAGGTTTGAGACATAGCAAGCAAAAACCTAAGACGAGCTGGTGTATTTTCTTGCCGAGTAGCGACGGAATGAACGACAGGCCCGTCCCGAATTACGAAATGGATCTAAAAGGGCTTTGGAAATCCGGTCCCTCTTCTTGGCCTAACTTCGTCGCCCTTGCGGGACTGTTTCCTGCGCCCTAGGCTGTGGCTGGTTGATACTGGGCTTCTTGTAGAGGGATTTAATGTATCTAAGTTACTCGAATAGGGATCTAAGAGATCTACAGCAAATTTTGCTTTAGATCCCTTAGATCCCTATATATTTGAACTATATGGTTTCGTTCTCATGGTACCTTAAACTACACCCTAAACCCTAAGCCTTTTACAAGAACCCAGGATAAGGCCAGGGCCGCCAGATCATCTTCGGAGAAGCCTTCCGCAGGAGCAGTGGTAATGCAGGAATCTGATTAAGAAACCCTGGGCCCATAACCCCAGAAAAGTAGGATTCATATCAGGAACCCTGATGAAGGCCCAAGGTTTCTCAATCAGGTTCCTAGATTTAGTGTGAGGCCGGCAAAGCTCAGGAGACCCAACTTGGGATGTACGGTCTCTGAGAAGATCGGCCACAGAGTAATGATCATTATCTTGGTATTCTACCCTTGTAATATTAATCATAGGTTAATGGTTATTATACTAGTAGTAAACTACGGTAATATTAGTAATAGGTTGATGATTTTGTGTTCTTATTGTATTATACTCTTGCAATATTAATCATAGATAGGTTACCATTATATTAAAACATACTACTGTAATATTAATCATAGAGTAAGGATACTTATATTAGGACTATGCTACTTTATATTGTAATATAAAGAGCGCCCCAAAACGGAAAACTCACAGAACCTCGCCAGGCCTCGAGCGAAGGAGGCTGAGCGAGACAGGAGGCAGTCCTAGCCGCGAGCTGCGAGCGGTTTAGGGTTTGGGGTTTGGGGCTTAGGGTTTAGGGTTTAGGGTTTGGGGTTTAGGGTTTAGGGTTTGGGGCTTAGGGTTTAGGGTTTGGGGTTTAGGGTTTGGGGTTGGGGGTTCCGAGGTGTTGGGATTTCCATGGGAGTCCTGCACTCCATTGTAGTTCCTCTTTGGGATTAGCTTACAGGATCCTGAATATAAACCAAAAAAAGGAACTACACTTACTACAGAGCCTCTAGGTATGCACTATCCAAAAACTACACCAACGGATACGGAGAGCTCCCCGAATCTACCGAAGCGACGACTCCAGCCCGAGCCATAGTCGTGTTACGAACGCTGTATATAACTCTTCAATTTAATGCTCAGTTCGTGAAGTCTTCTCAGTGTGACTGAAGAGGTTGCTTTCGAGCTGTAGAGCCAAAGATAGGCAACCATAAGCCTCCCAACTGCGACTTGAGCCCGGATCAGCTCCTCAGCATCTGTCTGGGAATTGCCTCGGCCGTTTCTCTCACTCGCGGCTCTGGCTTTCGCAGGGCCTGCTAGAAATCTTTGGTGCGACGTCCGAAGCTCATTCTTCACAGTCTTATGATATCGGATTCTGTTATCTTCCCATTGATCCTTACAAAGGCATTGGATTGCTTCAGAGGACCCGTGCGAAGCAAACAAGTGCACCATGCATCCGAAGTCCTGTTTGCGTGTTCGTGTATGTTGGAGGGTTTTTGCCCCATTGGTGAAGACGTCTCAATCCCTTCCAGGCTCTGGAGCGGGTTAAGTTCCGTTCCAGCACGTTCGAGTGACAATCCTGGGTTTTTCTCGAGCCAACCCAGCGAAGCAGGCACCTTGGTCAGACCCTCTAAACACTAAACCCTTTTTGAGACCCCGGCCCGATGTGATCCGAGCGAAAGCCACCTCTTGCTCCAAAGAAACTCCGCGTGAGAACGCGAAGCCACCTCATGGCCAGCGCTTGAACGAGTGTGCAGGTTTGTAGACATACGGGCTGTAATGTGTAGATAGGTCTTGAGCTCGGGGAACAAGCTTTAGGATTTCCGGTTTAGGAGTTTCGCTTGGGGGTTCAGGATGTAAGGCTTACGGTGCAGACCTTGGTAGTCCTCAGCGGTGTGCCTGGATTTTGAAGCCATGGTTACAGTCTACGACAGCTTTGATATTTCAGACAGGGGCAACTGGAATTGCAAACACTCGTGTTATGAGTATTTCCGCCTTTTCCAGTCAGAGATTGTGCGTTCCACTTGTTGAGGCTTTGAGCTGCTTCGTCAGGATTGCCTCCGAGACATCACCATATCAGGCGATTCCTGACTCGTTCGAGAGGAAGAGATAGAACTAGGTTTCACACACCACATGTGCACAAGAGAGCCTGAGTGCAGAAAAACGTGGCGTGGAGTTCGCGACACCTTCTCCAGCAGCATGAATTTGGGGAAGGCCTTTGGATGCCTTGCTTAAACTGTGTGCCTACGTCATCCGAGATGTCCACTTGCTCGAGGATCCAAGAAGCCCCCGAGGCCCAAACGAATAAGTATAAGGGCTCCGAAGTTCTTTCTGCCATGATGCCCAAACCATACCCATCTACACTCTCCGACCTTGTGGACCTTGTGGTGATTGTGGGGATGGCAGCTCGGCAGCAGAAGGCCTCCGGTGGCAAGGTTCTCGTGACCGTAAACCCAGCGGCTAGCTCACTGCGCTTGTGCGAACGCATCTTGGAAGCTGCAGGTGAAGCTCATCCACGTGCACTATCTGGCCGACTTCTTCTACTTGGGCTTGCCGATCTCAGGCTTGGGAATAATGTCGAGCAAGGGGTCAAGCCACTTCTACCGTCTAGATTAGGCTTCGAAGCATGTGGAGCGATTGCAGACGTCCGCGCAAAGTCTCAATCCCGACTTTTGTTTGTGGGGGCCGGGCGATTGGTCCAAAGAAACGCCACGAGAGAAGCTGGAGCTCATCACCTTGGCTTGCAATGGCATCTGAGCGCGGGACGACAGGGCCGGATTCTCCGAGATCCAGGTCTATATACAGGTCTATAGCGATACAGTCGATATAGTATAGATTATAGAATGCTATTCCCTGCGATTCCTTGCGAGTGCAGCTTCGAAAGCCCCTGAGTCAGGATCTGTCAAGTAGATATAGCCTGCACTGGGGTCCTCAAGTTCACGTCGACGGGGGCCCAGGATCGTCTTCGACGTCCCGGTCCGGTGCCCAGATGCCAAAATTAATTGACTGATTCATCGCCTCAAACCTCACACAGATTGCTCGGGGGCAGTGTGTGAGATTCGTAGATGCGGCCGGGCATCCTAACGAACATGCGGATGGGAAACAGGCTTCGGGGATTGAGACACGCTTTCATGGGTACTGCGTCGCTACCCAAACCCTAAACCTCTGAATGTCTTTGCAGATGAGTCGCTGTCCATGCCACAGTGTCCGCGAGCTCCCGTGGATCCGAGGGCATCCGGCGAGTTGGCTGCCTCAGTCTGCCGGCTACTTGACATCTTCCGTCGGTTTAGAGTTTAAGATTCTGTCCTACTGTGTTTGAAAACTTGGGGTAACCCCAAATCCACACACATGGGAGGTCCACAGCCGCTTCAAGACGGCAAGACAGCGACACACCCTCAGGACAGGCTCTGCAAGAACAAGCAATAGCCTAACATCTTGCCCAGTCCTGAAGAAGCCGCGGCATCCGTCACCATGCCCCAACGCTGCGACAGGCTGCATGACTGCACAACAAACTCTCCAGGATCCTCCGAAGCCCAAACCCTCTCCCAGCCTTGAACCTTGATCCGAGGATGATGCACCACTGTGATCCGGATATCTCCCGGCTGAACGCGGCAAGGCGGCGGAGCAGGCGGTGGCCAGGAGGGAATAGCTGGGCGTGCAAAGTGTAGATCTTCCTGATCCAGTGTGTGGTTTTCCTTTGAGGGCCTGACCGTTTGGAATTGCGTTCGGAGGTATGCCTGCCTTCTATGTTAGCCTTCCAGCAGGGTTTCGGAATCGCCCGCTTAAGGCACTGTGACTTCAAGGGCTTCTGGTTCAAGCTCTTGAACGTGCAGGAGGCTAACAAGTGGATTTGCCCCGACGTCTTTTCGGAGTTGTGTCCTCAGACCCGAGAGTCAGGAAACGGGGTACATGATTGAGGGTTCTGGGTTTGCGTTCAGGGAGTGTTGGGGAGGAGAGGAAGGCTTTGGAGACTTAGCTTGGGGACTTGTTATCAACAACTGCTGGGGACTAAATCATCTGCGTCCTTCGGTCGGTAACTTCGGCCACACATACGAACACGAACATACTGCTGCACGAAGGGTCAACCTTCAATCCAGCTGTGCTTCTGCAGGAGGAACCCCTTGCTTTCGTGAGCTCGACCAACAGCAACCCTTCCTTGCCTCTCTCCATGCCGATGCATCCGGCGAAGAGTCCTTGGCACAGGCTCCTCTTGGAGATCTAATGCCCCTTCTGCCTGCTTCATCGCAAGCAGCGCAGCATTGGAGGCTGCTCTAAAGAAAGCCAGTTGTTCGGACTTATGATGCATGACGTGTTGGCAACATGCTCCTGGCATTGTAAGAAGACCGTAGAGGCTATTGCATACTCCGTCGAGTGCCTTTATCATCCACTGCCTCCCGACCAGCCCTTGCTTTAGCTCAGAGTTCTGAGCCCGAAATCGCTTGCACCGAAGGCGTTGAACCCTTTGGCCCTGAAACCTTCACTGAGCCACCCAGCCTGGTCTAAAGACGCCTCGGCCGCAGCCATGTAGCCGGCTTTCTCTCGGGTTTCCCCGAAGGAAAAGCCTGGCATTGTTTGCTCTCGTTTCTCTCTTGCTTTCCAGATTTCCCGCTACCTTCGTAGCACCAGCAGCAAAGCACCGGCACCAGCACAAGCACCCGCACCAGACAGCACCAGTATCAAAAGCCGCAGCAGCAGCAAGCCAACGTCGTCGTAGTCGTCGTCGCAGTCGTAGGTGCAGTCGTCGTCGTAGTCGTAGTCGCAGTCGTAGTCGTAGTAGTCATAGTAGTCATAGTAGTCATAGTAGTCATAGTAGTCATAGTAGTAGTAGTAGTAGTAGTAGTAGTAGTAGTAGTAGTAGTAGTAGTAGTAGTAGTAGTAGTAGTAGTGGTAGTAGTAGTAGTAGTAGTAGTAGCAGTAGTAGTAGTAGTAGTAGTAGTAGTGATAGTAGTAGTAGTAGTAGTCGTCGTCGTCGTAGTAGTAGTAGCAGCAGAAGCAGCAGTAGCAGTCGTCGTCGTAGTCGTAGTCGTAGTCGCAGTAGTAGCAGTAGTAGCAGTAGTAGCAGTAGTAGCAGTACTAGTAGCAGTAGTAGTCGTCGTCGCAGTAGTAGTAGCAGTAGTAGCAGTACTAGCAGTAGTAGCCGTAGTAGCAGTAGTAGCAGTAGTAGCAGTAGTAGCAGTACTAGCAGTAGTAGCCGTAGTAGCAGTAGTAGCAGTAGTAGCAGTAGTAGCAGTAGTAGCAGTAGTAGCAGCAGTGGTAGTAGCAGTAGCAGTAGCAGTAGCAGTAGCAGTAGCAGTAGCAGTAGGAGTAGTAGTAGTAGTAGTAGTAGTAGTAGTAGTAGTAGTAGTAGTAGTAATAGTAGTAGTAGTAGTAGTAGGAGTAGTAGTAGTAGTAGGAGTAGTAGTAGTAGGAGTAGGAGTAGGAGTAGGAGTCGGAGTCGGAGTCGGAGTCGGAGTAGGAGTAGGAGTAGGAGTAGGAGTAGCAGTAGCAGTAGCAGTAGCAGTAGCAGGAGCAGCAGCAGGAGCAGCAGTAGTAGCCGGCAGAGTACTGCTTTACTTAGTACTGCTGCTGCTGCTACTACTACTACTACTACTACTGCTGCTGCTTCTTGCTACTACGACTGGTACTAGACCTACCGTTTTTCCTAGCATATCGAATTCCGAAAGCGCGAATTTCACGCATAGTGTCTCGGTACTCGTCCCATGAGGGGTAGACTTGACTTTGCTTGCAGCCTGGTGGCAGGAGATCGCGTCAGGTTCCGGCGAGAAGCTGGGTGTTAGGCTTGGCGACTTGCACGGGTCAGCGTCGTCCAAGTCAGCGTCGCTTGGCATGGGTGTGTCCACATCTCCCTGGCCGACTTAGTATTGCCAGGGGAATGGTCTGTTCACTGGCTTCCCTGTTGGAGCAGCGCCCCGCTGAGGCTTCAAGATGGGCAGCCCTCGGATCTTCCCTTCTGCACCCTGCGATAACTGTGCTCCAACATCTCAATCCTCAACCGACAGACGGTCCCAGGCTCATCCTCTAGGCTCCCAAAGCCTGATCGGGCCCAGGAAAGGGTCTGAAGAACGGCGAAGCGGGTCCGTTCACCTGGGCGACACTTCAGGGACTGGGAGCACGGGGTTCAAGCAGATGCCCTTCATCGCAACGGCTCCAACTACCGAAACCCCTGGCTCTGCTAAGCCACTGCTTGTGGCTCGGTGAAACGGAGGCTAGTGAAAGCTATTGTAAGATGCCGGTGATGAGAATGACAGCAATTGTCATTGCAATGGCGACGGAAAAAGTGACGATGGGAAAGTACATGCTGGTGATTACAATGATGATGACGACGATGACAAGATAACGACATCAGTCTTGACTGTGATGCTAAGAATTCCTGCGAGCTCATGGTCACGATGATGATGATGGTGATGATGATGATGATGATGGTGGTGGTGATGGCGATGGCGATGGCGATGGTGATGGCGATGGCGGTGCTGATGATGATGTTGATGATGATGATGATGACAATGATGAGGCAGCCAAAGACTCTGAAGCATTTTGAAGCCCTGCACCCCCCAGACTCCAAACCTTCAGCGCCCAAAATGCCGAAACACTGAAGCCCAACATCTGGGGTTCCAGGCGGGCACCGAAGCCGGCGCTAGCTGCTGCAGGCCTACAGACAGAAGTGCCGTCGTGCTTTGGCAGCTGCTACAGCCATCGCGATTGCCGTCATGGTTCTCGACGTTGGATTCATCGTGGTGATGATCGTCCTAGACCTTCAAAAGCTCTCGAACAATCATGTCGTCCATGGTCTCACGTGACCCGGTATTTCAGTCTCCGTCGGGGTTAAGCTTGGCAGACATGCATGAAAGATGTCGTTCACTCGCCGGAAGCCGGATCCAATCGCCGCATCAAAATTGACCCCAGGGTTTTCGACCGTTTCCTTACCTCTCATGCCAGAAGTACGGAGAACTGGCACGGCTGCTTCTTCAAGATGCTGCCTGCGTGACCACAGTCGGTTCCCGGGTCGTCTTCCTCCTTTGCAGGAGCGCGGACCACCGTCACCTCAACCTCGAGGCGAAGGGGCACTTGCTACGTCAGTCAGCTAATCAAGATTCATTACTACGTGATGCAATATGAAAGAATAGAATATCACAGAATGGAGAAGAATAGAACAGAATGGACCACAACATCACATGACATAACACAACATAGCAAAACACAACATAGCATAACAAAACATAACACTATGCAGTATAGCAGAACAGTAGATATGAGATTCTACGATGTAACAAAAGATGATACACAAAAGTGAAGCATAATAAAGATAAAGATGATGCAATGTAATGTAGGATAAAGTACATCCTGTATTTAGCACAGTGACAAAATAAAACCAAATATGACACAATACAACATGATGTGATACGAGCTGATATGTGAAAACAACACAAAAAAAACAAAGCGGTGAAACAAAATTATGTAAAAAAAAAAAGGTGGCAGGTCAAAACCCAAACCATACAGGGTATGTAATGAAATTGTTCATACTACGCGATTATACAGCGAGGCATTAGGAAAACATAGAACAGATTGAAAACAAACTACGCAGTATGGCATGATGTAGGACGATACAACATAGCATAACAAGCACACTATAATACAAACCTGAAGCAATAGAGTATGACATAATATACCATAACAGACTATAACTGATGTGGTATAATAACACGCTACCACACTGTAAAACACTGCAACAGAGCAGAGCGGAACACGCTAAAATACGATAGAGTACACCAGAACATAGTAGAACATCATAGAGCAGAAAAGAACGGACCACCGTAGACTAGAATAGGATAGAACAAACTATAATCCAATAACACACAACATAACATAGCATAACATAATATGACATGGCATAACACAATACAGACAATACAGGTAGTATTATAAAGCACAATACGGGTAGGATAATAAAGCGCAACACAATGAAGTATAACATAGCATGATGTAACATGCTTTATTCTGCCATAACCCAACATAGCATGACATTCTAAAGCACACAATACGGCATGGTACTATCATGGTAAAACTTCATGTAGCATAACTTAACATAATACAGCTTAATAGAAAACAAAAAAGATGGAACAGGACAGCATAGCATAGCTTAGGATAGCATAGAATAGCAGAGACTAGCATAGAACGGCATGGAATAACATAGCATACCAGAGAATAACATAGAAGAGCACAGCATAGAATAGAATAGAATCGCACCCGAGGACGGCAAGTCGAATGCAACAAAACAGAATGAAATGGAAGAGAAAACAATCTCGCAAAAGATAATGCAGTGTAGTATAGTATTGCCGAGGAGAGTATTTTAAAATTGCACAAACACAATATATAACATCCGGAAAACAAGACAAGATGAAGTAAGACTAAGATAACCCAAACTGCACCCCGACCTATCCTTACCTCTACCATCTCCTGGAAGCACGAAATGGGATCCTAAAGCCAAAAGTCGAATACAGGGGCCTGAATAATTAGAATAGGGTTTTGGGGCCCAATAGACTATAATTATGATAAGGGGCCGCCACAATAGTACAGGTAGTTATTCGGGCCCCTATAGTAAAGCCTTGCGAGCCCTGTGCTTGCCTGCCTCGACACAGGGGCCTAAACTATGAGAATGGGGCTCGGAGCTATATCTTATATTCTTGTCTTCTTGTTTTGCAGGAAACCTACGGAATAGTATTGAGAAGCGTAGGTTAAACATCAGAAGCCCTGAACCCTAAACCCTAAATGTCCACAGCGCTGCAATCCCCGATAGCAGCCGAAGTTTGCAGTTGCGTAACTGGTGCAGCTTGCGACAACTCGTCTGGCCCAGTTCCTGGCAATTTTGAATACTCAAAGCTGGGTGCTGGCCGAAAGCAAGGTCAAGGGCAGAGATGCAAGTCGCACGGCTTTTTGAAGCCTTGGGGGATCGGCGACCTTCGGATCTGTGTTCTGATTCGAAGAAGAGTTCCAGCTTCGGACTGAGGCTTGGGGTGCTTACCTGCGACGTGCTCAGAGAGGGTAGGGCCTTCTGTTTGCGGAAGAGTACACTCAGAACTGTGACAACTTAGCTTCCCTCTTCGTCATGCTTTCGCCCAGATGACCAAAACCCTTGATGCAAGCCGAAACCGTCGCAGCAGGCTCTCCTTCCCGTTCGCTGTCGTCTTCCAAGCTGCGGGAGCTGTCTGAAAAGCTGCGCTCCATGTCCTGTGTGTTCCAGGTTATGGAAACTCGTGAATCTTGGATGTGCGTCCTAAACTTGCGATTTCAGAGAAATCATCAGATGCAGGATTCAGCGCTTCGGCCTTTCCCAACTGATGAGTGCACCTTGTATCATAGCAAGCGGCACGGATATCGGCACCGTATATAGAAGCCTCACTTATCACCCACCTCCTGCTACGACCCACCGACTCCTGAACTCTGCATGCTGCTGCACTTCTTGAAACTATTGTCGCGTCAACTTCTCTTCTTCTTAGTATTCTTCTTCTTGTTCGTAATGTAACAGGATCCCTGTTGCAATTATGCTCACTATGGCTATAGTTTTCCGAAAGGCTTGCTGTTGCGAGCTCTCTTCAAATAAGCAATCATGGTTGGTAAGACTAATCGATCACATGAATACGGGGCCTGAATAAATGAAACAGGGTTGTGGGGTATATTGAAGTATATTGTGCTGTAGTTGTATCGGACAAAATTGTCTGTTATTATTGCGAAGTACATTAATTACCTGCAATACCGCGGCCTGGTTGTCGACCGCCGGGGCTTTGCGCTTGCGAGGTGGCTCACTGTCCTTGCCGGGGTTGAATTCGAACAAGAGCATGACATTCAGGTTTTGCCCCAAAAAATCCTGATCTCTTTGGCACCGCTATCCTCAAAATCTCTACGCCCACACCGGAATATGACTTGCTTTTGGCTTTTCGAATGCACCGCAGGTCCTCTTCGGACTCGGTCTCTTGGCGTTCTTCGTCCTGGCAGTCAGGCGAATTGCGAAGAGGTTGAGCCGGCGCTTAAGGTCCAGGGGACCTCAGGGTGATTATGCTGCACTGAGACCCCGCGAACGAGCTTAAGCCACCATGAGCTGCAGAAGGTAGGTGCAGCTTGCACTAGACGGCTCTTTCGAACAAATCCGCCCAGCTTTGACCATGGATCTGCTAGTGAAATCTGACCGAGTACTCGTCGAGAACATCAGGTGATCCTCGAAAACAGGCAGCTGGAACAGTGGCGCCAGTGCGAGAGGTGCAGGATAGAGTCGCGGACAATATCCGTTTCTCCGTGGCCGAGTTCCAAGTTGCACACAAAAAGTCTCGGATGAGCAGCACAAAGCCCTTGCTGCACTCTCTTGCTTATTCATACCGGCCCTAGAAGCTACCAAAATGGGTGGTTGTCAAAATTATGGTCCCTTTTTGGGTCCCTATGATGGTACGGCACCTAATATTTAGGGTACCCAAAAAAAGGGACCATAACTTTGACAACCACCCAAATGCTGGCAACGTGTATACCGAGAAGCTTCTACCCTTGCCAGGCCTGGCAATTGAGGCTTCATTGATAAGGTGGATGGCCCAAAAGCCTAAACTATGAAAGCCTTGCACCACAAGTCCTGAACGCTCAACCAAAGCTCCACCTCAAAAAATAGAACACAACCTCCTCTTGAGTGTGCGAATCCCTCTGGAGGGCCTCCCGCTCGCTTTCGTGGTCAGACTCTGGCGGGGAGCTTCCAGGACCTTTCCGGCACGCGGAAACTGCAGTTGTGCCTCTTCTCATTTTCAGTACTCTTCCGGATTTGGGGGCATGGAGCCTCTCGACACAATGTCACAAGGTTTTCATAATTTGGGGAATTCGGAATGGAGTCTCTGGACAAAAGGTCCCAGACTTCGAATCCCCGAGAATCACAGAGGCTCGGGCCTTCCCGTGGGCTTGAGGGCCTCGACGAGCCTTCCTCCTTCTGGCCTTGGCACAAACCACCATGCAGCTCCGCACTCGTTTTCCGCGTTTCCACTATCATATCTGACTAGAGTGACGACAGAAAGTCTCATCACGCAGTATGCGTCAGAGTACTTGTCTGATCCGAATGCCACTCCAAGCGGCCGGATTCCACGGTCCCGCTCGCCGCCTGCCATTGTCGTTCAAGGTTCCCGTGCGACTGCAAGGGAGAAACTCTTCTGGCTGCTGAAGACGAAGCATCAAGATCGAAGATCAAATGCAAGATCGGCATTGAACGAGACGAAGTGGTGGGCTTGCCTCCACCTCCGACTCAAAGCTCTGCGTCTGCCGAACCTCAGCAGACAAAAGCATGGGCATCAGCATTTCTAAGAATTGCACAGCAAAGGCTTCTCGTTCCAATGAGCACCTGCGGATGGACTTGGACAGTCGCTGTGCTAGTCTTCGCACGCGTGCGCCCTGTGAAGGAGAATAACGCTGACGGCGGATCTGTGAACGCCACAACTGGGCAACTTTACAAGGCTGCTGTAAATCCACGTGTAATTACAGTACAAAATGCTGCTCTCGTCCTAAAGTTTACACATTTGCTAGGTGCGAGCTCACCAAACAGCTTGAAGATGTTGGCTATATTATAGTGACGAGGTCCTCGCAGAAAAGCAAGCCACCCGAAACGTGCCGAAACCAAAATCGTGGTGCGGGCCCCGGAACCTCTTCGTAGCTGGCCTCCGTGCCAGCATCTGCCGCATCCGCCTCTGCGTCTGTGCCCTCGCTCGAATGGCGATCGTCCTCCGTTTGCCACGAGGTGGACTCCTTTGAAGTGCGTCTGTCCTCGGCTTGATGGCAACCCCTCAATGGCTCACCGAACCCAAAGCAACCTGTTGCTTCGGCAGCATGCCTGGATTCCCCAACCTTCAAGCAAAGGCACCACAGAGACACCGGGAGCCTCGAGCGCAGCCTCGGATTCCTGGCTTCCGGAGCTTGGCTGCAAAATAGGGTTCCTTTAACGGGGTCTATAAGGGCTACTATAAGGGATCTATAAGGGTAGTATAATGCAGGGGCCTCAAAAATTAGAAGGGGCTTTTGAGATGTACATTATACTATAAGGAACCCCCAAAAGAATATTGGTACTTACTGAAGCCCCTCTGATTGGTGCCTCAATCAGCACCAACATTATTCCTGATGGTTCCCTACTACGATTTATAGTATACCCCGAAACCCGAACGGTGGCTATGGACTTAGGAGCTTTGCAGGATGGAGCCCGGCAGGGAATTAGCAGCAAAGGCCCCCCCCTGTCCCGAAACCTGGTTTTGAGCGACTTTGCACTATACTATACTGTACTATACTACTGTTGTGGACTCCGGCAAGAGTCTTTGCGAGGCAAGTCACACCTGAAGTGAACAGTTCAGGTCTGCCACACCTGCCCCTGCAACCCTTAACCCTTAAGCCTTAAGCCTTAGGCATGAGCTATACTTTGCGACCTTGAGAACTGAAAAAGTTCTGCATCCTGGCGATTTTCGCGCGATGGTGAACGAATATAGTCGATATTTCTATTCTCGTTGTTTCCACGCAGATTGCTCCAAAACAAAAATGCTTCCCTTCTTCCTGCATCATGGCACATCACCATTCTTACAACTTATCATCCTCACCCTGTGGCGCCTCGGACTCCTCCTGCCGTTCGGCCAAGCCCGCAGGCTGCTCATCCTGATCGAGCGAAGTGCTGGCATTGATTGTGCTGGCTATTCATGTTTTCCTATCATCGCAACCATCATAGCACAAGAAGTCGAACTGCTTCAAGTACTTGGTACTTGCAAAACAGTACTGATGATGGTAAGACAAGTAGTGAGAGGAGCAGCAGCAGCAGCAGCAGCAGCAGCAGCTACTACCACTACCACTACCACTACCACTACCACGACCACTACCACGACCACGACCACTACCACGACCACCACCACTACCACTACCACTACCACTACCACTACCACTACGTCACTACGACAACTACAACAACTACTACTACTACTACTACTACAACTACTACTCCTGCTGCTGCTGCTGCTACTACTACCACTTCTAGTGGTGACAGTATCAGTGGCAATGGCAGTGCCAGTGGCAGCACAAGTCGTCATCACGGTCGTAGTTGAAGTTGTAGTTGTAGTTGCAGTTGTCGTGGTGCTGCTGCTGTTGATGTGGCTTCCGTTATTATACCAGCTGCATTGCCTGCTCACCTATACCAATCTTGGCCGTCTTATCTGCCGGTCTCTTCGGGAGAAGTAGTGGCCGGCAGCTAGCAATGATCATCCTGACTATATCGCCCTGCCCACGGTAGAATCACCAATGCAACAAGTCTTCAACCACCGCCACAACTATATTGTGTCTTACCACCAAGCTTGAACGTTCACCCTTGAGCAATGGCCTTGACATGTAAAACACCTCGTCTTGTATCTCTTCACCCAGTGGCGCCTCGACATCCTCGGACTCCTCCTGCCGTTCGGCCAAGCCCGCAGGCTGCTCATCCTGATCGAGCGTAGTGCTGGCATTACTTGTGCTGGCTATTCATGCTTTCCTATCATCGTTACCATCATGGCAGAAGCAACCGAACTGCTTCCAGTACTGGTACTTGCATCAGCGGAGCTGATGGCAAAACAGGTGGTGATAATAGGAGTAGTAGTTGTAGTAGTTGTAGTAGCAGCAGTAGTAGTAGTAGTAGTAGTAGTAGTAGGAGAAGTAGTGAGAGGCAGTAGCAGAAAAAGGCAGCAGCAGTCGATGTGTTTGTTTCTTGTCGCAGCATTGCTGGCTCCTTCTGCAGCTCAACTTTACTAACCTTCGTCTGCCTGTCTTTTCCTTAGTAGTTCTCTAAGCCCCAAAAAGTGTACACTTTTAGTTTTATAGTGGGTATTATTATCCCAAAAAGTGTAAAGTCGCATTCACTCAGCTACTAAGTTTCGAAAGCTTCCAGCATCTTAGCAATGATCATCCTGACTATATCCCTGCCCACCACAACTGCAGCAACCCACGGTCGAATCACCAACGCAACAAGTCTTCAACCACCGCCACAACTATATGTCTTACCACCAAGCTTGAACGTTCACCCTTGAGCAGTGGCCTTGACATGTAAAACACCTCGGCTTGTATCTCTCCACCCCGTGGCGCCTCGACATCCTCGGACTCCTCCTGCCGTTCGGCCAAGCCCTCAGGCTGCTCATCCTGATCGAGCGTAGTGCCGGCATTACTTGTGCTGGCTATTCATGTTTTCCTATCATCGTTACCATCATGGCAGAAGCAACCGAACTGCTTCCAGTACTGGTACTTGCATCAGCGGAGCTGATGGCAAGACAGGTGGTGATAATAGGAGTAGTAGTTGTAGTAGTTGTAGTAGCAGCAGTAGTAGTAGTAGTAGTAGGAGAAGTAGTGAGAGGCAGTAGCAGAAAAAGGCGACAGCAGTCGATGTGTTTGTTTCTTGTCGCAGCATTGCTGGCTCCTTCTGCCGCTCAACTTTACTAACCTTCATCTGCCTGTCTTTTCCTTAGTAGTTCTCTAAGCCCCAAAAAGTGTACACTTTTAGTTTTATAGTGGGTATTATTATCCCAAAAAGTGTAAAGTCGCATTCACTCAGCTACTAAGTTTCGAAAGCTTCCAGCATCTTAGCAATGATCATCCTGACTATATCCCTGCCCACCACAACTGCAGCAACCCACGGTCGAATCACCACGCAACAAGTCTTCAACCACCGCCACAATTATATTATGTCTTACCACCAAGCTTGAACGTTCACCCTTGAGCAATGGCCTTGACATGTAAAACACCTCGTCTTGTATCTCTCCACCCCGTGGCGCCTGGACATCCTCGGACTCCTCCTGCCGTTCGGCCAAGCCCGCAGGCTGCTCATCCTGATCGAGCGTAGTGCTGGCATTGATTGTGCTGGCTATTCATGTTTTCCTATCATCGTTACCATCATGCCAGAAGCAACCGAACTGCTTCCAGTACTGGTACTTGCATCAGCGGAGCTGATGGTAAGCAACAACAACTACTACTACTACTACGACTACTACTTCGACGACCACCACTACTACTACTACTACTACTACTACTACTACTACTACTACTACTACTACTACTACTACTACTTCTGCTACTACTGCGACGACTACTACGACGACTACTACCACTACTACGACTACGACTACTCCAACGACTATTACTACTACTACTACTACTACTACTACTACTACTACTACTACTACTACTACTATCACTACCACTACCACTACTACTACTACTACTACTACTACTACTACTACTACTACTACTACTACTACTACCACTACTAGGCCGTCCCCCCCTGGTGCGACGCCGGTCGCAGAGTTCTTGGATGAACATCATGTCCCATGACAGGATGCTCTCCAAACCCAAATGCGCTAGACCATGGACGTCATTAGGTTTTGGACATGGATGCTCTCCAAACCCAAATGCGCTAGACCATGGACGTCATTAGGTTTTGGACATGGATGCTCTCCAAACCCAAATGCGCTAGACCATGGACGTCATTAGGTTTTGGACATGGATGCTCTCCAAACCCAAATGCGCTAGACCATGGACGTCATTAGGTTTTGGACATGGATGCTCTCCAAACCCAAATGCGCTAGACCATGGACGTCATTAGGTCTTGGACATGGATGCTCTCCAAACCCAAATGCGCTAGACCATGGACGTCATTAGGTTTTGGACATGGATGCTCTCCAAACCCAAATGCGCTAGACCATGGACGTCATTAGGTTTTGGACATGGATGCTCTCCAAACCCAAATGCGCTAGACCATGGACGTCATTAGGTTTTGGACATGGATGCTCTCCAAACCCAAATGCGCTAGACCATGGACGTCATTAGGTTTTGGACATGGATGCTCTCCAAACCCAAATGCGCTAGACCATGGACGTCATTAGGTTTTGGACATGGATGCTCTCCAAACCCAAATGCGCTAGACCATGGACGTCATTAGGTTTTGGACATGGATGCTCTCCAAAATCATGATCAAAATGAGGCCCAAAAAACCTTGATTCTGATCGCTAGGTTTTGGGCACGAAAATCGAGACACCCAAAAACAGTAAAAAATCATGAAATTCGCAAAGACAAGTGCTGTAAATACCAGCATTTTCGTGTGCGACATTGATGAACAATGTTAGAAAATATGATAAAAATACACACGAAACCAGGAACAGTTGTCACTTTCAATAACTGCGGAAAAAAAGTGCTGTAAAACACAGCATTTTCGACCACAGCAAGTCCCAAAAATAAGAGGTTTGGGCGTCGCACCGGGGGGGGCAACCCTACTACTACTACTACTACCACTAGTTATTACTACTACTACTCCTGCTACTACTACTGCTACTACTACTACTACTCCTGCTCCTGGTACTACTACTCCTACTAGTACTACTACTACTACTACTACTACTACTACTACTACTACTACTACTACTACTACTACTACTACTACTACTACTACTACTACTACTACTACTACTACTACTACTACTACTACTACTACTACTACTACTACTACTACTACTACTACTGCTACTGCTACTGCTACTACTGCTACTGCTACTGCTACTGCTACTGCTACTCGTACTGCTACTACTACTACTACTGCTACTACTACTACTACTACTACTACTACTGCTACTGCTACTGCTACTGCTACTGCTACTGCTACTGCTACTGCTACTGCTACTACTACTACTACTACTACTACTACTACTACTATCACTACCACTACCACTACTACTACTACTACTACTACTACTACTGCTACTCCTACTACTACTACTACTACTACTACCAGTGCTAGTGCTAGTGCTGGTGCTAGTGCTGGTGCTAGTGCTAGCGCTAGGGCCAGGGCGAGGGCTGGGGCTAGTGCTAGTGCTAGTACTAGTAAGTACTGCTAGCACTAGTACTGGTACCAGTACTGTAGCTGTGGCAGCTCTAGCAGCTGCATCCGACGCCTCTATCTCCTGGTCGACATGTAAGTCATCTTAACAACTCATGCTACGAAGAGCCTCACATTCAAACTGCACCGCAGCATGAGCCTCCTCTTCACCCGGACTCGAGGCCTTGCTTGACGCACGGCTTTGCTCCTGTGTATGAGCGGACGGTGGATTGATGAACAAGCTGGGGAAAAGACACGAATCTGTTAAAGCCAGCTCGAGGGGACGACCACCTACTAATGCCCGGCTAACATCCAAGTTTCCACTTTGAGCCCTGCACCTACACCTGCCCGGGCCGTCTGAGCTATCCCTTAAGCGCGGCCCTCATGCACCAACAAACAATGTAATAATTATGCGCTGACCGTCGCTGCCTACCCGAACGCTCCAAGCCTCAACACTGATAATTATAACCGTAATTCTCAACCGAACCCTCAATCCCACGCAATTTACTTACGAGATCATCAAACTTTCTGTTGGAAGAAAGGGATGCAACAACCAGACACTCTGCAGCGAACACGCAGCCTTGCAGCTTAAATGCTCGGAGGGTAGAACTCAAGTGTTATAGGGGCTTACGTCTGCAAGGATGGCAGCTGCAGATATGCAAGGGGTTACAGCCGTCTGACAGCATGAAAAAAAGCAGACAGGTAAACCTAGAAATCACAACAGCAACGGCACTACTAGTGCTCACAAACATGATCGCAACCTTGCCAGTGATAGGTATACAGGACCAGCAATGTTACTGAGAGCAAACTGAAAACTCAGTTCAACAAGCGCTTGTCGAAAACCCATTATAAGCCCGAAACCCGGAAGCACCAACCCCAAGACCCCTTTACACTCATTACCGGACCTTCATAATATAGCCCTTGTCGAACCCGCCTCCCTACCAAAAAAAGAAAGCCGTCACCCCGAGACCGCCTCTGAAGATCCAGGAAGAGGTTCAGGAGAGTCAGCGGGGTCACCTTCTATGGCGAGTTTGGGGGTTTGGGAGTTTGGGCTCTCGAGGTCTAGGGTAAGGTTTGGATTGACAAATTTCCGCGCTTTAGGGATTGGGCGACTGGGGCTGGTTCACATGTAGCGGCTGCGCAAGTGAGTCGTTGAAAAAAATTGAGAAGGCAGGGGTGTCTAAAAGCATGTTTCCGGTGGCCAGGCTTGCTGCAGCTCATTTTACAGGAGGGGGGCGGGGGGGGGCTCTGGGATCGTAGGGAGACTTCACAGCTTCAGAAGCATGTAAATGGCATCCTGCACAGCGCACCATATCAAAATCATGGAGCGATCATTCAACGTCTGTGGGCGGGAACAAGTGTCGCCTGTCACGGCACGCTGCTCCGGTGAGTAGCCCGCATCGTCTGGCAAGAAAATTTCTTCGAAGGGATCGGGTCTGAAAGTCTGAGACCAGGATAGGTGTGAGCTCTAAGTGATGTTGCTCATGATCATTCTGAGGATGATGGTGATGATGATGACGACAATGATGATGAGGAGGGGGAGCCTGATGTGGTGATGATGAGGACAGGCGGCGGAGGCGGAAGCGGAGGAGGAGGAGGAGGAGGAGGAGGAGGAGGAGGAGGAGGATGGTGATGGTGATGGTCCAGTGATGTTGATGATGGTGATGATCATGGCGATGATGGTGTTGATGATGACGTTGATGATTATAATGATGATAGGGATGGTGTTGTTGCTGTTGATGATGATGATGATGAGGATGTGAACATGAAGCTGCCCACTATGAAACGTAGGAAAATTATGATGAGATGGATGGTCCGACCATGACTAGCAGGACTTATCTCCGTATAGTCCTTGCATTCATTGGCATGACTATGATTGGCGACCATGACGTGATTCTTGCTTCGCTTTTGCATGCTCTAGGGGGGCTTCGGAGCCTGAGCCCAAAACCTAACAATCCTAAACACCTTGCAACAAACTTCGCGCGCAAACACACACACACACACACACACACACACACACACACAACCACACCCCCCAATTTAGTAAAGCTGAGGCCAGGCCTTCTTTGGCCGAAAGCTTCGTGCCATTCAGCCATGACACAGCCTGGACAAAGATCTGCTGACCTGATGCGACTGAGCGATATACAGCGTCGGATTTGAGGTTTGTCATCGAGGGCTGTCTAGACATGATGAATGGTGGGAGCCGGTGGAAGGAATCAGAAACCGCTAGACATCATCCCTACTCTTCCGGTCGCAGTCGTAGACATAATGTGCTAAGCAGCGCTAGTTCTGTGAGTGGCAAGGAGGTGCTGGAGTCCGGAACTCTCAGAAACTCTCGACCGGAACAACGAACAACTGCGGCGTCGGAAAGACTGGAATGAAAGAATGAAGGAAGGAAGGAACGGGTATGCGCGTATATGTAGGTGTGTAGTTATGTCGGTAGTTATGTAGGTAGATAGGTAGGAATTTCGGGTGTGGGTTGTGGTGCTGGAGGTGGTGGTGGTGATGGTGGTGGCGGTAGTGGTTGCCGTCGTGGTCATGGTGGCGGTGATGGCAGTGGTGGCGGTGGCGAGTCGGTTGTAAATCGGTAGGAGCGGTGGCGGCAGCAGGCTGCTGCTGCTGCTGCTGGAGCACGAGATCCCCCTGCGCGCTGTATGCCCCCGAAGATCAATCCCAATGCACCACCCTGCGAGTGGCCTCGCTGATGCATGACGCTCAGGCCATCCTCGTGCGACAGTCAATACATGCGCTATCGGGGTTCTACAGCGTTGCCCTTGCCGTTTGTTGGGGCCTCGTGCTAGCATCGAAGGGTTCTGCAGCGGGCCCCAAGCCTTCCTAAACAAGGCAACGGCATCCGGAAAGGGTTCATTCGGATGCTGCAGTAGATGTCTGGAAGAACCTATCATAACCCGATAAGCTAAGTTAAACTTCAATCTCGACCTATTTCGAGCCTCGAACAGCAGGGTGCAGCACAGTGCGACAAAACAAGACATGATGAACCTTCATGGTCTGCCAAGCCAAGTGGACTTCGCAAAGACCAATATGAGAGTTTCCGACAATGGGGGACCCTCATATAGTACACTAAGCAGTAGGATCCTTACTATAAGGACCCCAACTTACGGTACCCGTAATTTTCGGGAAATCCCCATATGATGGCAACTGCAGGTCCTGGAGGAACTGTCGGCAGCGGAGGTTGGCTGCTGAGATGCTTCCGGCCAACCTGTTTGCTCGAGGACTCAGGCCTAGGGCCTAGGGTGTAGGAAAGGCCCCAGTCTTGGGTGCATCCGGTCGGCAAAGACCTAGAGTCGGAGTAGAAATCCAGGCAAGCCATGAACAAGGAATTCGATCCGCAGAAGAGGCTCTTTGAACTGGGGCTGGACCTTGGGCACTACTGAAGGGCTTGGAGCTTCAGGCTGGTAGACTCTGGATATCAAGACGTCCCGGGCCTAAAAAGCTCGGGCCCTGGGATATAGAGCTTCGTGGTATTGGCAACCCGGCCTCTGCACTGCATCGAGCAGCATGTCCTGAAAAGTCTCGTGGCTCTTTGCTCCCCTCGAGTCTCGTAACTTCATGACTTTATGGTGGGACCTTTGCTGGAACAGCCGAATCCCCCTTTTTCCTTCTTCTGAATAGTGCCCCCCCCCTCCTCTAAAGGTCACGGATGAGCGCGACCCGACTCCCCGCAAAATGCTTGTTAACGCAACACGTGGCGGGAGCAGCTTTGAAAACTTGGCTTCCCTTGGCACACATGCAACACACATCCGTCGATTGGGCTGCGGTGTGGCACTGAGATCAAGCATGGGATGGTCGGGGGGGGGGGGGGGGGGGGGCAGATCCAGACACAAACCCCCAAGAGCTTAGAGACCCTCTGGACCTGTTTCTCTGGCTGCTGCAGTCCTTTTCGGCCGTGCTGTCGCACTGCGCAATCTGAAGGTCCAAAGTGGAGATGGCGCTGCTCACCTGCAACTGGGAATCTGCCCCACAAACCGACTTCAGTTGCGGAATTTCGATGTCGGCTTGCAGGATTTGGAAGTCAAGCTTCACGGCTCCGACACTAGGGCACCTTCGCCACAAACCTCCCTCAGGGTGCCTTGAGGATGTAGCTTATGGGCATTCCACCCGTGCCCTCGCTGAGGAGCCCATGTGGGGAGCAGAGCTTCAGAACCATGGGACCTTGGCGGGACGAGAGCGGTCTTGGGGCTTGGATTTCTGTTGTAAGGCCTTTATGGTGTAGGGAAGTCGGAGGCAAGAGCCGGTTAAGACGGGCTTTGGGCTGAAGACTTAGATCACCTAGCCTTCCTTGCGGGCTCTGGAGGAACCGAGCACAGAGGCGAGTAGAAAATCGCACCAAACCTCCGGCCAAGGACAATACTGTAGCCCCAGGACCCAAGATGCCGTAAGCCCTCGTGTGCTGCTCCTGTCTTCGCCAGTCTGGGTCACCGACGCCCAGATCCACGCACTTGCGTGGCCAGCAAAGCCTCGTGGAGGCACCACCTGCTTCTGGGCTTTGTCTATGCGGCTGGGATCACTTGCGCATGTTTGCAAGACTTGGCGGCCTTGGCCCAAGCCCGAAAGAGCCTGCAAACCTCAACACACCCCAAAGGAGAATAGCTCGACGCATAATCATCGCCAGGAAAGTACTTCAGGCATGTGGCATGCTTGGTTCGGCTACTCGCTGGTCCGAGAATAGGACAATACGAGTTTCAAGTGCAGGCGGCACCATGCGGGTACATCAACACAGGCCCCAAACTGATCCATGAAAGACGACTCCACACACCCGCACATGCCCAAACACACCCTCCGAAATACAACATCACCATCCCAGGCCCCCTCCAACTCTAAACCACCAAAACTCAAGATCCCAAATCCAAATACCCCGACCCAAGCACCCGAAAACCCTACTGGGCATCGGAGCGCTGAGCTTCCGGCAGTCTGCGAAGGCTCTGGGCTTCGGTCCCCAGGATCATCACAAAGCCTGAGGGAAAGTTGGGGTTTAGGGTTTTAGGGAATCATACTCGCGACTGCTATCAGAACCACGAGCACGTTCCACTTAGTATGACAGTGTTTGCTCTGCTTACTGCTTACTCTTGCATCAATGCTAATGATTTCAATAAACCCCGGCTATTGGCTTTAGTGTTGATCGTTGCTGTCACGACGGCGGGTACTTATTGCCACCAGTATCACTACTGGTGTTCCGAAAACCATTATGACCAAAGCTGATTGGGGTCCATATTTTGTTGTTATGCTTATGATCATTATGGTCACGAGTTGGTGATCTGGCGATTGTTGTTGGCATTGAGTACTGAATGCTGGCACGGCGGTCGCTGCTGAAAGCGCTTTTCTGGCTAATCTGAGTGTTCCTTTAATCTTCGGCAGTGAGGATACTGGCGCGGATAGGGGCGAAGAAGGACTGTATAGTAATGCACCCCAATGCTTCAGCTTCTGGTGTTCTGCAGCTCGTCGTTGCCCTGCCTGGTGTGTTACACTGTTGTTGCTCAGAGTACTGGCGGTCTACTGGCTACTATAGTTAACTACTAGACTGGGCCCATCCTTTTGACTCAGGTGAAAACCTCGGATGGATGCATACGGAAGTAGACTCGACCCGGCAGAAGCGTAGAGTGTAGTGTAAATGAAGAAGCTGACAGCTTGAAGCGGTAGAGCCGACCGCTGAGGGCTAGATCCTGAACAGGTCCTGAACCCCTACAGCTTACAACCCTAAACCCTAACCCTAAACCCTAAACCTAAATCCTGCTTCTGCCACTCATGTCGCAGCGAGCGGCTGTGGCAGCTCCGGCTGGTGAGGGCATCGCCGCTCAGCGAAAGCCGGTCCTCGTCCCTCGCTGGCGACCTCTGCAAGCATCACTTCGTTTTTAGTCAAACAGTTCCATGTAGCTGCATGATAAGGGGTTACTATAAGGGTTGGTATGTGTGAGCCACAGCCATGCGCAGCCTGAGTGCTAAATCCGGCTCCTATATGGGTGGTTGTCAAAATGATGGTCCCTTTTTTGGTACTCTAAATATTAGGTGCCGTATTATATTAAGGAACCAAAAAGGGACCCCAATTTTGACAACCACCCATATTATGATATGACAACTAGCTGCAACTGCCTCTGGACGAATGAAGCTGATCGATCGCAAACATTTTGGCTTCGCAAGGCGGCAAAAGTCTTGCAATCACAGCGGCCAGTGGTTGTTCGAGAAAGCGCAGATCCAAAGGCGCGTGTTCCTGTGAATCGGCGTTCGGTCTTTCTCTCCTTCAACCACACAGGTTGAAGACTTAATCAACTTTTCTTGGGATGCCAGTACGATGCTAAGACTTGGACTTGCTGACCCTTGCACAGACACAGGGGTTACCGGGTTGATGGTGAAGGGCCAAGCGGAAAGGACCAGAAAAGAAACGTAGCGTTTACAGGGCTGACAGGTTGTGGGAGGCGGCTACTGCAGCTGCGAGAAAAGAGGAAGCCTCAAGAAAAATCTGCAGCTGCGAGAAAAGAGGAAGCCTCAAGAAAAAATACTTGGATTGATTAACAAACTAGCAAAAAAAGTATCTGGGCCGACCCAACGAAACTGCATCGAAGTGTAAAAGCATCGACAAGAGCAGGGCTTCCGGGCGCTTCGTAATACGGCCAGAGAGGGATAAGGACACCCTGTGGCAGACGAACCCGAAGATATGCCAAGGAGCTCTGCGCGCATACTGCAGTGTGAGAGGGACTTGAAAAGCTCATCCACCTGAAAGACGGTTTCGAGTTTATGGCTTCGGCTGTCTGTGCGTTGCTGTCCAGGATCACTTCGACGAGCACAGGACTTGTGGACCGAGTGAAGACGGGCTACACCCCGTGCGGCCAGGAACCACAAGGAAAGAAGCGCCACATCCGGCGTGGAATAAGTTCCTAGTTTAGTAGCTCATGGAAGCCTGCTACTCGGACTCTCAGATTCGGAAACTGTGAGCCTCTAGGAGCCCTGAACAACCTGCATCCTCTGGCGGTCCAAGCAGCATCTTGGCCCCAATGATGCGACACGAAGGTCTGCACCGGGCCAGGGGTATACCTCTGCGCTCGGGAGGGGTTTGTCAGATTGTCAGTAGCCTTACTAGGCTCTGGGAACATGCAGGTTGCAGAGTCTGGAATACTTACGGGCAGGGGAAAATTAGGAGCTGATCGGGTTCTGCCAATTCGTGCCACTCGCCACTTATGACTCGATTACGATCGGCAGTAGCTTGAGTATGAGCAAGTGAAATACACAGCAGTGGGACTTGATAGTGTAGCATCCGTCGAAGTAGAATAAGGAAGCGTACAAGTATTGCAGTAGCTGTTGTCGCAGGTAGTAGCCAAAACTGTCTTTGTAGAAGCTCGCAGGCGTAGCAGGTGCTCCGTCGAGCTGAATCTATCCCTGACTCCTCGAAAATTGGACCGCTGCAGGGCCCTGCTAGAATAACAATAAAAAATCAGTAGTAGGCTTTTGATGACAACGACGATGACGACGATGACGATGATGATGGATGATGCTGCTGATGGTGACGATGAGAATGATGGCTGCTGATGGTGGTGATGTTCAAGATGATGATGACGACGATGGTGATGACGATTGATGACGATTGATGATGATGATGATGATGATGATGATGATGATGATGATGATGGTGACGGTGATGGTGATGATGATGAAGATGATGATGATGATGATGCCAAACCCGGCCCAAACCGCAACGTCGAGGTGCAGCTCTGCAAGCGAACACTGCGCCAGAGCCGTGTCGGGCAGCACGACACGGGTGATGGCGGATTTCCTGAGCGAAGAGTCAAGGTGGAAGTGCTAGAGCGGGGCTTTGCAAATTTGATGCATGTTTGTTAGACTCATTATACTTGCCGCAACATCATGGAAAATCCTCTGCCAGGCCGCATGTCAGTGGCCTCGCCCTGCATCGCACCACGCGCTCCCTGCGGGTCGCAGGCTTTTCGTGGTCCCAAAAACCAACCATGAGATTCTTCTGGTTCGAGTCCTTCGGGGTCGAAGGTTCAGGGCCCGCAAACCCGAACAAGTACCAAAATTAAGTTCTATGCAACCAGCTTCCAACCGAGGTCTCTTTCGCTGAACGAGCCCTCTCGTCTTCACACCTGCCACCAGAAGCTGAGGTCATGGAAGCGGATGCCACGCAGCCTGTGGAGGATTTGGAAAAGCTTCGGGTTTGAGGGGAGCACCAACCCTGCCTGCTCACGACGAAACGCACGGATTGAGAAACTCTCGGGCTTCGACCCTGAACCCCGTACCTGTTGACCCTACGGTTCAGGGTTCAGGGTTAAATGAAGGGTCAGGTCTCGGCCTGTGTGGCCAAGACCAGAGCAAGGTGATCAGCTGGGCATGGCTGGACTCCTCCGCTCTCCACCTGCTTGGCGTTCGGGCGGCAGGGGCTGAGAAATTCTGGCTTCCTGCAGCTGACTCAGGGCTCGGAATGGTTCGTCCAAGTGATCGGGAGGTTGAGACATGCATGCCTCTGGGATGCAAACCCAAGAATGCTGAAGAAAGCCGGGCCGAAACACTCTAAGTTGGCTGCTGATGCGAGATTGGGGCCAGTCCTGTGTCCTATGGCAGTTCGGGCCATTGGCACACAGGAAGCTGTAAGAGAACGAAGCCACCTGTAAAGGTGCCGTCTGACACCCGAAACTTCAAACTGCCAAGAGAGCGTGCCTGGATAGGGTTCACGGTTTTCGAGGGTTGAGGTTTACTGGGATTCAAGGCTTTAGACGCCTCACAACCCTATAAGAACCCCAACTACAGCCAACTCCCAAACTTCGGATATCATCTTCACCACAAGGAAAAACTCCCAAACTTTGGAAGGATCTGACCCCGGGCCCTGGGTGGTGACCTCGAGGAAAGTACCCGAAGGTGCTCTGCGTCTGGCAGCTCAACGGACTGCTCGCCTGCAGGCTTTGGAATGTAGGGACATGATCATTATGGTATCGTTATGGTATCACGATAGTGTCATAATCGTATCATTATGGTATCATTATGGTATGATTATAGTATCAATACGGTATCATTATGGTATAATTATGGTAGGGACTGAAATGGCATCCTGAGATTCTGCTCATGATATTCGCTTTGTTATCGACGAGGGACACGATCATTATCTTAGGGACTGAAATGGCAGACTGCTTAATTATAAGTATTCAAGCATCTATCTTGGACTCTGAGGAGTTTTGCCTGAGGGCTTGAGCTCTGCGGGTCTGTGTTCATTGCCATGGCCCTTGCAAGGGCAGGCAGCTGCCTTGAAGGGGAAGCTTCATTGGGCACAGATGCGCCCCAAGCTCCGAAAGCCCCAAACCCTAAAACCCTAAAAGTCCCAAGCCCCAAAACCGCATAAACCCTAAACCCCTAAACCCCTAACCCCAACCGCAAATCCCGCAATTAGGGCTCTCAGTTTCTCAGGGCTTTAGGGATGGGGCTTGAGGGCTTGCGGGCTGCATAGTGTATTTGCTGAGTGGATCTCTTCAGCATTCAATCCTGATACTAGCCTGCGACTGGCGTCACCACAACCTGTGGCAATGTTTGCGGCAGCCACACGGGCGAGTCCTGCCACTGTACCCGCACGAATCAAACTTCACTCGCACTGGGTTTCTTGAGAGAAAGATTTCTATGTATTCCGCAGGTTGACAGGGTCCAGGGGTTGGTGATCGGATCCCTTGATGTGGCAAAGGCTCTGGAGAGAATCTGTTGGAAAAGCAGAAGGGCACTGGCGCTGCAATAATGCACCTAACTTGGACGCCATTTTGCCGCCACCTTCTCCGATCTCAAACCCTCCGCCCTACCTCACAGAATCTCGGTATCCTGTAATATAACGCGGACACTGCAATGCGTCGTGCTCCCTGGCCTTCGACAGGGACAGCGTGAGGCGGATAGTAGTCGCGTCCGAGCCCAAAGGCATCCCTGAGTTCTCCTCCGGGCTTGGGAGGGTTTGCATTTTTTCGTGGTTTAGGGTTCAGGCTTTCGGCTTAGAACTTGTCAGGGAGGTCTTGCGCGTGCGATTGTATTCCTGAGTCGCTCGGTCCCCACCATGAGCTGAAACCCCTCAGCCCCTCATATCACAACATAATTTATAACGCCGCGGCGCCTTCAGCTGAACGGCCTTCGAGCCTTTTCCGACGGTCGCCTGGACGCTGAAGGGCGTCAGGTTCAGCAGGAACACACCTTGCAAAGCGCAGGACCACAGAGCGAGGAACAGGGAAGAAAGGTCCTCACCTCAGCTTAACAGTGTAGAAGCGCGCCATAAACACCAAGAGAGAGACAGAGAGAGAGAGAGAGAGAGTATGACAGCAGAACGAAACAAAAAAAGGAAAACATTGTCAAAAACTAGCGCGACGCAAGACCGTGATTTGACATGATTTCAACGGGGCGAAGGCCCAAGCTTCACAGCTCCTCTTCACGACTGCGACTGCTGAAGGCATGCATGGCCGGTGCCTCAAAAAGTCCTGCTACCTTGTACAACTGATTCTGATGGACATGCACTGTTTCGCCATACCAAGTCCTGGAACGCATGAATCACGAAGCCCTACAACGCATGGAGCAGAAAGGCTTCAAAAATAAATCGAACCCTGCACCCCTCGATGCTGAATTCCCCAAATCGAAATTTGAAATCCCGAAAACTCCAAGGCCCTAATTCGTAAATCCCCAAACCCGAGGCTCATGAAGCCGTTGTAGAACTGGACCGGTATTTAAAATACCACAATTGATCCATATACCCTAAACCCCTGAACCCCAGCCTCTGGACCCACAACACCTAAACCCCCAAACCCAAACTCAAGGCGCTAAGTCCTAAGGGCAACCTGCCCTGCAACCTCTCACCGGGTGGCCCTTGGCCGCTTCTTTGAGTCTGCCCCCCGGAGCCTTGGCTTTGTTACTAGTATGGTTTAGGGCTGATACTTAGGGTTTAGGGTTTGTGGTTGGGGGGTGTAGAGCTTACAGGTGTTCGGCTCTTATGCCTGTTGTGGCCATAATTCAGGACTGCCCTGCGCTCTGCATGTTCTGCAGATAGGTCATGCATCAGCATGCAAAGCTGCCACACAAGATAAGGAATAAACTCGAAGCCTCAAACCTCGCGGACCCGCAGAGCATGAAACGGAAGCAACCCAAACCGTCAAGATTGCAACAAAGCGGCCAAGCGCCGTCCATAGATCGATGCCAGGTCACGGAGGCGCGCGAGGTCGTAACTCCAAACAGGGATGACTGGGAAAGGGTTTGCGGTGCAGAAGCCATGGCTTTAAGAGGGAGGACTGAAAACAAGAGTTCAGGAGCGACTCGCGGCCAGAAGGACAAGTCACGTATTCATAACACGGTGAACTCGACTTTCTTGTCAGAGATCAGAGTACTGCTGCGCCTTCTGAAGCAAGAAAGCACTTCATGAGCGGCGACACTACTACCAGCAACGGCAACGCCAACAGTAGAAGTACCAACTGCGACTTGAAGTATCGATGCAGCGATTTCAAAGAGACAAGTTACCATGTTCAGTATATCCATACAACGACTTGACTTGAAAGGCGATGGCAGAAACGAAACATGATGAAACTGATGCTCTGAGCTTCCGAACAGTGTACCGACAACAAGAAGCAGAAAGAGAAGAAGCGAAAGAACAATGCAAAACAATAGCGCTTCAATAGTGGCACTCGCCAGCCTCAGCACGTCGGAATCTGATGACATGACTGCCGCAGCGTGCGAGACGGCAACCATTGTCTTCACGTCAGTTTCGCGTGCATCCTCGCGGCAACATATAGAAGCCTAGCCTAGCAAAGCACAACTTTCCGGATAGATAACCACCTGTCTTGACCTATCTTGAAGAAATTGATTTACAAGTTTAGGACAGGGGAAGTCGACATAGCGAGGGTCTCCAAAGATCAGGTTTGATCGTTGCTCTTGACTTGATCAAAAGACCAGCGCCCCCAACACAGCGTGGATGCGCTGCAGCTTGCAAAGCTGCTGTCTGGATACTCTTCTGCCCCGGGCGCAGCTAAACTGCCTTCAGAAGTCGCCTAAGGTCTGTAACACATCATCATCATCATCATCATCATCATCATCATCAAACACACCTGTCGTTGCAAGTCAAGAACACACCTTCTGCCCTTTGCTTGATACCACAGCGGGAAGATTGCAGCCGTCACGTCACGGGAAACGAGACGTCATGGCCGGCATGGTCGACCAGAACATGGTCTTCGCTTCCCCTGCCGAAAATGCAAACAAGAAACACCTCCATTGGGTGCAAAATCTCAGACCATGGTGAAAGCACTGAACCCCATGAGCTGTCCTTGGAGAGCCAGCCTAACCAGGCTCGCACGCTCCACTCCGTGGGAAATCGCCTGCATGGCCAATGGTTCGCAGAGAACTGAAGCTTTCATACCATAGGATTGGCCATGTAGCCACCGCAAGCCATAGCCATAGTCTCTCTTACTTTCACCTCACCTCGAACCTCCAGTACTACCACCATAGCATCCTCGAAGAAGCCCTGATTTCTGAAGTCTGGAACAGCCTTCCGCACTGAAAGCCTCTCAACAGTGAGGCCTCACGGTTCCCTCTGTGAGCTCCCGGATAGTCGGCGCCCTGCCGGGGCGAGGGCGGTTAGGGCTTGGAGTAGCTGAGGGCTCGGCGCAGAAAAGTCTATGAGAGTTTGCGCACGTAGAGGCTAAATCAAAAGCATCAAGTGTCTGCAATTAGTTGGGAGCTGCCTGGGGATGAGCAGCCTAGGGCTGAAGGTGGGGATTTCGGACAGTGACCGAGACACCCGGTCCGTCCCTGGGGCCTGAGCGCCTCCTCCTGTACCAAGCGTGCCTGACGGGTCCTTGGTGGACGATGCCAGCTAGTCTGCTGGCCCGCATCCCCACTGATATCGGCTTGCGAAAGATAGAGGTGTATTGAAGATAACGAAGCAGAAGCGGAAGCAGAAGGAAAAGCTTGGATCCTATAAGCACTGTTTGGAAATTGCTAGGCTTGAATGGCGCTAACAGCAGGTCCGGTCTTCGATACGTCTTCGATAGTTACACCTGACAGAAATGCCAAGCATCATTTCGGCGATGCTGGTGGCAGCCTGCAAAGGATGCTGTGAAATCCCATTGGCGAAAGCGGCACTGGCTACTGCCATCATTTTCGGGAGTTGCTCGGAGAGTCTGCTGGATTGCTTGCATGGGTTTCCCCCTGAGGCGCTGCCACATCGCTCGACCCTGAGAGCCTCCTGTGTAACGGCGTTCTCTGTGACGTCCAGCGCCGTGAGTCGCCAATTACCTATCCGAACAGCTTCTTGCTATTCCGGCTCACGGGGTTTTAGGATTTCGCTGTTTCTTCATAGGATTTGAAATTTAAAGAGTTTATAGGAGGGTTGGGCTGAGTGGCCAAGGAAGGGCCTTCCGCCCGAGTGCCGTCATGATGGGAGGGGATTTGCTTAGATGCAGCTCAAGCCGTTGCTTTGAAGTGCTTCGGGGATTTGGGGGTGTAGGGACTCTCGACGAAACCCGACATTTCGCTGCTCGCGCCTCGCAGAGCCTGTACCAAGGCCGAGCCCCCTGCAGGCGTGAGGTTCTGCAGGTTGTGTTGAAGCTGCAAGAAATAGGTCCGGGTTTCGGATGCCCTTCACCATTCTGTAGGGTCTTCTCATGCAGATGGTATCTGACATGACTACATCAACACTCCCGACCCACGCCAAAAAGGTAGGCTTTGCAGTAAAGCTTGTGCTGTGAGCCTGTGTGCTACAAAAAGGGGTCGCTGGATGAGCTACCATACTGTCGGCTCCCTCACCAACTCAAGTACGAACCCAATCCCCGAAAGCCTGAGCTACCTGCAAGGCGCATCATGATATTGGAACACGCCGGCTTGAGCATTGAATCATGTGGAATAGAAGAGAATGGTAGTACGTCTCTGCCCTTGAAGACCACCGGCAGCAGAAGTCTCCCTCAAAACACCTAACTCCCCGTGGGTGCCCTGGTGCTCACACCGATGCCTGCGCTGCCAACCCCATTGCTTCGCAGAGAGAGCTCCTGTGAGGGCTACTGAGAGTTCGACTCTGTAGACATGTCATAATTCTTGCAGAATATGCAAAGGTGGAATTGTCATCGTACTCGACACACGTGACCGAGCATTGCAATCTGCTTGAGACTGCTGAAGCCCCAAAGCGCCAAACCGCCGAAAGTTGCGCCTGGAGTCCGCAGTTCTTTGAAATCGCGGCTGCGAGAGCCGACGCACCTGCGTCCTGTCGGGCATGGATGGAAACATCTGAAAGCCCAGAGAGGCTATAATCAAATATCTGTCTCCAAAGCAAGGGATAAGGGAGAACGATTCAATTTATCAGTTCTCGAACTACCTCGAACTCTGCCTGCAGCCGCAAAGCCGAAACCCATAAACCCCTAAACCCTGTCGGGCTTAAGGGTTTACAAACCCCAAACCTAGACCCCGAAAACCACCCAACAACAGGAAGAAAAACCCAAGACTCTGCAAATAGAAACCCAAGAAAATACCCCCAAAGCCCCAACGGAAAGACCATGTCATCGGGCTCCCGCAGCTCGTTGCCCTGGAGGCCCAGACGCCGCAAAGAGCCATGCGAGCGAAGCGCAGCCGCCACAGCCACGGCGCCTTCGTGGAGATTCAGGGGCGTGTTAGGTTTTGGGGCCTTTAGGGTTTGGGGGTGTGGGGTTTATATTAGGGCCGTTTCAGGTATTTGGGGTTTGGGGCCTGGGGTTTACGGTTTGCGCAACATAAATGTGTCGAGTGCTCGGTGCTTGCGACATGCAGTTGACATGGATGATCAGACTGTGGAAGGCCATCCCCCGAAAGCACTCACGCAGCAAACACTACTACCAACATAGGGGCCTTAATAATTGGAACAGGGTTTTGGGTACATTATACCCCACCATATTAGGGAACCCCCACAATAGACTTGGTCATCCTATATTTCCCTATATACCCCATATTACCCTACATTGCCTATATTACCCTCCTCTAAAAACAATGCAGCGGCAAAGTCCCTGCAGATCTCTGCGGGCCAAGCGACCTTCAGCCCTCACCTGCTCCATTCAGGGGTTGAGGGTTTACGGTTTAGGGGTTTAGGGCCTAGGGTTTAGGGGTCTAGGGTTCAGGGTTCAGGGTTTAAGGTTCGGGGCTGAGGATGCGGGGCACGATCGGTTGGGGCTTGGAGCGGAGGATTTATGCAATGCTTGAATTTGCAACATGAATGCTTATGGTCTTCACTATCGCCTTGAGTAGAACTCAATATCCATGCAGAAGAACCTGTCTTACAGCGTTAAGCTGCCCAGCTCAGTGGCCATCACGAATCTCCAAACCATGGAGATGCAGTAAGCCTAGCGACCCTTCAGATACAGAAACAGCTTCTCAAGAACCTCACCATCATCCTCGAAATCCAACACTCGATACATCCTCTCCTTCCCGAAGCAATGCAAATTATGAAGCCCCAGCCTTTCGGATTGCCACTCAGCCATGACAAATTCCCGGCACTGAAGCCCTCACATCGAAACTGTAATCCCCGAAGAAAGGACTACTGTAGGGTCACACAAACCGGAGGCTCTGAAGCTCTTAGATAGTGCAAATTATGTTAAGACACCAACAACAGCCCCTCCTTAGACCTTGCACTACCTACCATCTCCCCGAGGCCTGGTTGAAAGCCAGCTCTAGTTCATGAAGCCTGGCAATGGTGCTGTAGGGCTTTCCGGGCATCTTGAGGAAACCTAGTGGGTCATGGCAGGGCCTTTCCTGTGGTTGAATCAAGGAGTATGCAGGCGGCTTCCCATGGTATCATCAAAGGAATACTGCACTGGAGCTTGGAAACTTCCACGTCATGTCCAGGGCATGAAGGCCTGGGCTGCCTGGCCTAGGATGCAAACCTTAAGCCTTAAGCCATGAAGTCCCTGGCAACTACTACGCCATTGTGCGGCACGACGGAACAGCGGTCAATCGATTCAAGAGGCATGGTGTGGCTGCTATGACTTCGGGCGGAACGATGTTGAAGCGTTCCAGCCGTTGGGGATCAAGAGGATTCGCAAGTTTCCGAATGCGACCACGGCAGTCAGAGTCAGAGTCAACGTGGTTCCAACCCTTGGAAGTTTCGATGCTTCTACCCTGGACCCTAAACCCTAGTTAAACTTTCCGTGCTTGTGGAAGTGTCCACACCGGGTTGTAACCTTTTCGTGCCTCCCGGCGCCAGAGACCAGCGCAGCTGCACCCAAGTCTCCCACGGCATTGTCCTCCAGCCGCAGGACCTCTCGGAAAACGGGAATATTCTGTCCACAGGTGCCCGCGTGCGCACGCACAGACAGACGGACAGACAGACACACAGACAGACACGACGAACGGACGGAAGGACGGACGGACAAACGGACAGGCCTGTAAAACGTACCTAATTACGTAGTATGACCGATCAAGGACAGGCTCACGCATGTCGATTACTCCAGTGGCAAGATCCATCATCCATCCATGTATGCATGAGGTCATTCATTTTGTTCCATGGACTGACCATCAGCTCGTCCAGCCATGTCATAGGTCGCCTCGCATTGCATACAGACCTTCATCAGGTCGTGGCTATGGCAAACTCACCAGGGTGGCAGTCTGTCCCAGTGCAGTTTAGCATTTGGACTGGAATTTACGACTTCATGCTCGGAGAAAAGCCAGACTGAGACTCTACCTTTAGTTCAGTCTCAAGCCCATTTTCTGTGCGAACACTTACGAGCCATCGCAGGTCAACCACCTTCGCATCAGGTCTAGCATCCGATTCCGGGCACCTTGAGTGTTGTGTTGCTCGTCAGCGCGTGCGCCAGGGCCTGCAGTGGGAACCATGTTATGTCACGTCATGAGATGTCACGTCATGCAATGTCATGTCATACTATGTAGATGACCCTGCACTGTTGTAAGTACTTGTCAGAACTACTTAGTTACTTACATGAAGATGGCATGTTATAGGACTACATGTTTGGTACACTTCCACCTACACAAGCAAACAGCATAGCACGGCATGCTCGAGCACGATACGACACAACAAATCTAAGCTAATCTGTGCATGTATAAACAGGACAGCCCCTACATTAATTTGTGGGTCTCCTGCCCGCATGTATGATGTGCCCTGAATTCCTGCTTCTGTTGTGTCCTACTATGAGATAACACGTTATGTTGTGTCATATATATATATATATATGATATTGTAACAGCCGGGACTGTCATGGGGCCTGGGTTTCATGCATAAGTTCATGCGCGCATAGCAAAATTCTATATGAGACCAAGAAACACAGTTCTCCAAAAACCCAGGCCCTATGGCAGGCCGCTCTCTATTGTGATACCTTATGATTTGTGCCATTGTACTATGTTATACTATAACCTGTCATGTGATATTTTGCGAAGTTGTATGTTTTTCTGTTCTGCTGATATATTCCACTACCATAGAACAAAACTTTCGTCTGTTGTATGATATAGCATTCGCTCATACAGAGCTATTTGGTACAACATCATATGATAATATACTATACTGCACTGCACTATGCAAATATGTATCTATATATATATATAACACATGATATAATATCATACAATGCAATGTGGCATCATGCAATCTGAAGTAATATGAAATGATATGATATAGCACGCGATGATATGATTCACATAACGTAACGTTATATATCATGATATGGCACAGCATAATATTTTAAAACATCTATGTAAATACTCTAAAATATCTATGTGCGTGTATACATCTACATAACCGTACAAAGGCCAAATGGTGTCACCACAAATACTTTGTTGCGGCCTTTGCGTTTAGACTTTGTTGTGGGGTCTGTTACTGATACTGTACCTGGTTACAAGGAACCCGAAGTGAGGAATCGCATTCCTACTTATTCTGGGCTCTACATTAACTTCTCTCTCACACTCTCCCTGTCTCTCTCCCCCTCTCTCTCACGCTCTCTCTCTCTCTCTCTCTCTCCCTCCCTCCCTATCTCTCTCCCTCGCTCTACCCTTAGGATTTGGAAGAACATTGGCTTCCACGACGAGGGCCTCGGCTCCTTCAGAGCCAATGCGGTTGTAGCCAAGATCCAGCCATGTCAGGGCCCTGAGTCTAGGCGGGGTTTCAGGTTGGGGGGGGCCTTTTGGGCTCCAGAGTTTGAGAATTTAGGGTTTAGAGGGTGTAGGGCCTTAGGGCTCCAGCGTTTGAAAGTTTCGCACCTAATAAGGGCTTCGAGGATCTGGGGGGCTTGCGCCGATGGATTATCGCGCGTACACGGGTGGGACCTGGTGAACAGGGTTCAGGCAGAGGGGGTTCGCGTGGAAGATGCCGATCTGGGCAGACCTCAAAACAAAATTTGATGTTGTGAAGCAGTTGCCGACAGCTTCTATGAGGAACTATAAGCTTGCCCCGCTGTTCGAGGGCTGTGCCGAGGATACTATTACTAATACTAATACTAATACCGTTGGTTTCTGAGGTCGTTCCCTCCTTGGCTTCCCTTCATAGAACCCGGCGCAGGCACGAGCATCGAATCAGGAGTTGCACGACTTTTAGACATTGCTCACAGACGTCGCGGCGTGATTACAGCGTGCTATTGCAAAAACATTCCCCATTTAGCATGTCGGCATGCTTAGGCATGCAGCAACAAAAGGCAAACCCATAAACCCTGCAAAGCCACACCTTACGGCCCAGCGACTTTTCATACAACCCAGTCGATCCTATTGTCAATCTTTCTGCTCACCCCAGCCCAGACCTTTTCAATATATGTCCAAACATCTGTGGAAGTTGCAATAACGCACGCTTGTGCTTTTCAAGATGTAGATGGTATGGTATACATACATAAACAGCACATGCTCACATACCTACTCCGTGTTAGTTCAACTTCCTGATCCGAACATACCTAGCAGTGCTTCCTCGTAGCTCGGAAGTCACATTATGAACGCTGCCTTCTACACAACCACCTGAGATGGTTTTACCCTAAACCGAACCCGAAACCCCGAAACCCAACCTTAAGTCCAAAATCCAAACCCACCCCCTCCAACCACCCCCTTCCCTAAACCCTAAAAGAACTTTCAAAAACAGACGGGAGCGCCCCCAAATCTGCCCGGGCGGCGTGTTCGCGCCGAGCGCCTCCGCCAGAGCAAGGGCCCCCTCACGGCCGATGGAGTTCATCCCTAAGTCCTCGGAGTCACAGAAGGGTCCCTATAAGGCTTACTATAACGGCCTGTACGGTTACTATCGATCCCGACATTTGAATTCGTCCCTATGAAATTAGCAAGATTTGGTTCGGTGTATATAAGGTCACTGTAATAAGGGCTGTTATAAAAAAAAAAAAAAGGCAGGTTGCTGCTAGGGTTTAGTTTAGGGCTCAGGACTGATTATCGTGTCTTATAGCGAGTTGTTCATCAGGGTTTCGTCCAGCTTCCTTGATAACAGGGGCTTTATCGAGTTTTATAGGGTCGAACATAAAAGTTTCGTGAATCTTTGCTGAGAGTTCTATATGGCTTGTTCTCAGGGTTTCGATAAGGTTTCTATGCAGCTGAGCGGCCGTATGGTACAGTAGTATTACAAGAGGTCCAACAAGGATTCTACAAGGGCTTAGGGTTTCGGGTGGAGGGTTTCGGGTGGGAACAACAAAAGCTGCCAATATGAAAGAATCAATGTGACAGGAGTAAGACCAGAAGAAGCACCAGGATTTTGGGTGTTGGGTTAGCAGGTCACTTGCTTTTGGGTGCAGCTTTGGCAAACAGCTTCTCTTTCTTGTGCACGGGCAGTAGGTTCGAAGTTCTCACGGCCTAGAGTATCATGCCTCCGGCAAAGTTTGGCGGCTTGAACGTTTCTGCATCTCCGGGTTGCGGGTGTTTAGCTACAGGCATCATAATACTGGCTTGATGTCATTGACAGTCGTATCATGTTGATCAACATCGTCACCCCGTCATAGTGATCACAATCTCCTTCATCGTCCTCGCAATTTAATCCTCGCCCCCATCACCATCGGCTCTGCCATCATCAGCCATACCATCATCGTTATAACAGCAGCCAGCATCACCAGTGCCAGCATCAGCAGCAGCATCATCGCCATCGCTAGCATGATGATGATGACGATCCCCATCATCATCATCATCATCATGATCATCATCATCATCATCATGTCCTCTGTAACCTGCTTGGCTGCTGTCATTACGCACTAGTGTTGTGTTTGTCGTTCACTGCCATCGTTGCAATTGTACGAAGTGCTCCCCAACTCCCAAACCACATTTTAGACACGTGTCATGTTTATCATACACGGCTTCGACAACACAGCTGCCGTCGATGCTGGCTTATGCTCCATCGAAATCCCCAATTGCATGCTAGTCTTGTATTGCTACGAAATCGATACGTAGTACTAATCCTCAGCATCACTCTCTGAACGTCGTTAAGCTCTCTGTTGTCACTATGTGGGATTCCCAGCCTTCTTATTCTTGCGTTTTTCATGCTGCTGCTGCTGCTGCTGCTGCTGCTGCTGCTGGTGCCAGGGAGTTGTAGTTAAAGGATCCCGAGGGCCGACACCCTGTCCTCGCACGAAGACTACATACTGAGACACCTTAGACAGAGACAAAGACACCAAGGCCTCCCATCCCAATGCCCTCTTGGCATGCAAGACAGAAACATGGAACAAAGCCGACAACTGCAACCTAGAAGCGAGGTGTTGAAGCGTGGTGCTGACACGAAGAAGGACCTGCAAGGCAGGCTCGCACCGAAACCGATTCGGACACATCCGGCAACCTGCCAAGAAGTTTTCTGGCCCGAGGACCGCTCACTTGTGTTACAACCCGAAAGCTCACTTGTCCTACACAACCTTTTTGACCTGATCCTCCAAACACTCCAACTTTGGGAAATCGGATGTTCGACCGTTGCAGCGCAGTGGTCATTCCAGAACTTGTCTAATAACAATCTAGATGTGCTGTAACTCCAACCCTTGCAGCCTGCAGCTGCTGTAAGTAACTGCATATACCTATGCAGACACCCCTACTTGACCGAAGGGGAAGACCCCAAAGGCGTGTTGGGAGCATCGCACCTGGTTGGGTTTGGGAGCGGAACAGTGAGCCGAAAGCAACCAGTGGTATAACAACATAGTCCACAAACATTGCATTATTATCAGAACACCAACCGATACTGTCAAACCCGTCGCAGTCTAGTAGTGTAGAGTGTCTGTGTCCTGGCGCACACACACACCAAACACAAGCAAACACGCACACATATGTATATATGTGTATATATATGTATATATATATACATATATATATATATATATATATGTGTGTGTGTATGTATGTATGTGTGTATATATATATATATATATATATGTAAGTATGTATGTATGTATGTATGTGTGTATGTATGTATGTATGTATGTATACCCACATACTAGGTAGCTATAAATATGAGTGAATATATATATATATATATATATATATATATATGTACGTATATGTATATATATATACATATACGTATACATATATATATATATATATATATACACATATGTATATGTATATGCGTGCACATCAAGAATATCTAATTGCATATATACAGAAAGGTAGAGATAAGGACGGAGATAGAGACATAGATACGGATATAGGTCTAGGTATGGATTTAGATTTAGATTCAGATATAGATCTAGATATACAAATACGAATACACACGTGTGCGTAAGTACACGTGTGTGTGTGTGTGAAAAATGTATGTATGTGTGTGTATATATATATATATGTATGTCTATAGACAGATACATATACTAATATGTCTGTATGGATATACGTATGCGCAGATGCACACACTCGCTGAGGCTGCCGAGGCATCCATTCAAGTCTTTTTCAATGATGACCTTCAGAAACTGAGTCAAAGCCCCCAAGTCTCGGGAACACGTGCACTGGAGCCCTAAAGGCACATTTGCCCTGGAGTCGCGGCAAAAACAAATCTTGAACCTGAGCTCCAGGAACCAACCCTCAACTGTGCAAGAGCCACGGAATCCTCAAGAACGATTCTCCCTCCCCCTGCTCCCTGAAAGAATCCGCCTTCTGCGACACGAACTTGCATCCCTCCAGGGGGTTCGCTGTAAGACAGGGACTGGTGGCTTCGGGCTCGGGAGCCTAAGCCCAAGCTTTTCGCTGTTTCAGAGGCTGGCGGATCATGGCTTCGGCTTCATAGGGCTGGAGCACCCGGGTCGTGCGCTATAGGTTCCAGGCTTCCAGCACATTTTAGTATGCCCGACACCTGCATCCGCTGAAATGACAGACAAGCATGCTCGCGGTGAGCTCTGAAAGGGTAGCTTTAGCAAAGGCGGAGACGGACACGATCTTCTCTCAAGGCTGGCTAGAAAAAACCATCCACAGGCATGCTGCCAAGCTCAACCAGCCGAAACTCATGTTTATCATTGGCAGATCCCATCAAGCAGCAGAAAAAGTAGAACAGGATTCCCTACGACGATGAGTGTGCAGGAACCACGAACCCCTCCTCGTCCCCAAGCTGGTTGATTTCCAGGTCCAGGCGCTTGAGGCCTACAGCTGCGGCGCAGTTGTTGAACAGCTCTGGGCTCAAGCTTCAAGAAATGTTCGGTGTGTAGGGGCCGAAAAACCTTCTAGGCAAACAAGCCAATGCCAGCGCTCGAAAAACAAAACGAAGTTCCAGAGTATAACTCTGAAACCTTCAATTCAGCCAAACCTGCCAAAGGGCCGGTGGCTAATGATGCCGCCGCGCAGGCCCCCCTGGCGGTCATGGCATTTGCGCCTAGCCTCAGATGTGCAAGTCCAAAGCTCAGGTGGCAAGTCATTCATGTCCTACAGAACTGACTCGACCCGGCAAAAAAGAACGCACAGAACCCCTGTTCAATCCTCATTGCGTCGTTGCCCAGCCGCGACAGCTGCCGCAGCCCGGAGGGTCGAGCTATAGAGGCAGCCAGTGCCTTAGAGGGTGTCCGATTTGGGAGTTAGGGCTTCGGGTATGTATGCTACTTTTCTCTGATACATGAATTTAATTTAATTGAATGTACTTTAATGGCAAGATGAAGCAAACGTCTACTCAAGCTACTGCACACGGAGACACTCGTCAATAGTCAGCCCCTAACGTGAGAACTTAGCAATAACAGCAAGCACCGACGATGTGCGAACACCCCCGGCCAATGCATCTGGACCCTGTAGATCAACAAAGACTGCTTGAATCGGTCCTCGGCAGCGCTTCTTTACTTACGGACACTTCAACGGAACCCGGAACCATGAACTACTGGAGATGGGCATTTCCGAAAGCTTTGGTAGACAGGGTTGGGCCGGTCCGGGGTAAGGAACACACAAAGCACCCAAGATCCCCCCAACTCTCCGCAGACCGCTGCCTCCACACCCAGTGCCCCGAGCTCGCAGTAGCACAGATCCAGGCCTCGGTTAAGAAAACGAAACATGGGTTAAATTCATCTAAACCACACTTCAATGTACCTGAGTACTGTCTCGCTGCGCGACTCTGGGTAGTAGGTTAGTAGGTAGTAGGAGCTGCGAAAGCGAAGTGTCGAAAGCATGGACAGGCATGTGACTGGCTTTATAGGGCTTTGTATAATTTGTTTGTTGAACATCAGCCCTGTCCGTCTATCCAAAACCTAGGAACCTACCCCCAAACCCTGAGAGCTAACCCGAACTCGTAAACTTTAAACAACGACCTAAACCTCTCGGAGGACTTAACCGATTGATGTCAAGTCTTGAACCTCTGACTCTGGCGCTGAAAGTACAAGAGACCCACAGAGCTTATAAGCCTTGCCTAGTCCACGGACCCACATGGCGCAAGATCGCAATTGAAATTCCTCTTGCTATCACTACTCTCGCCCCCATGATCACCGCCATCACCACCATCATCAGTGCTAACATCATCAACGTCAGAATCCACACTTTCGCTTTCACAACAGCGACCATTACCATCACCGTCGCCATCGCCTTCCAAATATTCACTGCTAATCGCAAGGAGCATCCATTTCGCTCATATCATCGTAACGGATTCGTAACGATTGTCATCGAGTCACCTCCTTCTCACCAGCAACATGACCTTCACGTACTATCGTCGTCTACCATCACCATTACCCCTTTCATCAAAATCTCCTTTGGATGTCCCAGGCACTCCGCACTGTGCCGCGCTCGACAAGCCGCTGGCCCAGCGACGCCGCCACATCGGCGGCCAGTGCGGTGAAGTTGCATCGGATGACTTCCTGGCCTCCCAGGAAGCGAAAAGTTGCACTATCTGCTTTGCACCGCCACACCGAAACAACTCCGAGATATTGCCATCACAAGTTTCAAGCAGATCGAGACACTTTGCCTGAGTCCACCAACGCCAGGAGGGCGCTGCTGCTGAGGGCAGACTTTGCCTGACAAAGCATCAAACAAGCGAAACTTCTCTTCCTTTCCTGGAGGCTCGCAAGTCCTTTACATGACCCGGGAAGAACTGGAAGAACCAGCACTCAAAAAGAAGCAGGCCGGAAGAAAGAGGAAAAGCTGGAGCTGCAGCAGAAGACGAGAAGGCGTTAGCAAGTACGATTTGAGGAACCTACTGCTGCCATGGCAGTAACTGCCAAGCAACTTCGCCGAAGCTCCCGATTGATAAAGATCCCGGAGTTTTCTCGACTGCCTTCAGCGTATCTCCACCCCATCCAGCATGGCCCATGGCTCTGGAATCTGCAGCCAACCGGCTGTAAAAAGGCCTGTGCGCCCTCATGGGGGTTGTTGCTGATCTCTGTTCGCAGGATGGCGAGGTAGGCGGGAGGAGGGTGGAAACAGAAAACATAAAATATGTGGTAGGTCTCTGAACCTCCGTATTGACTTGAAACTTCATAGGCGCAGCTACTATAAATGCCTGGTAAGCAATTCGCGGAAACATCAGATCAGGATTGCAGACGCAGATAGACTCGGGATTAGTGGTGATTCTTTTGTGGCACAAATACAACCCCGCCAAATCCGTTGAGACGTGCATCCACACACCTGATACTTCTATCTCAGTTGAACCTTTGTGTGTGTATTTTTGGCATGTATATACACACAGATCCATCCATTCATTCATCCATCCATCCATACGTACATACATATACATACGTACGTACATACATACCTGCGTACATACATGCATACATCTCTATGTCCATCCATCCATCCATCCATCCATCCAGCCAGCCAGCCGGCCGGCCAGCCAGCCATCCATCCGTGTGCATCCATGCGTCCGTCCGTCCATACATACATACCTACCTACGTGCATACATACGTAACTACATACATACTTGTTAACCCACGTATTTAATTCAATCTGCTGTTGAATCATTTTGGTAACCCGCTGTTGCTTAAGATGTTATGTGTGCATGTTTACATGTGTGTCTATTACTGAATCTGCACGGGTGCTTGCTTACATGCTTGTCGTTTGCATTTCTATACAAGTATGTGCGCAGACAAAGAGAGCGAGAGGCAGAAACCCATATGCAGCATTTGTGTTTTACCGCTGCTGTACAAGCCTGATGTTGTACTTACAGGAAGACTAGGATGATCAGGATGATAGGTACATACACACAAGCACACCAGTGCGTGCATGCATGTGCGACGTGTTGTGGCTGCGTGCTCGGCTGCGGTGCAATGTCATGATGTATGTTGTCTCAAAGCCCATGCAGGAAACGATGAACAGCACACGAACGATGTCGTCCGAACTCTCCGAGACCCGAAACCCTCGACCCGAAACCCAAACCCAGAGTCTGGCAGACGAGGGTTTAGGGCCTCTCATTAGAACAGCGGGTTTACCGTAGCAGCTTGCGTCTTGGATCTATTCTCATTCATCACACCCAGCTAGCATTGTAGTTCAAGGGGGGTGCATGGCTGCTTTAGGTCTCCAAGCTGGTCATGGGCCCGAAGGGATCCTTGAAGTGAAGCTCAAACGCAGCGCAGGAACTACCTAAACACCAACGACGCAACGCAGCACCTCCCCGTCTCCAGGTCCCACAGCCTGACACTCTACAGTCACGTGCAAACATTTCCCATGCTGCTCAACATCGGGCCGCACAGTCCGCGAACTTTGAATATCAGTTGAATATCACAAGCCCAAGTAGCCTGAACAAAGAAGCTCTTGTTTTGAGGCTGCAGTTTGTAATGCCAAGACAGGAATTGCAGAAAAGTGCCACTGAACAGCATGTACACTGTTGGAATTTGGAATATGCCGTTGTATAGCATTGCGGCACTGTGGTGTTGGCTTGCAGGGTGCGCTATCCTTCTTGCTAATACGGCTGCAGTAGTACAGCACAGCATCAACAATAACCATTAGTTCACTTACTTTATACTACTTCGCGATGGCGCGGCAGGTTGCCACTAGTACCATGCTCTTCGTTGCTCTGGCGCTGCTGACATCCGTGCTCGTGGACGCATCGCTGCTTGAACCGAAGATGATGTTGCAAAAGCCTTTTGATATTGACGGAAATGCCCGTCTGTATCTACGTTACCGCATTCTTGCCCAGCTTTACAACGGCTTGTGTGATAGCTTGAGCTCTTGTCTACTGTGCATACGCACAGACGAGGATCACACATAGGACAAACCTGTTGTCGTCTGACCGCCTACCTAACAACCCCTCCTTGACAGTCTCTGTGGCACCTGGAGCCTGAAGCGAGACGGTTTGAACGAGACGAGATGCATAGGAATGGTTGAATGCCCATTCCCGCGGAACCATGAATCCTAAACCCAGACCCCAAGCCCTTCCCAACTAAAGTAGCCCAGCACGCTAGTCCAGGATCCGGAAACTCCGATCTTCTGCCGGAAACTCTCAATCAAGAAACACACCAGCCCGAAAGCCTCCAACCCCTAAAACTCTAGCATCGTTATCACTAGTAGGAGCCCGGTACCCTGAATCGATTGCGGATCCAACCTATTGCGGATTCTTTAAAACTCTTGTAGATGTGTCAAGCTTAAGGTTTGGTCAAGTTTACAAGGGTCTACGAATAGCTTTGCCTGGGGCTTCTCTTACACATATGGCACCTTGCTTGAGACAGGACCTCACTCCTCGAGCGCTACATTAGAGTCTCCTTTCTTCTGACACTGCCATATTAAGAGACCAACTGGCAGCCCGGTAAGAAAGCCTTGTAAGCAAGCCCTTGCAGAACGCCGAGAAACACTGTAACGTCCCGGAAAACAGAATTATGTGGCTCCTGACTGAAGGGGTCTATGCAGTTTTGCGGGCTCGGGTGTTGGGTTCGAGGGATCAGGGTCTACAGGGTTCTGTTTCAAGTTTGAAGGTTGTTGCGGATCTACTGGATGAGGTGTGTAAGAAGGTTCTGCCATACGAGCCTTACGGCCATGATGGTGCATCACAGCAAGAGAGCACATATCCCAATGTTACTATGCCCTCGTGTACGAAAAAACGACGTGCGCATGGCCACTCGGCACCTCGGACCTCCTGCCACTGCATCATTGTCAAAGCTTGCAGACAGAAAAAACCCTGATTTTCACAATACCCTGGTCGAAAATCAAAGTACTAAGCTCCCAACATCACAGAGCAGTCCCGCGAGCCAGTGAAGAGTGCCGTGCCGGCCTGCCAAAAAAAAAACTGGCTTTGCTTCGGGCCCTGTGCTCTGGACGGGCTTAGGTGCCAACGGCTTTAGAGGTTTGCAAAACCTGCAAGGAGACCAGACAGCCTCTCAGAAACTGCCCCTGTGCAGATTGCCTGCATCTCGCCGGCCGAGCCCCACTCCTCGTGCAGGACAGCACACGATGCGTGTATGTATGTATGTATGCATGTATGTATGTATGTATGTATGTAAGTACTTATGTATAAAAGCCCAATGTCCGTTCTTCGTAGCCGTGCGATTCTGAACCCATGCGGAGAACTGGAGGCTTGAAGGATCACACATACATACATATATACATGCATGCATACATACATACATACATACGCACATACATTACATTACAATACATACCTACGTACTTGCATGTTTACATACCTACAGACTTACAGACTTACATACATACACACATGATAAAGCGTATTGCTTAATACCTCTTTGGTATACCTCAGCAGCTGCAAAACAGGGCTCATCTCCTTCACCTGAAGGCCAAAGATGCTGGCGTCTGGCGATCCTCGACGATGTCCAGGGCACTGACGGACATGATGTGCCCCTCAAACTGCTGAACCTAAGTTCAGGGCACAAAACCTCGTAAGAGAGAGGCGCCTCATCCCACCACGGTCACTTCAAGGGAGATGCACTCTCGTCGAGTTCCAGTGCCTGAACCCCAAACCCCAAAACCCACGCCCCACACCAAACCCAAACCGTTCCATGATCGCCTTGAACTTCCGAGGCCATGACCGGTTTGGGCGATCCTTCTTTGAGGCCGTCCTGATTCCAAAGTCGCACCGTACCGTCGGCAGACCTTGGTTGTTATGTAGCAACGCTGGATCATAAGACGCGTACTGACCACAAACTTGCTGCTGGCGACCGACTTGCAAGGAGAGCCAGACCTGACGACTCTTTCGCTTGCAGCAGACGCAATATCTCTGGCCTTGTCACTCCGTGGCAAGCCCACGCCTGGCTCCAACTTGGATGCCGCCATGCTGAAGGGATTTGAGTGCATCTGGGGGCATGGCATGCGCCAGGCCCCCTGACGGGGCTGCAGGCAAACGCCCACATAATCCGCCCTGATGGCGCAGTTGGTCAGATTGTTGTTGAAGGGATGCCGCCTCGACACTGTCTGCCTGAGATGGCGCACCCATGCAGCTGGGAATCACAGCGACTTGAGGCTGTGTTTCATGTGCTGCGCTATGTAGGATGCCGTTGTGCGACCAGTCCCGCTCGAGCAGCTTGAGCTGGTATCCCAAGTCCAGGTGCGTGTTGATGTACGCAGCCTTTGTCATGCCGTAGAGGCTGAACATCATGGAAAAAAAGGTGCTGATGTACGACACATGCAAAGCTTGAGAGCTCGATAGTGATGCTGCGTTTTGCAACCACCATGTGGCACACCCCTGCAAGAGAAAGGAAAGCGGCGCTTCAACTGCTTTCTCACGCAGGGTCACGGACAGAAGCACGTCACTGGGGAATCCCCGATGCCAGGATTCACGCACTGCTTGCATCTGCTTGCAGCAGGCATCTCCACCCTCCTCGCAGCCTGCGCACAAGGCGCGATTGCGCCAGCAGCGCTGCCAGAACGATAGCCAGTTGGAGTGTAAACACCACGTAAAAGCTGACGTTCCAGAACTGATAAGCACAGTTGGCATCCAGTCCGAAATCCAGGATGTAGAACACGATGTCCATGCGCAGTAAGAGATGCTCTTTCCATGTGGCATGCACGTCTCCTGTTGCAATCTGGTGCGACCAGCGGTGTGCTTCCGCGGCTATGCGCTGCTGCAAGGCACGGTCTGCTTTGGCAGCACCTGAAAGGTCGCTTGCCCATTTTGGCCTCAAGCAGGCGCAGACGGGGAAAACTATAGCAGCAAGCAAAGGGACCAATTTCAAGACAGCCCACACTGTGGAACAAGACAATGCCACCAGCGGAAGCGGTGACCCGTCAGGCGCTGAACTCCACCACGTATTCCACGACGATTGGGGAAGCATGAAACGAAGGACGTGAGGATGTGGCCATACTAAGAACACTTGTACAACAAAGTTTATGAAGGATCCAAGACGGAGGAAGGCAGACACTGCAATGAAGGTTCTGGCTTGCTGCTGCATCTCAGCGAGGCCGAATGCGGAGAAGTTTACTGGAAATAGCAAATCCAGGGACAGGGCACGCAGTGTTTTAGATGCACTCCGGCGGTCTCAGCTGCAGTTGTTCACGTTCACGAAGACTTCTGCCCGATGCCAAGCCATGACCACCATAATGGCGAGGAGCACAGCGAAAATGCCTTGAACGCCCACGCCAAGCACATGAAGTTACTTGTATTGGGCCTACCTAACAGTAGTAACATGTACTCACCACTTGACGGTCCAAATGCACAAATGCAGGCAACGCCTGTCTGAAACCAAGCTCGGCATCAGTCGAAACACTATACAAGCCCCAGAGCAACGACCCTACAGTATCTTTGCACAATTGGCTTTGTAACATACGTCGCGGAAATCAATGGGTAACCTGGGTAACCTTTGACGGCCCGAGCATGACAGCTCAACCACTCCAAAAAAGTTGTTGAAGCAAAACCAAAACCGACAAAGCAACACACCTTGCTGATGTTGAGTTGCCAGGAGATTCGTAGGCTGACGCCACCAACCATTCCACAGACATCACTTGCGCGAAAATCCAGAACCACACTGCACAAGAGTATGGCTTGCAGTCCTCTGCTAATATTTTGTTGCAAGCCTTCAACCTCCCAATGATCTCAAAGGATCCCATGCCTCGGCAACACTGCAGCGGGTGGATGGTGGGCCACATCGAGGCCGGAATGGCTCCGCACAGTGGCAAAGCATGCTAACTACAGCTGACTTGCTTGCGGGGTGCGATGAAGCTTCAACCGCATCTTGGTTTGTTTTATCGTTTGCCTGTGTTTGGGGACAACCTGCGGCCTACTTCGCACGCAACCCTCCTAGCTTAGGGTCTCCAGATCCCAGCCTACGGCCTTCGCCCTTCTCTGCCGAGTCATGCCAGGATGAGGATGGTTGGCACCGTTCTGGCGGAGTAGCGAAGCCAGAGCGAGTGACTGGGTTGCACCGGGTCCTGCTTTTTCTAAATCCCCAGAAACAGGAGATGTCCCTTTCGAAACCTGAAAGAGTCTCAATTACAGATTTCCCGCAAACGAGCTAACATCCGGGCTTTCATAGTTAGAATACTGTAAGGTTTTGGGCACATTATACTATCGTCATGTTCAGGCACTCGACGGAAAAGCTTTACAAATCCAACCCCTGCAACACCGGGTTTTGCAACCTTTATGAGCAACAATCCCGAACCACGAAACCCCAATATTGCTTCTCAAAAAACTCTGAGAACAGGGCGCGGTCAAAAGAGAGCCTGCAGGGCCCTCCAGGAGCCGATTCACGGCCTTCCTCGGCATTGATGTTTTGCGGCTTTGGGGTTGGGGCGGGTGTCCTTCAAAGGGTTCCGTAGAGTTTAAGGTTCAGGGTTGAGATTGGGGATGATGGTCTGGTTTAGCAAACAGTCCAGCAAGGACTTTTTGATCGGAGAACAGGGGCCAAAGGGGCCCATGCCTTCTGTTCCTTGGGGAACACGAGGAAAGGGTGTTTCGGCAAAAAGTCAGGACACGTCCCAGCGGGAAGCGGGTAGCGGCAGTGACAAATTCAAGTCCGTGCCGGTGTGTTTGCAGGTCGTTAGCAGAGGGGCCAGGGAATCTGAAAAGGTCAAACACCACAGTTCCAATCAATAGTATTACGGTACTGTTCAATGCTACCACCATGTGGTTTGCTGCATACAGGTATTGCTAGACTCAGACTCACTGCAAGCCTTGCCCTCGTTATCACCAGCATGGCTTCTTCGGTGAGTGCACATATCTTTGCCCTTTCAACCGCAAGCTCTGTCGAAGTTCGAGCACACCTGACCCTTGAACCTTCACCCAGACCAGCCCCGTTCTTCGTGCATCATCTGTTCTGACTGCATGCAGCATCAAGTAGACGATTTGTCTTGCCAACAACATCACTACTTGAGCATAACATAACTATGTTCTTAAGACTGGTAGGATCATGACCATCCTCCTCGTTGTTGCAGGCATTGCTGTCGTTGTGCTGCTTCTGCAGATGTACGGTTTTTCGACTTGTTACTATGGTTCGTACGTTTATGTATCAGGCTCTCGTTGGTCCGAAGTGGCTTGCATGCAGACATGCGCGATGCTTAAACCGGCTGCGCAAGTCCAGGCACCGTCAGTTCTGAAAGCAGGATTAGAATTGAGGTTCCAGGGACCGCGCAGGTGACAGCTTGTCGCGGGCTTTCATCCACATATCTGTGCCTTTTGATGCCAAGTGGCTTGTGCGCCCGAAACCTCGACAAGGCACAGGCTACGAGACTGCTCTTTCCATGCGAAAGCAAGCACCAAAATACTGGGCTGGTAGCTTCGACAGTTGTCGCATGGTCTGCCCATCGTACAAGTAGAGCCATCCTGCGGTAACAGTTTTGCTGAGTGCACATGTCAGGTTGGATCTCGGGTCGGGAATGGTCAGGGGTCGGGAGTCCTAGTACCACAACATGTCAAGTGTGCTAGTGAGACTACAAAGGATCCTAGCGTAAACGGCGCCCCAAACTGCAAACCTTAAAGATCTCATAAAGCCTTCATAAAAACCCTCTTCAATCGAATCTTTACAAACCCACGAGATCTGATGCCTGGCCTTCGCCACCGGCCACGGCGAAGTCGCTCGAGGCAAGGCCCGTGATGTGCGGCCTAAGTTGAAAGGGGTGTAGGGTTTACGCCTCCTAGGTGGGGGAGTCGCCGAACTCTGATTGAGGGGTTTTGGGCCGGGGTTTAGGTTTTCTTAGGTCGCGGAGTATGACAACAACTGAAAACACATCTCTGCCAACAGAATCAGAAAGGCAGCCCTGCAGTCGCCACCGTCACTGCACCCTCCCCCCACTCAAGGCTAATTGCAGCAAAGTTAGCAGGGGCGATTACCAGCTATGAAGTAGCGGCAATAAGAAGACAATGCATAGCCACAAACATGGTCCAACAAGAACATGGTGACGATGTCATGACGATTATGACCCTCTCACTGACGCTGATGCTGATGATGGTGATGATCAGGATGACCCAATGATAGTGACAAAATCCCAGGGATCTGAACCACCTTTGCCCGGCACTTTCGAACCCTGTGCCTAAACTCGAAGCCTGGATCCCGAAATCCCTGCAGTGAACGCCCATGAAGTCAAAGCACCATCAAGAAGATCCGGAAGGTGCTGGACGGGCTTAGGCCCGGACACATAGTCGTCCTTCAGGGAGACAGCGGACATTTTCGGAGATGTTGGGGCTGGAGAACTGACGGTAGCAAGGACTTGCACTTCGGGGTAAGCACGCCTTCCCAAAGCGGAGGGCCAAAGCTTGTTTCAGCAAGACTAAGAGCCGCCGAACAGACGAGGCCGCAGTTGAGCATGGCTTGGTCTTAAGAAGCTCAAAAGGGTGTTCCACGTACTATCTTGTCGTGAAAGCTACTTCAGTACCGCGCTTGGGGAATACTGACAAATACCTCCACTTTCCCAACCTGCAAATCGCAAGCCCTGCGCGCACACACACACACACACACACGCACACACACACACACACACACACACCACGGAACTCAATTTCGGCTGCTTTGACATGGCATGACGGTCCAGGGCACTTGCTCGAGCCCAAGCCCGAAGCCCTTGCTCGCCAGCCTGAAGACCTGCGATCCCACGTCCGCACCCATAAACCCCCAATGCCGTGCCAAACAGGTCCTCCGGAAGCTCGGGCGCTGCCTCGACCGGCTTGAAGGAATACTGTTATGCAGTGACATGTAAGCGGCGATTTACAGGATAATCCGTTTTCGAAATGGAGATCCTTGGTAGCATACTACTGGCGCTACCACCACCACCACCACCACCACCACCACCAGAAGTGCTTTGAACATGTGCCTCAGAGCCAACTCAAAATAAGGATGTTGCTTTTACGATGACTGCCTGCTGCTGCTCTACACTGATAGAAAGGTACAACAACAACGATGACCGCGACGTAACATCAATGACAACAGCGGCAACAACGACAACAACAACAACAGACAAGACGACAACTACAACTACAACTACAACTCCTACTAGAACTACTACTCCTCCTACTACTGCGACTAAACCTACTACTCCTACTACTCCTGTACTCCTACTACTCCTAATACTCCTCCTACTAGTACTACTCCTGCTGCTGCTACGTCTACTACTACTACTACTACTACCACTACTACTACAACTACTACTACTACTACTACTACTACGACTACTGCTACTACTACTACTACTACTGCTACTACTACTACTACTACTACTACTGCTACTGCTACTACTACTACTGCTACTACTACTACTGCTACTACTACTGCTACTACTACTACTGCTACTACTACTACTACTACAGTACTACTGCTACTTCTTCTACTACTACTGCTACTACGACTACTACTATGCCACCACCCACGACGACAGCGACCACGACGCCGGCGACGACGGCGACGACGAAGGCGGCGACGACAACGACGAATGTATCTTGTAGTGGTTCCCAGCCAAACGGCTGGTGGTGATTGCGACTCATAGCGGCGTCAACAGGATCTGCAACTTCTGACTCAGACAGAAATACTCTGGCAGAACACTGCAGGCTGAGCTATGCGCACTCATGCTACTCTGAAGCTTCTATCTGCATGAGAGTAATGCTTGCCGCACCCAAAGTTGTATGTCCACCTTGTTCGTCCCACTCGGTTCAATCGGGCAAGCTTGGCTTCCATGATGCCCGAGCTAGCTGCTGATACGCTCTCGGCGACGCCGCCGGCAGCAGCATAAGCATCTGACGCAGCACCTCACGACGGCACCGGCCAACAGGTTCGACATGATGATGGAAACAAGAACTGTGCTCTCACACCCCGGTCGAATGACTCACTGGTATCGCACCTCGAGCTCCAAAACTCTCATCTTACTACTCCGCCCCCGGCATCCTCGCCTTTCTCTGCGCGGCTGGGCTTGCAGCCCATGGCAAGCACCCCCTCAGGAAACCGATCTGGGCGCGGCTATGCACGTGCGTGACCACGGAAGACGTCACGAAGCAATGAGAGTTGCAAGTGTCTTGCATAATCTAAAGCCTGAAAGTCCAGTGGTCCAGGTATCACATGCGATATGGAAGCCAAGCTTACAGCTTTCCAAGTTATTGTAACTGAGAGTTGGCCAGCTTTCAGTGATGCGACTGGCTGTTATCGCTTTCCTACGCGCCACGGCTCAGCTGCGGTTGTGGTCGTTGCCAAGGACGGCCGCTCATCCACACCAGAAAATGTCTGAACACAACTTCTGAAGCATGTAGCACCTGGCACAAATGCAACTGCTTGATACTGTGCTCGGTAACAAGCCCAATACTTAATGATACCAGTAACATTGCTGCCGTAGTAGGTGTGACGGTGCATCATGACCGGCCGATGAAGTCGACACCGCAGTTTTGGATCCGAAAACTACTCTTACTACTACTACTACTACTACTACTACTACTACTACTACTACTACTACTACTACTACTACTACTACTACTACTACTCCTACTCCTACTCCTACTACTACTACTACTACTACTACTACTACTACTACTACTACTACTAAGGCAGGAGCAGGTGGAATGTTCCAATGCTATGGGCTCAAGCGATTCTAGCACAAGACAGCTTCTAGCAACCACAGTCGCTACAACCACTGATACTAACAATGATGGTAGCAGCGGCAATGGTCAGGGCTGTACTGAACTCAAGTGCAGCCAAACCCTGAACTCTCGAGTAACTACCATAGAAAGATAAATTCAATGTAACGGTAGTACTAACCTACCCCTACAGCAACCATAAAACCAAGCCGACCCTGAAGTAACATCAATGCTAACCTGACACTATGTATGGCAAAAGCCGCCTACCCCTGCCCTGCACTAACAACCATGCTATCGTAACCCTGACGTCAAAATAGCTGGAACCTAACTTCAAAGTATCGATAATCAGGATCCACATCAGGGGTCCACGATGCAAAACCTTACAGAAGCCTCAGGTGTTACGAATTCCTCAAGAAAACTTGATACAAATCAAACCCACACCCAAAGGGCCCTAAACGCCCTTATAGACACCCGCTAAAAATCTTCTAACAAATCCTACAGAAACTAGAAGTCTATAACACAGCCCTATAGAACCCTTCTGAACAACCCTATAAGATCCTTATAGTGCCTTATAGCCAACCACCATAAAGCCGGTCTATGAACCCTGTAGAATCCTTTTGCCAACCGTTTCAAACCTTAGATAAAGCCTGAGAACACAGACAGCAAGCAGGGATACAATCAGATGATAAGACCCTATAACCCCGTAATGGCCAGCCATATCCAATCCTGCAAAACCTTTTCAACCCCATAGCAACCCTCAATGATCAGAAGCCCCGTAAAGTCCTTCATGACACCGGCCATGTACGAAACCCTAAACCCTAAGATCTGGGGGCGCTCTGGCACCAGCGTGAACTCGTGGAAAGTCACCGCGGCCTTGAAGTCCTCCAGAAAAAGAAATGCTAAGACTGATTTTATCAGGCTTTGGCATGGCTGTTCTTATTGGGTCTTTGAAGAGGGTCTTCCCGTCTTACCGTTTTCTATAGGGTTATATAAGGTGCTATAGGGTTCCTACTGACAGAAGGGTTCTATACGGGGCTTAAGGGCGCTATCGGGCAAGGCAGTGCAGGGCGGGTCCAAAAATTGTTGATTTTTGGAGCCTGATAGCTCCCTGAACCACTGTACAGGACACCTTCATAGCCAACCTTGGCAAATGGTGTTGCTTGTTCTTCAGGCTTCTGCATTAGCGTACATCCATTCACATCCCTTCACTCGTGCTATGTCGGCCAACTGCAAGTAGATGAATTTCAAAACGCAAAGCAATGGCTACGGCATCCTTCTGCCTACATGCCTTATCGGCCTCAGAGCACTGACTTTAGGCGTCATGGTCAGAAATACAGAGGGCGCTGTTTTGCAGAACTCTCAAGGCTCGGTAACCTATTTACGGCTGACTTGCCAAAAGAAAACGCGAGGACAGATTCATAAAATTATGCCGACAAGCCTTAGGAATGGTTCATGTCATGAGCGACGCCAGAAGCGAAGTTTCCGGCTCAGAACAAGGTATCTTTGACGACTTGCCAGTCCACGCTCCTGGTGCTTGAAGTGATCGCTGGTGGAAGACCTCACCACCGCATGCCGTGCAGGTTTATAGTTTCAGTGTTTCAGCATTAGGTGATCATGGCTTGGGACATTTGGATTCAGTGTAGCCCAAAACCATGTCGGGAACATCGCAAACTGCTACTGCTAAGGTCTTGGCAGCTCCTATACCTCGGACGGCCTACCCCGAAACTCCAACAGAATCGAGTAATCAACAGCCACGATATGCATGATTCTTAAGCAGGCGCATATTACATGCTGTGCTCTGAGACACAAAAATCTTTGAGAGGCCTTTCAATCTAACAAACCTGCCTAAAGATTTTGAAGCAATGCCAAACGCGGCTCTTCTCAGCGAAGTGGAAATGCACTTCCTCAGACGCAGAATGGACTTCACGAGCCAGAAACGCCTGAAACTCGCCAAACCCTGAGTCAACAACCCCAAAGCCCCAAATCCGAAACCCGCCCCCTGCGCTACCCCCGTAGAATCCTGAAACAAATCCTGTTTTCAGGAACCCGTTTCGTAATAATATAGGGGCCTTAAGAGGGTTTTTGTACATATTAACTAAGAAAATAAAAGGAAGCCCCAAAACAATAATTGGTAACTATTTAGATCCTATTTTAACCCATTTTGAGTCGAAAGGCCAGTCCGCGTCCAGCTCCTGCTTCTCGGAATCGGTCACGTCCGAGACAGTGTCGGCCTAGCTGCTTTACTGTATGGGGCCTTAATAATTAGCATAAGGTTTGGGGGCCCATTATACTATAATTATGATAAGGAACCCAAAATAATATTGGTAATTATTTAAGCCCCTATAGTAGGATGCCGCCAGGCTCGGAAGACGGAGCGAAAGAAGGAAGTCTAGGGTCAAGGATTGAGGTTGCAGGTTGTGCCAGTTCCAGTTCATTCTGCGAAGGTTGGGGTTTACACTTGGGATGTTCGCAATATGCATCACCGAGGTAAGGTCGCATTGCCTCATGAAGAGCCAGGACATGGTTGCATCATCACAACCGGAAGGTTAGTGATTGCTAGATCAACGACGGTAAAGCAGCAGGAAAGCCAAGCCAAAAGTGAAAGCTTGATTGCCTGCAACTGTTGGGCTTTGCATTGATAGTTGTCTGGCTAAGCTAAACCAAGAGCCTCCCCAATCCATGCATCAACGCAGGGCCCGCCGTGGGCTGCAACACCCAACATCCGACCTCTTCGGCCTTGGTCCACTCGAAATCTCGAAGCTTCAGAACCCGAAACCCCAAACTCAAAACCTTGCAGCGCGAAAAGCTACACAAGCCTGCTCCAGGAGAGCGATCTCCTCCTTGGTGTAGGCCTGGCTCAGACATGTAGGATTTGGGGTTTACGATGGTTTACGGAACTTTTAGGTTCAGTAAGTGGGTCCGGCAATCTTTGCCACCGTCAACATTCAGCTTAGCAGAACCATTCTTGCAAAGAAAAGTATGGTGTGCAGGTACATTTCGACACTCGACTAGAACTAGTATGTAGAACTTGAGGTCCAAGACGCGGCCTGCAACTGCATTGAGCATAAATCCAGACATCCCCGAAGTAGAAAAACTGCCAGGAAAGAGTCAAGACTGTCGCGGGACCACGGACGAAGTACTCATGGCATGACAGTCGCCCGGCACATGCAGGCATACCGAGCACGCGACCATTCCCTTGTACTGGCCCTTATGGTCGACAGGGATGTAATGAAACCTCAGACGGTCGTGTGGCAAGACTGGGACAGACGGTTTGTACTAAGCGGAAGGGCGGGCTGCTTCGGCCTTCGGCCTGTGGCTATGGATTGTTAGCTGCAGCTGAGGGCCTGCGCGCGGTTACTCTTGAGTTTGCGACTCGGATACCACTACTGGACACCTACTGCACACAAGAAGCAACCCAGGTGTGGCTTCAGCATGCTTCAGTGTTGTCAACGCGCTATCTCATTTATCCATTTCTCGTTGGAGTCCGATTGTCTGGTCATGAACATGGCACTGGTATGTCTTTCACGTGATTGGCTCATCCATGCTCCCATCGATGCTTCGAAATCAATCATTGTGTAACAGCTTGCATCTGATTCGGTATATTTAACGAACAAGAAGTATGTCTGCTGTATCTAGCGGAAACCATTTGTGCGACAGAGCCTTCCGGCACTCTTCGCTGCATTGCAGGTACTTGGGCTACTTGGGTGTAAGCATTCAGAGTCCAGAGCTTGAAGTCGTATCGCACACTGACAGCATCATTGTCAGCATAATAGCGCTGCTGTTGATGTCATCTCTTTCGATATCACATGGCACGGGGTCTTCCATCCTGAGCTCGCAGCTGATCCGTACTGTTGATTTTCTCCTCGCCGAACTTGTCCCAAACACCAATCTTGAGAAACCTGCACCTGCAGCGCGCAAATCCCTCTCCTGACTCGCTAACTCTGTAGCTGCTTGAGGTCCCTCACTCGCCACTTCCCCGTGACAACTCGAGTTTGCAGAAGCAGGCCAGAGCGACGGCAAGTCGTACATCAAAATGTCAAAATTGATCTGAATCAATTCATCCTTGGGCCGCAGCTTTCAGGTTCTGAACTTGGCGACTTACGGCTTCGAGGCTCTCAGGCAAGAGGGCTTACAGAGAACGCATCTCGGGATTCGGCGACAGAACGGTGCGTCAGGCGGAGTGGTTTGGGGAAGGGAAAGACGATACTAATTCGTGCGGCTTCAAGCAGCGGGCACAAGCTGCAACCGAGCATCGTTGTTTTGGTCCATGACGATATTCGTCTGGTAGTTTGTCCTGGTGGGATGATGGCAAGAAGCACCGACTGCAGCCGCCCATAACACAGAGACCGAAAGATAATGTTAAGGGGTAAGGCGTACTCTTCATGCAGGCTACAAGGTGTACATACCGTGTCATAGATTCTGACGGCGATCCACCTCGCATCACAGACTAAGCGTGGCCAAGGAAATTGATGGTTGTTCTGAGAAGTACGACATGCCATAGAACTGGCCGCGCCTAATGAAGGCACCGAGCTCTGCTATGAGCAGAAGCAGGAGCACGGCATAAGCCACCTGGATCACGTTAAGATTAGGTTGCGAATTTTCTGGTGGAGGTAACCCGAAAGCTCCTATAAGGACCACGAGGCTTTCTTCTCTCAGATGAGCAGAGGACTTGATCGTGGGTGCTTGGACAAAGGACTGATGCAGAAGCACACGATGCCTGGGACTTGACTGCTCCAGGTACCACAACATGAGGCAACGACACTGGGACCTCCACACAACATTCAATGTCTCACGGCGCCCCGACGAAGAAGCAAGACTCCCTTTCAAGTTCTCAAGTTATACGACTTACGATTCGCTCACCTCAAAAACCTAGACTGCAAACCCGAACTGCTGAACCGTCCAAAACTCGCGGGCAGAACCCGACCAAAAATCTCACAGGCCCCCGGGCTGCCGTGAAGATGCCCCCGGTGAAGGAACCTTTTGTAAGATCCTGCCAGATTGGCGGCTTCTTGGGCCTTGGCTTCGGGGGCTGGGGAACCTTGGAAGGTTCCGTTCTGTTGACTCATTTTCCGCCGCAGGCAAAAGCCGCAGTGGCGGTGGAAAGATCTTCGACTTAAACCTACGTAGCTAAGCGGGCTTCAAGAAGAAATGCACCTCGTAGGATCAGCAATCAGAAGAATTGCGCCTGGTCTGACTGAGCAGAGCTTGTCTGTATCTCTGTCTATGTCTCGCTGTCCCTCTGTGTGTGTGTGCGTGTATATATACACATATGTATGCACACACACACATATATTTACATATACATATACATATACATATACATATACATATACACATACATATACACATACATATACATATACATATACATATGCAGATACAGATACAGATACATATACATATACATATACATATTCATATACATGTGTATATATATATATATATGTTGTGTGTGTGTATATGTATATATATATACACATATATATAGCGAGAGAGAAAGAGAGACAAAACATTTCATAACAAGTCTCCTACCAACCCCCGCTCCTCCACGGTGTACCTTTCTGTATGCACGTATGTATGTGTATAGAAGACAGATAGGCAGATAGCTGCGCGCATGTACATATATACATAGACAGACAGTTAATTAGTTCCATAGGTAGATAGATAAACAGATAGAAATTCATTCATGTTGGGAGGTAGAGAGGGTAGGGACAGAGATACGACATGTATTCGTACATACAGCGTGCTGCAGTACAGAAAGCACATGACCATAGGCACTCGCGTGTGTGGGACAGACTGAGAAAGACAGAGAGGGACAGAGAGAGAGAGAGAGACAGAGAGAGAGAGTCTGCATATGTGTACGAACACAGCGCAAGTGCCATCATCATCACCACCACCACAATCATCACCGGCATATCGAAAGCCTGATACTCAAGGATTCCTTGCACCGCCGGCACTGTTTTCATGCCGGGCCTCGGAAAGCAGACGCAAAATCTCAAGATCTCCTGCTTCAGTTGCGCACATGAGCGGGGTTTTGTCAAACCTGCCTGACAACTCCTTGTTGGCTCGAGCTTCCAGCAGCAAGGATACAATGTTGGCGTGGCCCTTGTCGCATGCACGGATTAGCGGTGTGTCACCGCGCCCGTCGGCGAAATCCTTCTCAGCACCGGCTTCCACAAGCAAGCGAGCGATCTCGATGTGGCCTGCAGCAGATGCACGGCCAAGAGCGGAGTCACGTGTCGCGTACTTGCCGACACAATCCTTTGCAGCACCGGCTTCCAAAAGAAGGCGAACAATATCAGTGTGGCCTTTTTCAGATGCACACATTAGTGGCGTGTCCTGGTCTGTGTCAACCACATCTGTCTTGGCACGGGCTCCCAACAGCAAGCGCAGCACTTCAACACGGCCATTGACAGAGGCACAGCCCAAGGCTGTGTGGAAGCTGCCTACGACTTCCGCATTGGCCTGAGCTTCCAAGAGCAAACGAACAATCTCGGCGTTGTCACCGTCAATGCATGCCCGAATCAGAGCTGTGTCACCACCCTTAGCACGGAATTCCTTGTTCGCACCAAATTCCAGTAGCAAGCGCACAATCTCGGTGTGGCCTCTTAAGGCTGCACGCTGTAAAGCACTGTCACAAGCCGGGTATCGTCCGACCGCCTCCTTGTTAGCTTTGGACTCCAGCAGGAGCCGGACAACCTCAACCTGACCCTTTTCAGATGCAATAATCAAGGGCGTGTCGCGCCTCCGTTGACGGGCAGCTGCTTCTATGTCGGCACCAGCTGCTAGTAGCATGTGAACGACCTCAACATGACCACAACCTGCAGCAACAGCGAGGGCTGTATTACCTAGCTGGTCCATCAACTCTATGTCAGCCCGAGCTTGCAGGAGAAGCTCGAGAACCCTGACGTTGCCTTCCTTGGCATGGGCCACAAGCTCCTTTGCGATCTCTGATGGTCCAAAGCCCCCTGCCTGCCTTACATCCGAAAGACTACGCAGCATCAGCTGCAATTCGCTGTGGCTCTCTCGCAGCTCGGTCGCATCCTGCAAGACCTGACCATCATGCAAGATCTGCTGAACACAGACGGGGAAGCCGTGCTTGCTCCGCAGATGGACCTTCAATTCCCGAACATTACCTTACTCGTCCAGAATCCCAGCGGAACTAAAAGTTAACCTGTGGGACTATATGCTCTAAACCCCATACCCTAAACCCTGCCTACATCCTCGCAAAGGCTGAATGCCACCTATTCTACTACTAAGACGAAGATACTGAACTCCTCCAGGCTCACAGATGCGAGCTCTTCTCCGGAAAGGCTCCAAACGCGCAGTGCCATGGGAGAAGTAGCACGTACCAGGCTTCTATAGCCTATGATCAGTATATTACAGTACACTATCGCATAATATCGTATTTGTTGCACGTTATCGCATGTCATACTTTGTTGTAGTATACTATGGGCCATGATGGTACTACGAAATTTAAGATTCGTACCAGATATAATAGTCGTACGTGTAGTCTATTACCCAAGTCATGACATCTGGGGCCATGGACTCTGGAGATATGTGGAAGGCCCGGACTCACTTGTCCCCATGATGGAACAACACAACCATTAATATTTAGACAAATACTCACTGAACATGGTACTCCTGCAAGAATCGTAATTGCAGTGGTTTCTGAAGGCTTACAGTATTGTAACCAGAATCAAAAGCTGCTTCCAAGTGCCCCTAGACATGGACGTGTCGGTGTTGTCGGTCATGACGCTGCTGGTTCTCACGAAACATGGCAATGTACTTGAACTGGGGCATGTGTTGCCTGGACGTCGGTGCTAGATGCTCCTATGCTGTATGCTTTATACCCAGGCAACAGAATTCCGCGCGGGTTGGGTTACTAGCTAGCTGTTTAGTTTCTGTTGGAGCAAACCTCGAACGCGTGAGTTCAGGTGCCTGCGTGCCAGGTCTTTGAGGTCGTACTCTGAAACCCTCAAGTCTGCAGGACTCCCACTCTAAACAACCGAAGTCTTTGGTTCGGGCGGCTATGAGTATGATCCTCGGTGTAGACAACACTCGAGCTACAACTACAAGTTACACTGCAACTGCAATTTGCTCAAACGGTAGCAGTGCGTCAGCCGTGGTCGCAGTAATAGTAGCAGTAAAAGTAGAAGTGACGGCGGTAGCAGCAGCAGTCATAGGTAGCAATCAACGGAAGTACGCGCAGAGTATAGCTGATGTCATTGCTGTTGTCTGCGCTGCCTGGTATGTGGCGCTGTCTTCACTCTTACCCTGTCGAACTCCGGAGCCCTTCATCAGCAGTCCCGCGACACCACTCGAAACTGGTCGAGATTCACCAGCGCGCCTGGCACGAAAACAGAGCTTAAGACTTTCGGTAATTGTGCTAGTGTTTTTGTACTGTAAAGTTCAGTGTTTAAAGCTCGGGGTATAGGCTTGGGGTTTGCATTGCATGTCTCTGAGAGGTGCAACTCTATTTCCAACTCGTCACACCTGCTACGATGTTGTGGCAGCGGTGCACCCTTTCTAGATATGTCTTGGTTGGGGTCATCAATGCCTTGGCTTCTACATGACTACTGTAGGTCGGTGGCCTACCAACGACGTTCAGTCTGTGTTTCACGGCTTTCATATGGCAATGGAGCAATGCGCATTCGTGAAATTGCCACGTCGCTTTCGCATAGGCAGGCATGTCTCGATTCTGGCTCCAAGATCAAACAGTCGGGATCACGTGAAAAAGAGCTGGACCTGGCATGGGACAGAAAACAATCGAACAATCAAAGTGATACTACTAATAATGATGGTAATACCAATAACAAGTTTTAAAAAAAAAATAATACTAATGAAAATCATAGTAATACTAATTATAATCATAAAATAGTAATACGACTAATAACAATAGTAATACTACTACCAGTAATAGCACTACTACTACTACTACTACTACTACTACTACTACTACTACTACTACTACGACTACTACGACTACTACGACTACTACGACTACTACTACTACTACTACTACTGCTACTACTACTAGCAAAAATAAGAAGAAACGATGAAGCCTATACGATGCACTGCCGGCTTCACTGCATCTGTTGGAGCATGAGCAAGCTTCGGTTTTGTCTCTCCGCATGTCGTCGCCTGCATGCAAAGCTACACTGTCAATCCAAGACCTCGCCACTTGACTGACCTGAACCATTTAAATACCACATTGGCAGCTTGGCATCCTACCCCTGAACCATCTAATTCTCACACTGGCAGCTTGGCATCCTACCATATCCACACAGCGATCGGCAGGATGCGTCAGCACACATTTCACTCCCGTCTTGCTCATTTCATAGAGGAGAACCCCCCCCTGGATCTAAGCGTGGCAGACTGGCGACATTCTGGCGCTCCTTAGAGGCGGCCTGGAATCGTTTAAGGTCAGGAATGAAAAGGAACCCACTTAGGGTTTGGGGATGACTTTCTTTGAAAGTGCAAGAGCCCCCTTTGGGGATGTTTAGGGTTTACGCTGGAAGGGCTCCAGATCGTAGACTTCTCTCGTAACCCTCTACAGTCCAGAGCCTTGACACCTACAACCTGAATGCTGCATACTCAGGGAAGGTGAAGCACTCCAGGTAGCAAGCCCCAGTTACACAGACGACAAACCAGGGAGAAGTTGACTGCAACACTGCGATACCACGGCAAGGACAGCTGACACTTGACCGGCCTACAATCACCCTCAGACCTTGCACAGATCCTCGGGGTCTCAAAACGTAAGATTAAGGTAAGTCGGACTCAAGATCGGATATATTACGTGTGTATATATATATATGTATACACACACATATCAAATTACAACTCGATATGTATATATATATATATATATGTATACATGTATACGTATGTGTATATATATATATATATATATGACGCCAGGCCTGGCGGCCTCTGGCGCCCTAGGCCTCTCCGACCACCTCACACATCCCCCAACTGCGAGCCAAAGCTGCGGTTGAGTTCTTTCCATCTATCTATCTATCTATCTGTCTATCTATAAAGGAACAAACACATTCCACATGGTGTGTGTATATATAGGTATGCACACTTGTTGAACTATGTCAATGTACATAGCAATTGGTACTTTGTACTTAGATACAGCTCTATCTATTTATATGCGTAGTTAATTTAACTGTCATTTGGTGAATCTTTATAGTTGTATCTTTACCTATATTTGTGCTTTTGATGGTGTACGAACATGCTTTCAGCTCAGCATCTCAGCAAAGCGTTTCAAAAGCCAAGGACCAGACGTCATGCGCGATGCACCCGCAGAGATTTGGGCTATGGTGGAAAGTCTGAACTAACGGAGGTTCCCAGAGCGGCCAGAATAGAGCAGCCGGTGGGATCCATTCTTGGACCGCAAACCCAACCAAGTTCCGAAGGACGGCCGAACACCCCAAGGCCCCAAGGCTGCTGGTACCTCCCCATGTAACAATCTGCCCTGAGGAATGATGTTGCCAATTATTCTCACCCTGCGTTACCCACAGCCGTCTTTTTGCAGACGACCTCTCGGCGAAGGTACGACGCTAAGATTAAACTATCTTCCGCCCAGGACAGAACATGACAAAGGCGGATCAAAACAGAGGGGTCTGCATAAAGGCAGCACCTGGGAAATAAGTCGGTCTCACAACTAGACCCTCAACCCTAAACTCAGACCCCCGGATTCTCGAAATGAGGCGAGGCCATTTACCCGCCCGTAGACTCAGAAGAGCGCCTCTGGAGGCAGCCGGCTTGGAGGATCTCTTGGGGGGCCGTAAATAGTTAGAACATTTGTGGGGACTATGAGGGAGTATGTATATATATATATATATATATACTATAGTACATTATAGTATGTTATGTCCTACTTGTTCTTCAGACCCTTATGTTGAGCATTTCATGGCCTGCCTGAGAGCCGATGACCTGCCCTTCCATCGCTGGGCGGCTTCCAGGACACTCCATCAACGCCCAGTTGAGCGAATAGCACGCAAGATGAAGCTACTAATTTGCCAGGGAACATTGGCTGTTGACCCGTGTTGGGTCAGCCGCATGTTTCGCAGCGAAAACTGGAGCTCCCTCATCAGGCGACAGCCGAACGAGGCCTCGTCAACATGTCACATTCAGCCCATGTACGGGGCTGCAGGAAAACCTGCCCAAACCTGATCCCGCAGGGTGCATGAGGCCTTGGGGGCCTGAAGGTCACTCAACAGGCTACACCTTCCGGACGAGGTCATAAAGCGGACATGTTTTGGGGCAGCAAACTCGGACATTTGATGATGCCTGAGTATCTCTCCTTGGCCAACTCTCAACTCACACACACCCCCCAATCCGCGAAAGCTTGAATTTCCGGCTGCCAAGCCCCAGATCCTGTTGTGGGTCAATATATCGCTGCCACAACCGAACGAGATCGTCATCTGCTGCGATAATGCGATATGGTCGTACAGGCATAGACTCGCATTCTTAATGGGGACCTCTTGGACCTGGCGGCAAGCACCAGCAATGAATCAATGCCCCGTCCTCGCAGGGGCGTCGCGGATCCAAGAGGCCACACTCACAAAGCGCAAGGGATCTTTGCTCTCAAACCTCTAACTTCAGTCACAGCCTGGACGCAAAATACTCTAGCTTCCTGGATAAGAACTGTGGCTGGCTATGCTGGTCGCCACACCACTTCGCACACTTTCAACTCGCAATGCCCTATCTTATTCTCGCTTCGCTGTCGCCCGTCCATCTCTGGTCGTCGAAGGGCGCAGTGCCCCGCAGCATCTGCCTTCAGCCGTTCCGGGTCCATGCTTCAAGAAAAACAGCAGCAAATGAAGACTGAGCACCATGACCAGCGCGACCACCACCATAACCACCACAACACTAAAGATTCAAGCTACAGCTGCCGCAACAGCAGTGGTAGTACATACCTGTAGCTCTAGAACGACATTGGGAGCAAGATACACCAGTAACACATGGAGAAGTAGCAGTCGAGGCCGTTGTGGTCGTCGCGAAGGCGGCTGCTCGTAGTAGTAGTAGTAGTAGTAGTAGTAGTAGTAGTAGTAGTAGTAATAGTAGTGGTAGTGGTAGTGGTAGTGGTAGTAGTAGTAGTAGTAGTAGTAGTAGTAGTAGTAGTAGTAGTGGTAGTGGTAGTGGTAGTGGTAGTGGTAGTGGTAGTGGTAGTGGTAGTGGTAGTGGTAGTGGTAGTGGTAGTGGTAGTGGTAGTGGTAGCAGTACAAGCAGCAGCAGCAGCAGCAGTAGCAGCAAACCGCCCCTAACCCCAGCCTTGCCTGCGTGAACCCGAATGAACCTTCGAGCCTGCAGCTCAAAAATCACTAACAAAACAACCCAAAGCCCGAATCTAGACTTCTCCTTCCGGGCCCCTTGCTGCACCACAGCATTTCCCTGCGAGGCACCGCTCATCGACCGGCTGGGCGCCTGAATCCACAGTCCCGGCAACTCGAACTTCAGGGTCTGGCATTGAGCTCATCTCTACAAAGACTCAGCACTCATCATAGTTTCGGGCATGCAGGCATGGCATTGCGTCCATGATGAGTTCTTCCATCGCATTTCGGGCATGTGTTTGTGGAGGTCGCATCGACAGAGATGTGAATCTTTCCGGGAATAGTTCATGCCCCCTGCCCTGCAAAGCCTTTCAAGAGAAGGTTCCGCAAATAGTGTAGCCGTGTCATGACAACAAACGACAATGCAACATGATATCCTCAGCGCACGGATCCTCAAGCGAACCCCGGTGCCCTTTCAACTACGGAAGCTGGAATCTTCTAGTTTCATTAGGTTAAGGCTCAAGGCACAGGGTTGCGCATGCAGGATCTACGAAAAAGGTATGTTGGTGATGTGTCTGGGGTTTGGGCTGCCGCATCATTCGGAAGAATGGACGTAGTCATAGCAACAGCGAGACCGGGTCATCGAGAGCAGCCCGTATCTTTTGCGATCAAACTACGACGGCGACCGTGATCATGGTAAGCGTTGAGGCTGAACTGCTGCAAGTCTCCATAGCAACAACATACATCACGGCTTTAGCCAGTACCTTCTGCACGGCAAAGCTCTATCATGCCTGGGCCAAACTTCTCTGAGGTTGCTCTCCCAGGATCTGGCTCATAACCTAGGGAGATCTTGGCGATGGAGGCTTAATGGATAGCAGCAGTCGTTGTGTTTAGTTGCGGAGAAATAGTAGTTATTGAGTAGTAGTAGTAGTAGTAGTAGTAGTAGTAGTAGTAGTAGTAGTAGTAGTAGTAGTAGTAGTAGTAGTAGTAGTAGTAGTAGTAGTAGTAGTAGTGTAGTAGTGTAGAAGTGTAGTGTAGTGTAGTAGTGTAGTAGTGTAGTAGTGTAGTAGTGTGGTAGTGTGGTAGTGTGGTAGTGTCGTAGTGTGGTAGTGTGGTAGTGTAGTAGTGTAGTAGTGTAGTAGTGTAGTAGTGTAGTAGTGTAGTAGTGTAGTAGTGTAGTAGTGTAGTAGTGTAGTAGTGTAGTAGTGTAGTAGTGTAGTAGTGTAGTAGTGTAGTAGTGTAGTAGTGTAGTAGTGTAGTAGTGTAGCAGTACACCACTACCACTAAGATAATGCGACGACGACCACCACCAACAAAGCCATCAATAAGGCCACTTCTACGACGCGCATATCTATTGTCTGTAGCATTCTGCACTGTAGATCCCAAACATCTGGTTTCGCAGCCAGGGCTGAGGCTCTCTGCGATTCGCTCTCGCGAGAGCCTTGGCAGAAGCGACATCGTCGTAAGCTAAACCCATGTAAGAGAATGCAGACGACATCTGGCGATTGGGCCATTGGGTGTAGGTGGAAAGCTCAGGGCATAGGCAAAGCTTCATGCCCCAGCCCTACGCGGCTTGGCCCGAGTCGTAGCCGGGATCCGGGCCCGAAGCCGGATCCAGGTGCCTCCACGCAATTGGAGGCGTTCTTAAGGGCTAAATCTAAAGGACGGCAAGCAGTACGACCCTGTGGTGCTCGACGAGTAGGGTTGGTTGGGCTTTCAGGAGTGGCGGCTTTGGCAAGTTCGAGAGTTGCATGCTGCTGGCTTCCAATCCAGTCCCTGGGCCCAGCCCTGGACACCTTCCCGAAAGAACTTGAAGCCATCCCCACACACAGGCCCTACTTATCACAAAAGCCTTCAACCCCAAATTTGCACCCCCAATCCAACCACCAAGAAAAAGCACATCAAACAAGGCAGAAAGGGCCATAAATTCCCGTGCGCCTCACCCCTGGCCCAGGTGAGTCCTCAAGCGCACGCCCAAGCCAGTCGAAAATTGGTTGAGATTCAGATATATGCATGGATGCGGGCATGGGTGCATGTATGTATGGTCACGCGCTCCGCGGCCCCCCCACCCCCCAAAGGTCAATGGTCCGGATATAGGGTGGGACCCCCCCTCCCCTGTGGTGTGGGGTGTGGGGTCCCTCTTCCCCCTGTGGGGTGGTTGTGGGGTTTTGGGGTTTAGGGTTTAGCTTAGGCTTGTGAGTGTTGGGTTTACGGTTGCACGGTATAACGCTTCGAGTCGACAAGGGCTTAGGGAAGATTTGCGGTGTATGTTGTGTTTTCGGCTTAGAGCCTGCAGCTAGGTGGGGTTTAGGGTTGGGTGTAGGGCTTGAAGTACAACTTAAGGTTACTCAAAACAAGGGCACGCGCTGCACTATAGGGTTTACGGCTTGCTTGCGAAGGGCTTGCGTGTGAGCCCTGGCCGCCAGCACCATCCCACCATCCAGTGGCAGCTCCAACGGCCCCGACCTCGTTCCGCGCACGCAAGCCCCCCCCCCCCCCCCACCCTAGCAGACCATACCATTGGGGGGGGCGGGGAAGGGGGGCTGGGAACGCCAGACGCCTGACCAGGAATGCATGTATGTGTGTATGTGCGTATGTATGTGCGTATGTATGTATGTATGTATGTATGTATGTATATGTATGTCTTCGCAAGGCCCCAACCGTCCAAACCCCAAGCTGCCCTCGCCATTGGTTTCATCGCAACAAACTTATGCTGGTGGAAGTGCAAAGCCCTGGCCGCGGAGACCTCGTGCGAATCTTTCTCAGGGTCATCGCATGTTCATACAGGTTGCTATCATTATGAGCACCATCACCGTGAACGCGAGATGGAGACAGAGCTGGAGCTTAGACTGAAGCCGAGCAGGACCTTGGGGTTGCCGGAGCCCTTGGCCGAGGCCGATTAGGACTTCATCAGCTTGGCTAAGCCACTGCACCACCTTCATAAGATCGAAGCACCCTACGCCCCCCTAGCCGATTCTTGATTCTCTCTGCAGCCCAGCTTCAAGCAGCGAGGGCGACAGCACCTCGCTAGACCAGCTTGGGGACGGAGGCACTAGCTGAAAGCAGCAAAGGAGGCTCCAGAGGTCTGGGTGTAACAACTTTGAATAGCATGAGGATAGCATGTTTTTGGCGTGCCGTCAAGCCCCGTAGCAATCTGAGGAAGCAAAGACTAGTGTCTGTATAAGCGGTCCGAAAGACTTGCTGAGACTCTCGGTGCACCATGCCTAGCCTGCTGTTCTTCGGGTGAAGCACCAGGCATGATTGTAATCTGTCACTGCTCCATAGCACGAGGGGACAACCAAGAACTGCACAGAAGCCTAGATTCAAGCCAACTGGGGGTGTTCAATTTTCAACCGTCACCGCGCTTCGGCCTCTTGCATTATGCACTAAACGACCGTTGGGTGCAAAGCCACGTGCGTGCAATGCCCTGAGCTGCAGCTTGAACAAGAATCCAGACTGCAACCTCGATCGAGGAAACCTTCTTCATTCTGAAGTCCTAATTACCCAACTCTGAAAAATACCCAACTCTGAATTACCACGTCTTTCGCAGCTCAGGCACTCTCGCATGCACCACGGTTGCTATGTGTCCATCGCCACTCGCCCCCTGACGGATCAGGGCGAAGTAGATATGCCGCAAAGCGGGCTTTCGAAAGGGCTCAAAGCTAGAAAAACTAGGACCCCCAAGTCTAGGATACGACCTTCCCGACACGCAGTAGAATCGCTATCGCGGCAGCTCGAATGCACGAGACCATGGAGAATTGCAAAAAGCTTGAACCGGTTTTGCTTTGCTTTGCTTGAATAGACAGTCCCTGCATGTGGGAGTTTCCGAAACTAGGGGACCCTAATATAGTACCCTCAATAGTAGGAGCCTTATTATAAGGACGCCCAAACAAGCTACCCCAACTATCGGAAACTCTCATGTGTAGTTCAGATGTCGGGCCGATCGAATCCTAGGTCCCTTCGCTGGGTCCCAGGCTGAAGGCAAGCGTGAGGAGGATGAGGGCCACGAGGGCGGGGCCTCTCAAACCCCTACTTCACAGCCGTCGGTCTGAGGAACCGACATGGGAGTTTCCGAAAATAGGGGTACCTTATTTGGGGGTCCTCATAATAAGGATCCTACTATTCAGGGTACCATGTTAGGGTCCCCTATTTTCGGAAACTCCCACATCCATCCCCAGTCTAGTCTAGTGCTTCGTCGGCTTATGGCTTCGATTCATGCAGGAGCGTGCGTTAAAGGTGCAGGACATTGCTGATGCAAATATAAACGTCACGTAATGCCGAGGCTTTCAAACCAGTGCCAAGGTTACTGACCGTAGCCCGGCTTTGTAACCTTAACCCTACTCCCGAAACCTTAAATGCTGACCGGACTTTACAGCATCGTTTTGTCGGGGTTCCCTGCTTCTGCAGGAGCCTGCACCCTACAGTGAGGCCTGCGGCTCTCGAATTGTTGTGATGCTCGCAAGTGGCACTGCGACCTTTTGACTGCTTGTGTACGCTCGACCTTGGGGGGCTGCCGTCAGGCCCCAACTCGTTGGCTGCTAGCTTCGGGGCTGCTTGTTTGCGCGGGGCTGACAGTGCCCCTCGGCATCCGCATGGACTTCGATTTGATTTATTGCCCGGCACCTACTTGGCGGCACCACGTGTCCTAGCTGCACTCCTTCGTCAAAAAGCAAGTCTGGTCTTGCCGAGTGCGAAGCTGCATTTCTTCGCTTGCCCAATTGGAAACAATTGAATTGGACAGAACTTCTACGGGTGAGGCAGTCACATGCCACAGAGAGGCCAGACATGTGCCATTTTGACGAGGCTGCAGCAGAGCGTTTACAGTACTTTTCGTGAAGCTCCAAGTATCCAGCCAAACTGATCTTTGCCTGCATGCCTGCGTTTGAACTGGATGACGGGTGTGGCCGAACAAATGCCCTGAAAAGAACCCGAAGCCTTAAAGCTTCCGTGGCCCCAATTTGCAACGCTACGGCGCCCGAAAATACCCTCACCCAAAGATTCATGTCTTTGGCGACTGCATATGCTTCACCTTACTGCCTCATGCACCTCGTTGACACAAAACCTATAGAGCTTGAGTGAGCATGCAAGCGGAATCTGGAAGCCCCCCCCCATTGCGGACGCCTCCCCAGAGGGAGGACGAACAGGATCTAGGCCAACGAGCCTCTCAGAGATGCGTGTGATCTCGAAATCGGGGTCTCGGACTGGGCCTCTTAGTGCCTTGCAGCTTGAGACCTGAAGTTGAAAACTTGCCCCAAAGACTTCGAAAGTTGAATACGAGAACGGCCACGCACATTCAATGGAGTCCAGCAGGCACTAAGTCTCCGCAGATCACTTCATGAGCATGGGCTTGTTGTGCTATGACTGCTACGGGTATGGGAACCGCAAACTTCAAAGGGCAGCTCCTTCCGATGGCCAGGATTCGTGGGGACTCTGCGGTCCAGGACATGGATGTCTTAATTGCGAATGCACACTCCTGTGGCTATCTGGGTCCCGAGCTTTTGTGCTTCGTTTTCGGGCTGTTGGATTTACCTATGGATGTACCTACGGTTCCTTTTTTAGTATCACCTCTGTTTAGTATCACCTGTCTTTATGATCAGGATCCAACCGCTTAACTCTCGTTACCCAACACAAGGAACTACGACGAAGCCTACATGGGGTTTTCATGCCAACTATGCTATAAGTTGTAAGTAGATCAAAGAACCCCCGAAAAAGTAGTACGGGTAACTATTAAAGGCACCTATATTACCCCGAAACCCTAAACCCTAAATCCTGAACCGTGGCACTAGGGTTTAAGTCCCTCAGCCCTCTGCAGGCTCGGGGCCTCGGCACGTGGCCCAGTCGGTCGGGCCATGCGTCACTATGCCTCAGATCAGTCGGGACAAGGAAGCATCGCAAAGTGTCATAGACCCTAATCCATATAAGCCTAGAGGTACAATGTACTCTGAAACATATACATACACATACATGTTAACACACCCACACACACAAACACACACGCGCGACAGAAAGGTACTGCAACAAGGAGTTGCCCTAGGCTGCTCTCAACAAGCCCACTTCAGCTCGGGACCGCTGGGAGGGCAACACCTTCAGGGGAACAAGCAAATTTGTATGCGCGATTTCTGGCTCCATAATTTCTTGAAACAGCCATATCTCAAGCTCTGGCTCCAGCCGCCTGCTCTCTCGAAGAAAGGCGGCTAGGCGAGGATGGCATACCTTGACTTCTGAAAGGCGAATCTGCAGTAAGAAGTTGATGCTAAGCCCCTGTGCCCTGCTCATGCTTTCAGCCTGACGGTGCTACATCCAAAATGGCTCGTCTCTGCTAGGCTTCCATGACATGGTATGACATCAGTTATGTGGTCGCTGGCAAAGATTATGGAGTAGCCTTCTTGCCCATGTACTGGGAGGCGCATCTGGAGGCAGCGGCCGAAAGACTTCGTCAGACTGCTTGGGCCTGCTTCCTTCCTTCATCTTGTTCGCTAAGTCAAAGAACTTGTAATGATGTACCATGGACTCTCTCTGATTCTGTGCCAACTATGCCAAGGAAAGCTTTCGGACTGGGTCCCTGGCTACCGGACAGGAACCGGTCTGGATGCCTCAGGCATCTTTCGGGTCGGGGCTGTGGGACAAGGTGCCTTAAAGGGACCCCAAACCAAGAGCCTCGAGTGACCGGACCGATCCTTCCCTCGCGGGAGAGCTTTCTGGGATAAGAGCGAGGCAACACGAGAAGCGCAATACATCCATGTCGCAACTCAAGCTCACACAACCTGCATAAGTACGTTCATGCGCCGAAACGCAGGTACGCTAGCAGGCAGTCATGGTCCATACACATATCTGTGCCTGCATTTGGATATGTCGGTAATGCTGATGTAGATGTCCTGTCGGGGCATAAGAGGAAATGTATGTTTCTGTATATGCATGTATAGGTATGCGTATTGTATATATATGTACGCATGCGTGGCAGTATGTGTGTGTGTATGTATTTAGCCGATTGTTGAGGGTAAGATAGGGTCATCTCTTACAATCTCTCTCTCTCTCTCTGTCTTTCTTTCCCCAGGTTTGAGGGCAAGCGCCCGCGGGAGATGCCCGTCCTGTTGGAGGTGTGCACGGTTTTACATGCCAAAAGTGGTTCGGGCTCTCCACGGGTGGAGCGTTCTAGTTCAACACAAACCTTGACCTTGTAGTAACTGTTGCTCACGCCCCGGTATCTCTCTCTCTCTCTCTCTCTGAAGAACAGTACTGGTACTGATTCAGGCCTCTACAGTGGCTTCCGACCAGCACCTCAAAGAGCCTTTTGCTTGCAGAGCTGAAACTCCCTCCACCCCGAAAGATGAGCCCTCACAACACGTATGTATATTACATGAACTGCATGGTTACATACATGTACGCTTTTTCTCGCAGCCCCTCAGAAGTGACGACCACCCCAAGCCCCGACCCGATAAGATAGGGGCCTTATTAATAAGAATAGGGTTTGGGGGCCCATTATACTATACTTATTTTTAGGAACCCCCCAAATAGTATTAGGAATTATTTAGGCCCCTATCGTGCGGCGAAAGAAGTGCCGCAAAGAAGCGAGGGTATTGGCGAAGCTGGCACACTGGATGCCTTCGACCAAGTGATTCACTTTCTTTACCTAGCGACCCAGCATCATCTATTCTCTCTCATGCCAAGCATACATGCCTACAATTGGTTGGGTCATGTCCAACTCATGCGCGGAATCTTCTGCGGACACTACAGCACCAGGATTCTGGATCACCTTGTAGTCTGGCTTCAGAACTCTCTCTCTCTCTCTCTCTCTCTCTCTCTCTATCTCTGTTTGGAGGAGTGTGAAAGTTGGTTTGTTCCCCTTGGTTTGAAGGTACCTTAGTGCTGATATCATAGCACGTCCAGGGATCGCAAGTCGTTGTTTTGACATGGATACACTGATGGGGGTACTTAGTCGTATCAACATCCTAGCAACCGTGCAACAGATTCATTCCTTACGACCTTTCCCCCGAGGTAGAGAGCTCTCTCTCTCTCTCTCTCTCTCTATCTATCTCTCTCTCTCTCTCTCTCTCTCTCTCTCTCTCTTCAAGAGGATACGCCGAACCAATCCGAAATCGAAACCAATCCCGGTTTGGGGCTTGGGGTTTAGGAAGTTAGAGCTTCAAGTTTAGGGTATAACTAAGAAACCAAAACTACCCAGGCATGATCATTCGAATCAGCAGCTGGAAATTCTGCTGCTGTCAAGTGTGCCGAAGGGTCGAGGTTCCTCGTTTCAACAAATGTGCCCCGCAGGATTTGCGAAGAAGTGCTGCTGGGTCTTAAGTGCTGCAACACAGCGCCTGGACTCCTGTCCCCCGAAGGAACTGGAATAACACCTCCCCCCCACACCTGGCTGCGCGCGAGCATGGGATCACCCACACTCGAGTCCTGGTCTGAAACCGATCATGGGCTGCATTGCTGGAAGCTCCACAGGCAGATAGCGACGGCAACTGGAGCAACTGCTAAACCCAAAACCCTGAACGAAGCCTGACTGAACCCTGAACACAGGACCCCAAACCCCAACCTCAAAGCCTCTCAGTCCTCCCCTTAAGCCAAGCCAACTCAGGCTCCCCCGGCCCGGCTCCTCGCCCCAGTCGTAGCTTCGCGGCCGTGGCGGTGCCCCCAGCGACGCGAAGCCCAGGTCTGCTCCGGGGGTGATTAGCTAAGGCTGCATACTTCTCCGCTGAGAGTGCCTATGTCCACTTCAAGGTTCAGAGTGCTTCGTCTTCAATTTGCGGTAAGTTGGGTCTGGCTTTCGTGCTCGCAGGATATGTTTTCAAGACTAGTTTATGGTTGAAGGCTTTTGGAGTGCGGGGTGACAATGGTCGCAATATGTGGATCTTGTCATTACACCAGACATGGCTTTGGATGTGGGGACTGTGTTCACTTCCCAACTCGTAGAACTTCGGTGTGCTACTAGTTCAGACTCCTGCATCGATTCCTTGAGGCCCTGCAAAAGAACTCTCGGCCCCGAAGCCTTAAAGATTAGCAGGGAGGCCGAACAGGAATGGAACAGCAATGGAACAAGGCTGTGCGGGCGCTTGTTTGGGGGGATGCTTGAGGGAACTTCATTCCTGGACTTAGGCTTGAGGATTCGTGGTCCAGTGCCTAGAAAAAATTGGGCCTTAGCGGGGGTTCCAAAGTTCAGGAGTTCAGGTTCAAGGTTCAACCCTGAACCCTAGGTTCACCTCGAACCCCCAAAAAAGCAAGTCATCATGAATTCTGATCGCCTCGGCCGTGCGACCCCGAAGCGCTCGAGGCCTGGCTGAGAGAAGTACTTATCTTCGTTACTGTGACGGCCGTAAAGAATACCCTTCTTCTGGATATCAATACTCTCATTCTCACTATTGCTGTTGCTGCTACGACAAACATCATAAGTGCTTGGCATGCTCAAGAACCATAGTCATGACGCGGGTAACACTAATAATAAGGGGTCTGGAATTAGTTTGGGATTTTTTTTTTTTTTGGTAATTTTTTTTTTTTGTGGTTTGCTTGGCCGATCCCTGTGGAGGGTTCATCGGGGACGTAGAGAATTTGCACCGCACCACAGCGCCAGCGCTTCGACGCGCAGGATCCCTGTGGAGGGTTCATCGGAGTTTCCTTGATGTCGTCGTGGTCGTCGTCCTGTTGTTGTTGTTGTTGCTGTTGCTGTTGCTGTTGTTGTTGATGATGTTGTTGTTGGTCGTGGTTGTTGTTGTTGCTGCTGCTGTTGTTGTTGTTGCTGTTGTTGCTGTTGTTGTTGTCGTTGGTTGCTGTTGTTGTGGTTGTGGTTGTGCTTGTGGTTGACAGGGTGAGGGATCAAAAAAAATTTAGATAAGGATCAAAAGATTAAAGCACCACGGTCAAAAAACTAAAACAATGATGAAAAAATTAAGTCACGTAAAATACAGCAATTCCTGGGGCAGAGGCATAAAAAAAAAAACAAAATAAGGATCAAAAAAATTGAATCACTCAAAATACAGCAATTCCTTAATTTCCCAAGGGAAAACATTATTTTCCTATGGATTTTCTTTCATTTCCTTAGGATCTGATTGGTTTTTCCTCGGGGAAACACGATTTTCCTACGGATTCCGTGGTATTTCCTGAAATTTTCCCTGGTTTTTCCTAGGACAAACACCATTTTTCTATTACCTATGGCATTCGTGTCATTTCTTCAGGTTTTCAGAAGGAAAACATACGTTATCTTTGGTTGTTCCTCGGGAAAATCAAATTTTCGTTACAATTTCGCATTTAGGACGGAATTCGTGTTGTAGCTGTTGCTGGTATTCCGCTTCATCACCTATCTTAAACACACCCCCTCATTTGGCGATTCTGGTTAGCGGGGGGGTTGGGGGGGGCGCAGCCCCCCCCCATTTGCAGACACAACGCTCACATGATGGGTTTCGAAAACACTGTTTGAATCAAGCTTGCACGGCTCGAAAAGCGCGGCGGTGGGTCTTTCGTTCTTCCGTGCCTGTTCGTGTCTCTTCTTCCGTCAGCATTCTATAACATAATATAACATAGTAAACCATAAGAACGACATAAGATGGTTCGACATCACAAAAACCGTGTGACATTTTCTGACATAACAGAACCTTGCTTCTTATAGCATCTAATAAACATAACAAAAGACGACAATACAATATAACAGAAGATAACATAGAACAAAACAAGATCTTAGTTTATAGTGTAGTACATTGTAACATAGTACAATATAGTTTTTATATATAGAACATAATATTTGGTATATTATATAACATCAGGTTACATTATGCTAAATATTTTAGGGTCCATTACGATATTATTGCATATTCGATTGGACTATGTAGTATCCTATTGCTTGTATCTTTGTTTCTGTGATTCTTTCATGTTCTTTCTCTTTCGTATTTTCCAACTTTGCCTGTTTTTTCTGGATTTATTTCTTTCTTTCGCTCGTTCATTTCTTTTATTTCTTTCTGGTGTTCTTTCTTTATTCATTTCATACTCCCTTCCTTCCTTTCTTTCTTGCTTTCTTTTTCATTTATTTCGTTCTTTTTCTCGTCCTTTCTTTCTTTCGTCCTGTCTTCGTTTCTTTCTTTCTTTTCCGATACAGCAATTCTTGAATTTTTCCAAGGGAGAACACTGTTTTCCTATGGATTCTCTTTCATTTCCTAAGGATTTGCTTGGTTTCTCCTCTGGAAGACATGATTTTCCTACGGATTCCGTTGTGTTTTCCAAGTTTTCCTTAGTTTTTCCTAGGAAAAACACCATTTTTCTATTACTTATGGCATTCGTGTCATTTCTTCAGGTTTTCAGAAGGAAAACATACGTTATCTTTGGTTGTTCCTCGGGAAAATCAAATTTTCGTTACAATTTCGCATTTAGGACGGAATTCGTGTTGTAGCTGTTGCTGGTATTCCGCTTCATCACCTATCTTAAACACACCCCCTCATTTGGCGATTCTGGTTAGCGGGGGGGTTGGGGGGGGCGCAGCCCCCCCCATTTGCAGACACAACGCTCACATGATGGGTTTCGAAAACACTGTTTGAATCAAGCTTGCACGGCTCGAAAAGCGCGGCGGTGGGTCTTTCGTTCTTCCGTGCCTGTTCGTGTCTCGTCTTCCGTTAGCACTCTATAACATAATATAACATAGTAAACCATAAGAACGACATAAGATGGTTCGACATCACAAAAATAGTGTGACATTTTCTGACATAACAGAACCTTGCTTCCTATAGCATATAATAACATAATAAAAGACGACGATACAACATAACAGAAGATAACATAAAACAAAACAACATCTTAGTTAATTTATGTCATTTCGTCTTTCTTTATTTCTCCATTTTTGTTCATTCGTTATGTCTGTATTATTTGCTTTTCTTTGTTTCTAACTCTCGTTCGTCCTTTCCTTGTGTTTTCTTTTTTCTTTCCTTATAGCTTTCTTTATTTATCTATTTGTGTATTTTTGATTTCTTTCTTTCCTTATAACTATGCTTTATGTATTTCGTTCTTTCTTGCTTTCTTGCTTTCTTGCTTTCTTCCGCTCTTTCTTTGGTTCGTTCTTTCTTTCTTTATGTTTCTTTCTCTCTCTCTCTCTGTCTTTCTTTCTTTCCTTCGTTCTTTCTTTCTTTTTTTTTCTCTCTCTCTCTCTCTCTCTCTTTCTGTGTCTTCTTTCCTCCGTTACCCCCCCCTCCTTTCGTGGATACCTGTTTAATTTTTTTGTGATCCTTATTTAATTTCTTTTTGATCCTTATTTTATTTTTTTGATCCTTATTTAATTTGTTTTTAACCCCTATCCCGTGGTTGTGGTTGTGGCTGTGGCAGAGGACTAGGGGACCGCATGCACCAGGGGACCAGGAGACCACGGGACCAGAGGACCAGCAGACCAGAGGACCAGGGGACCACAGGACCAAGGACCAGAGGACTAGGGGACCGCGAGCAGAGGCCCAGGGGACCACAAGACCAAGGACCAGAGGACTAGGTGACCGCATGCACAAGGGACCCTTGGCCGCACCTCGCAAACAAGGGTAGGCCGCACCTTGGAAAAAAAAAAAACATGGCCCCTATCCCGCTTTACTGACCTAAATTCGCCTCGGCTCGGCTTAGGGTTGAGGGCGTGACTTAAGGACTGATTTATGAGGCTCTCTATGCCGAAGAAAAAAGCCAAGAAGCCGAAAAGCCAAGAAGCCAGAAGCCAAGAAGCCAGGGAAGCCGAGAAGCCAAGCCAAGCGCGCACACAAACCAAAAAAAAAAAAAAAAAAAAAAAAAAAATCCTAAAATAAATACGCCTCCAATAATAAGCATCATAACGGTGAGAACAAGACGAGCAGTACAATCACAAGACAATAGTTGTAATGATAATTTCATAATACTATGCCGACGACGACAAACGACGAGCACGACGACAACTGTGACCGCTTCTCAGTAGCTGTGCAACTGCTGCGACACCGCCTACTAGGACGCACTGATTTTGTTCTCAGACCTGTTCTGTTGTAACTTTTCAATCTCATGATAGTTGGCTGTTGCGTATGATTGTCGATGTGTCAGATAACTCCCGTTGGTACAACTACGGTTGATTGACGAAATCCTGCGTCGGCCTTCTGCTGCCACCCATCCATTCCAAACCCTGAATCTTAATAATGATGTCAAATAGCCAACAAAAGGCATGTGTACGGATAGACGAAATCCTACATGACGCATGTGCTTCTCAACATTGACGTTAGTTTGCGAGGAGAGTGAGCCAGTGAACATGTCATGTTCTTCGTTCTGTGGGTCATGCAAGTAAGAAGTTGTCCACCCACCGTGTCTCCTCTAACACCCTCAAGTCTACTTGCACCCCGGAGACCCCGACCCCGAAATCCTAAGACCTAACAAACAAGGGCAAAAAACAGAGGCCGCCTCCTGGAATCCAGCCCCTGGCCTCGTGCAGACACCGGGCTTGGGGATCTCTTTGAAAGCAGACGTCGAGCGTCGGGCTTCGGGCGCTGCCGATTGCAGGGTATAGGGTGGGGGGACTAGACTGATTTCTGGGTCTCACCACATCGTGCCTGTCTTCGGCTCATCGGTCGGGGCGAATATCCAGTGCTTGGACGAGGGAGCAAGCTTCCAGCATTTCATCTTCTAGGCTAGGGTCTGAGATTAAGCCTTCAGGCTTTGATGCCGCGAGGCCTCGCAGGTTTCCTTGACACCTTTGGCCCTGCCATGAGGAGCCCCTTCCAAGTGCACCTTTCGGCTTCTTGTCATACGCTCTACCCGCCAGGCCTCACGGCCCAGGGCGTTCCACTAAATCGCTCTTCCCGCCTGGTGCCAAGACACTCTCAAGCACGCGCTGTACGTCTCGGCTCAGAGGACCCGAAAGAACCCTGCACTCGAAGCTGCACGTGGTACCGAATCTTGAGCTCTCCAAGCCGAGGTGCGCAGACCTCTGTTCGATATCAGTCTGAACCACTTGGGCCCCAAACTGGCCGCTGAAAGGGTCGTCATGGTGCGGGTGGCTGCCCGGACCCTCACAAGGCCGCGGTGTGAGCTTTGGGCTGCAGGCGGAAAGAGTTGGTAACCGTTCTATTGACTCATCGTACGTCTGCAGGTTTCAGATTCTCTTCAGTTTGGATGTTCTGAGGTTCACGGGCGACAGTGGACCTGAGAGGTGGACAGCCAAAGCCATGGAAAAAAAACGATTGGCTGGTGCTGCTACCACTGCTGCTACTAACTACTACCACCACTACTACTACAACGACTCCGACTACGACCACGACTACGACTACGTCGTCGACTGCGACCGCGACTGCGACTACAAGTGCTACTACTACTACTACTACCACCACCACTATCACTACCACCACCAGTACCACTTCCACTTCCACTTCTGCTTCCACTACCACTACCACTGCCGCTTCCACTTCACTTCCACTTCCACTACCACTACCACCTCCACTACGACTACGAACTACCACGAGGACGACGACGACTGCTGCTACTATGACTGAGACTGCGACAATGACGACCGCCACCACCACCACCACCACCACCACCACCAATACCAATACCAATACCAATACCAATACCAATACCAATACCAATACCAATACCACTACCACCACGACTACTACAATAACGACTACGACTACAACGACGACTTCTACTACGACGACGACTACTAACTACTACCACCCCACTACGAGAACGACTAAGACTACGACTACGACTACCAAAAACAATCATCATAATAGCAGCAGCAACAACAACAACAAACAGAATTATGATGATGATGATGATGACCACAACAGTGATGGCTCTCGTCTAAGAAAACTAGCTATGAAAATTATTATTAGTAGTAGTCGTCGTCAGTCGGTCGTCGTCGTCGTCGTCGTCGTCGTCGTCGTCGTCGTCGTGGTAGTAGTAGTAGTGGTAGTAGTTGTAGTAGTAGTAGTAGTAGTAGTAGTAGTAGTAGTAGTAGTAGTAGTAGTAGTAGTAGTAGTAGTAGTAGTAGTACGACTAGTAGCAAGTGTTAATAACACTGGCGAGACTAATCTTAAGAAGAATAAGAAGTATAATGAGAATATCACTGCAGATATCTTTTATCGCTCTCCTCACCGGCAGCTCGGGGCCAGGCCGGTGTGGAGAGCCAGCTCCTGGATTTATTCATAGGGCCCCTTAAAGGGGTGGGGGGGAGGGGGGGGAGGGGACTATACTTCCTTGAGTCGGCCTTATTAAGTCCTTACCATGGGTATTTAAAGCCCCGTACGCCCCTCCCCCCTTGGGGCCCGCAAGGAGGCTTGGAGTCGAGGCATTGGGGTTTGAGGTTCGGGGCTCAGGGGTTGGAGGGATTTTGGGCGATCGTTTTGGATTGAAAGTCGTGGGATGTTCTGGGTGGTTCGGGGCTAGGACCTTGCAGTTGCAGAGTGCTTCCGCTTCACAGATGTAAAGGGGTGGAGTGCTGCAGAACACCTCAGTCTACCATTGAGCAACTAGGACTAGGAGTTGCAGCTGTTGGGGTTTTAGGGGCTGTCAGGTCCAAGGATGTGCAGCTTGAGCTGGCAAAACTGCTGCATTTGTGTTAAACTCCGAGACCAAGTGCCTTGCCTCGTCAAACGAAACACTGGCGCGGCACCCGTCGCAGCATCAGAAGCTGAGGCTGCAGCTGAAAAAGATATCTGGACAGCAAAGGGATCAAGCAACAAAGTGTCATCACCTGAGCTCAGGTGCCCCTGATGTGTTGGAAAGAAACAGCTTTGCGGCCGCATTGAGCCTCAGTGTTGTCTTGATTCGACACTTGTCAAACCAAAGCCGTTCGCTACTTCGTGAGTGAACGGGTTGTCAACAAGTCTTATGCAAACAGCAGTAGGGGATTCGCATCATTGTCGTGTACCGTGAACGAGTCTGGCCTTGTGATCATGCATGCAACTCAGTAGCACAAACTACGCCAACACGGTAGTTGTAGACAAACGTCACCTGAAATGGTGTTTCTGGGCCTGCTTCACTCAACCTGCGCCGTGCAGCCCAACATGGCCAAAAATCCGAAGACAAAAGGGATGACCCAAGCAAGTTTAGCAGGAGGACAACGCTCCGGTCTTGTGTGCAGCCCCACATGGCCAAACGATCCGAAGACAAAAGAGATGACCAAGCGAGTTTAGCAGGAGGACAACGATAACCATGAGGCCGCTGATTGCCACAGGAGCAATCAGGACTGATGACTATGATGAAGCCGAGAAGAAAGGAGCTAAGGATGATGATCATGCTTGCGGCAACACAACCCCTGGGCCGCCGGCAAAAACAATAAAGAGAAAGACCTTGGCAGGTGTTGCAGCTTGGATCAAGGTCAAGTTTTCTTGAGATCTAGTGCTGTCGGAAATTCTGGGGACACGTCTGACATTCCTAACAGTTTCAGTGTCGCGGTCCCTCAACCCCCGATCTGCACAGCGGAATCTTTAGCCGTAGAAATATCATCAACATACTGATGCTCGACAAACACGGTGCAGAAGGCGCCCAAAGCTTTCAAGGGCTGCCCTGAGCTCGGAGCTTGGGAGAGGCGCCAGCCTGTGACCCCCATCATTTCCAAAGGTGTCTCTCTGACCTTCGCACGCTGCGGGAAGAACGTCTCAAGCGAATTAGGCATGGGGCCTCTATGCGGAGTCTGGAGTCTTGGGCGAGACGGTGCTGAAAACCGCCATCTGCACACAGATTCACACACCTCCGCAAAGCAGTACCCCAATGATGGCAAACATCTCCGGGTCACCCTGCAATGGCGTTGTTTGAACTATTGATGTGAGAAGCTCACAAAAATGCTGATCCTTTTCATGCACTAGTCGCTATTCGTATGATTCTTCTGATGCGTTTCTTTACAACTTATGGGCATTTTTCCAAGCTGAAAAGACCGAGGTGGCTGCACTGCTATGGAGGATCGGGGCCACAGTGATCCCCTCCACAGAAAGGGAACCTGCTCGGCTCCCACGCTTGCTTCATTTCCATGACACGCAATTATCCGGGACGATTCACAAGAGAAATCTTGCCTACCCAGATCTTGAATCCTGCACTCCGTGACCAATATCAGCCGGGACCATGTTTGAGAAAGCATGTGCCCGGCCTGCCACGGCTCTCCCTGCGACCTCAGCTCAATTCTACCGTCATACCCCAACCTGGCAGCAAGACGAAGCGGCCCTGAAGGGGGAAAAGGTACTAGACTAGACTGCAGTGAAGTTGGATCACCGATGCTCGTTCAAACCTATACGGACCTCTAGACTTCATGCCGAAAGTAAGCGAATGAAAGAAGCAGAAAGCGATATCAGTATCAACACATCCTTCAAGCACAAGTAACTCAATACCGGCCGAATCCAATCAGAGCCAGGGCATCGGCTTGGGACGACTGCAAGGCGTCAGCCACATCCCGCTGGAATCCCGCCGAGTTGAAGGATGACCTGGGCCAGGGAAGCATCCCGAGGGAAGGCCTGAATGGATCTGAATGGTCAGAACAATCTTTGAGTCGTATTCTAAACCCAAGCTTTCAGGGAAATGTGCATGCATGCACATGTACATGCATGCATACATACAGTACGTATGTATGCATAGTCTCGCTGCTGAGGCTGCTTTATCGAGATCTTGAGCGGCTTTCTGGCTGCAACGCCTAAAGTCTTCTTCAGGGTCTGGAGCTTCACATTTTTCACAGTAGAGGGGGGGAAGGGGGCAAATTATCTCAGAGAGTGCGATGCTTTTTTCGGGCTGGTCCTTAGTCAACTACTTCCTTTGTCCCTGCGCAACTTTAAGTAAACCATGAACCCTCGACTTGCATCACCAACTCCACAAGCTCTGATTCAGCGACCTCACGCCGAAGCTACAGGCTTAAGCCAGCTTGAGCTTTTTCGGCCCAAGCCTCCGTAGGATTTTAAGATTCAAGCTTGGGATGTGGAGTAGGATTGTGGGAGTGGCAACCTTGTCCCCGGATGCCCTGCCGTGCTAAGAACCGAGGACCTCGCTGCAGTCTCTGCATGTCGAGACCCTTCCTGAACCATTGGGAGCTGAGGGTTCAAAAGACGGCACGGGGGCCGAGGGCTTCTGGCGGTCCGGATTTACGAAGCAATTCAACACATCGCACCACTCAACGAACGAATCGACTTCCAATTCCTGCGCTGTCTACCCCCTTCGAAAACACCGTCACAGCTAGATACAATTGAGAATGGCACGCTTGGAAGCGCCTACGAGCTAGTCGTAAATCCTGGCAAATCTAACGAGTACTCCGGGGCGGGTGCAATTAATAGTAATAGTACTTATGCTATCCGGATCAGTACCTACCTGGCGGTTACTCGCATGGTCGAAACCATGTCACTATGCTTGCCATCCTGCTCGGGCATGGAGCTACACCCTTAACATGCAAGGGACTGCTACTGTTCTAGTCTGTAGTCAATCCTTCCAGTCTGCCTTTATCTTCTGTGCCAACCTTCTGTGCCTTGACAATCCAGATATTTTTCTTCGGCACCCTCACGACGGGAAATCGGACCGAAAGCTTCATACTGGACATGAGCCTGAACGATTGGCATAGAGTCTTGGGGATGCTGCAGTGCAATCATATAAGGACGATCACGGAATGTTGTTAGCTACCATTCCGAACCCCATAGTTCCCCGCAGTACCCACACCTGAAAGCTCAGATGCTGGAAACTGTGGAACCTATCAGCAAAGCCAGCATGTGCCAAGCTTCGGTGAGGTCAATGTAGAGCGAACCATCACCGCCCTTGGGTTCTTGGGCCCCACTTTCTGGTAGGATTCAGACTGACCATAGATTGGGTCGGAATCAGACTGCGTTATCAGCATCAGCACCGAAGAATGACTCCGTCCAGAAAGGTTGTTCGGATTTCGGGCTTTGATCCGCAGATTGCCGCCGGAGCACCCGGGGAGGGGCGACAGGTCCATCTCACGAACCTCGACTTTGCGACCTGGCAGGTCTTGAAAAAGATTGTACTTCAAGGCCTGGGTAGGCCTGTACTGAAGCAGCTGCGAAACCCTCGAGGCTTAGCGGCTTTGGACTTCTATAGATTCTACAGCTGCGGGGCACCTCGGCCAGGTTCCAAATCAAGACCCCAGCGGCTGGGCCTCTCTCCAGACCAGCGCGCCAGGCAATCGCAGATCGGAGGCCTTCCGTGCTCAAGAGAATATCGGGGACTTAATGGTTTTTTAAATAGGCTGTTGGGGGTCCATTAAACTTTCATTATAATGAGGAACCTCCAAAATAGTATAGGCAATCATTTAGGCCCCTATGTTAGCTTGCTGCAGGGGCTAGCACGCTTCCTGAACCTTGAAGCGCTTTGGAGCCTGATCCCAGCATCCCAAACATGACATCCTCAAGCCCAAATCGACCCAAATCGGAAGCGCTTCTCCTTAACTCGAAACATTCGATCGCACATCCTGACATCAATCCCCGAACGAAACAACCCCTTCCTCGACCCTAAGCCCAGAAAGCCTAAGCCCCACGAGCGGAGCGGAGCCTTCCTCTACCTCGTGCTGCTCATCCTCCGTCGACTTCCTCGGGTTCAAAGCTTAGGGTTCAAGGTTTTGTTGGTGCAGTTGGTAGTTCGCACTGTGCATTTTTGTCAGAAATAGCATTACTATCGTCAGTGTCAGTATCAGTGTCAGTTTGAGTATCAGTAGTAATCGTCGCCCGTAGTAGTTGTCGTCGTAGTAGTATTAGTAACAGCAGCGTCGTAGTAGTAGCAAAGCAGGAATACGTGGTGATGGTGGTGGTGGTGGTGGTGGTGGTGGTGGTGGTGGTGGTGGTGGTGGTGGTGGTGGTGGTGGTGGTGGTGGTGGTGGTGGTGGTGGTGGTGGTGGGGGTGGCGGTGGCGGTGGCGGTGCCGGTGGCGGTGGCGGTGGCGGTGGCGGTGGCGGTGGCGGTGGCGGTGGCGGTGGGTGCGGCTGTGGTAGTTGTAGTGGTAGTGGTAGCAGCGGCAATCAAAACATCATCATCAATATCGTCGCCGTCATGGACCCACTTCTGGGCCAGCGAACGTGAGCTGCCGGTAGTCCAGGCCCTTGATCTCAAGCACCAAGCCGGCCTGGTGGCTAATGATACAGGGGATGTAAATAAGTAGAACAAGGTTGGGGTACCACGCGAAAGTCACGGGAACGCGATAGAAATCAATTGAGGGGGGGGGGACTTTAGCATTCATGGAATTTGACAGAAGTTCACAGAGTGCTGAGGGCTTTGGTATGCTTTGGTGGTTTGAGGTTCGGGATTTAGGGTTGGTGTCAAGACTTGCGGGGCTTTACGCCCGTTGTTGTTTCACACCTAAAGGAGATAGCAACACTCGCCTAAACAATCACGTCGAGGTCTTGCGCCAGAGATGGCTAGAGCTGGTAAACGCGAGAAGCAGCGGAACGGTAAAGAGCCCCACTACCAACATCACCTAAAGACTGAACATACACTGCCCAGCCGTAAACCGAATTACATGCAACTACCCTGAAGCATCCTCCTTTTTGTCGGCACGCTGGTGAACTTGTCAGGTGCCGGGCTCTACAAAGGTGTCTGGGTTGCGTGGGGCTCGCTTCCAGATGAAAGGCACACCCTTCAGCTTGGAACGAGGGGATGCTTGCATCCTAAAGCAGACTACGGATGGATATGCCAACACTGCCAAACCCAACACTCAAAGCATCCCAACTTGCTTGAACTGGAAGATGTGCAACCTCTCGAACCTCTGAATCCTATCTCATCAAGGCCCAAAACAAGACAATACTGCGACGTACGGGGTGAACGATGACTTCCAAACTTGGCCTTGGTCATCCTCTTGTCCCCTCGTTCCCGCAGCAGGGCAGGCTGCTTCAGAGACCTTCCTCTGCTTCAAATCACTGAGTGGCCACATCTCGAAAGCATGCGAGACCCGTCTCCCAGAGCAAAGACGTGAATGGATCCTGACTTGAAGCATACCCGGACATTCGACTAAGCAAAGCAACGGCTTCCAAGAGGGCATTGGCGGATTGAAATTCAGAGGGAGGGTTGAGGATATGCTGCTTCGGAGATCCACATCTAGACTGGATGCGCCCTTAGCGAAGGTGGCGACGTAGCCCCTGAGCCTTGCGAAAATTAAGCCGAAGTGACCTTGAGCTGAGAGATGTTCAGCCAACTGTCCTCACAGGAACTGCCGTTGCCTCTTTGGGGCTGTGCTTGTTCGAGCTGCTTCGATTCTTCCCTACAGACCCAAGTGAGGACAAGAACATAAGGATCCCGAAGAACCTTTGTTGGGTCGTCTCTGAGTGTGACGTTCAGTGCCAAATGCGGGATCGTTATGTCATGTGCTCTTTCAGGTCATTAATCTAGGCCCACAGCAAACATGCTGGCTGGAGGAGGATGTCTTTCCTCGTCTCCTTGCAGCTGCAAATAGTAGATTGGTCGATGAGATAACTGTAAACTGCTAGTACTGGCTTGTCATGTAGTCTTGTGGATGACTTGTCTTTTCTGTAACTGCTCTTCCTAGTGCATGCTGAGGTACATCTTCGCTTTCCTTCTAGATACATGTATCGCATATAGATTGTATGCTTCATTTATGCCTCTTACGAGTGAGTATGCTGTTTGTTGGTTCACGGCCGAGCCTCACAGGCAGCTCGCTTCTCACAGGTAGCTTGCTTCTCTGGCATCAGTCCGGCCCAACAGAAGATCCACAACCTCCTGGTGTCCCCCAGCCTGGGTTCTTGTTTCAGAATCTAATCAGAGTTACCATAATAGGGTATAATAGGGTTTCCTTATGATGTTGACTTAAAGTAAACCCCTTAACAAGATCCCAGCAGCTTCAGCTTCTTGCATAGGCGTGGCACCTTGACCTCTGCGGGACATGACAACTGCGCACAAGCATGCAATGCAGTCTTTAGGCCAACGATGCCAGAATTAGAGTTGCATCGGGCAATACAGGGGTCTTAATAGCAATCAGAACGGAGTTCCGAGTATCTGATAATATACTTGCAATAACTGCATAACTTTCCCCTCGGCAGACTGAGGATGAGACAGTCCACGCGGTGCATATCGGCTCCAGCTTCGAGGAGCGCATGTACCAGGGGAGCTCGACCCAGCCGAGCAGCGATGTGGGCCACGCTGCTGCCCTTCCCATCCAGCACGTGCATATCGGCACCTGCCTGCAGGAGCTGTTGCACGGCTTCGAGATGGTCCGACCAGACCGCTGTGAACAAGGCCGTCTCACCGTCGTCGTTGCGTCGATCTGGATCAGCACGGGCTTGAAGCAAGGCTCCGACAATGGCCACGTCACCTTGGGTTGCCGCTGCGTGCAGAGGTGTGTTGTTGGACTTGTCTGCAACATCCGCATCAGATCTGCACTCGATCAGAAATCGGACCACATCGGAGAATCCCAGCCAGATCGAAGACAAAAGCGGGGTGTCGCCTGTGGCATCGGCCTTGTTGACATCAGCCGATGCTTTCGCCTTCGCCAGAAACTCCACCATGGGCAAGTGCCCCTGGGCCGCTGCAGCATGCAGAGGTGTCATCCCATCAGAGCTCGTCTTCTGCACATCTGCCTGCGCATCAGCCAAACAGCGTGCAATATCCACGTGCTGCGAGTGGATCGCTGCAAACAGCGGGGCTTCGTGCTGCTGGCCCTGATCCACCTCATGGGAAGCCACTCTGCAGGCAGCTCGTGCTGCCCTTGCTTGATGTACGATAGTATACCATAGACATATTATGCTATGTCATACCATATCATACCATAGTATACTTTAATAACCTTCTATCAGTTCAATGGGTCTAAAGTCCAAACTCCCGGCTGCTCACGGCTCCCTCGGATCCCTCGGTACCTGAGCTCGCTTCTCCACGAGCAGGCGGACCATGCGGGCGTTGCCCCGCTGGACGGCGGCCAAGAGGGGCGTGCCCTGGGAAGCATCGGCCTTGTAAAGATGTATAAATCGTCAGAGGATTAGTGGCTAAGCGGCTGCAGGGGGGAGTTAATTCTTGCAACTGAGTCACAGACTATCTCACAAGTCTCTCTTCCCTGTTCATTGAATGCGTGTCATGCGACAGTGAACCTCGGACCTGCTTAGCCGGTCCCGAGAGAATCGGCTTAGGAAAGTGCGGCTCCAAACGCTGACTCGCAAGTACAACCACATGATATGGCCTTGTTCGGGTCTGCCTGAGCATCGAGCAGGGCACTCACGTCTTCGACGTGGCCCCAGCGGGCAGCGGCGCGCAAGGGAGTCACTCCCTGGCTGTTGGGCTGGTCCATGTCCGCGGAGGCTTTGAGCAGTAGGCGAACAACTTCAGTGTTGTATCCGCCCCCACCACTTACAGCTGCGTGCAGGGGCGTGTTCCCTAACCAGTCCGGCTGGTCAGTGTTGGCTCCAGCATCTACCAAGAAGTGCACAACTTCGAAATGCCCATGAGCAAGGTTGTAGGCGGCGACTGCCTCGTACAGAGCAGTACGGCCGTTCCTGCCAGTGGAGTTGATGTCTGCAAGGGCTCTATGCAGCAGCTTCACGATTTCGTGATTCCCTTTGCGGCTGGCTTCAACCAACATGGGCGTGCCGTCAGGGTATGTACAGGCAGCATCATGGGGTTTCTGCAGGATCTTCTCGACCTTGCAGACATCTTCCCTGCGCACGGCTGCCAACAAGTCCCGCTCACAATGGGTGACCAGTGGCAGAGTTACCAGCTGAATTTCTTGCGGCTTGCCAAGCTCATGCCAGGACTGTTGATCTGCGAGAACAGTCCCAGAGCTCACCAACTTGATGCCGAAGCTGGAAAAGTTAAGAATCTTGGACAGGCGCTCTGTGACTTCGCCAACTAAAGAATTCGAGCCAGAGAAAGTGTCTGGGTGAAGCTCCACCACCACGTCCCCTGCTATGTTGATGAACTTCAGCATTGTGCTGGAGGTGGCTGCAATCCGATATGACAATCATAGCATGGGCAGCCGAGGGAAGATGGCATGCTACACATCTGAGCTGCATATGCCACGGTCCGGAAGGGCGGCACCCTCTGGCTAAAACAGGCCGAGGAAACTAGCATCCAGACATCAGGGCGAGGCATCCCCCAATCCCCTAACCTTCAAGCTCTTGACCTCCTCCAAAACGCGGACCCTAAACCCTAAACCCTTAAACCCTAAACCCTAAACCTTAAAACCCTGAACCCTAAACTCTGAACGCGAAAACCCTACACCCCGAACGGCCTGCCGCGCAGGCTCCTTGGGAGCAGGACTGCTGCTGCTGCCGGCGGTTCCTGTGGAATACTAGCACAAACTATACTGGAATATACTGTAAGGTAACATAACCAACTATGATCTACTATCATCTACGATAATCTACTGTGATTCTCTGTAATTACAGTAGTAGACAGCCAGACACCAAGCCCACTGCAAATTCCTTCCAGAAAGGCATGCTGGAGAAATGTGGTGCGAGGTACAGCAAAGCACTCTATATCCTGGATGGTCATGAAAATTCATCAAGGAATCTTGCTTTCACGGCCGAACAAGCAACGGGTTGATGTATTGCATGCTTCTTGGGACAGTAGCAGGAGGAGGCGGAGGAGGAGGAGGAGGAGGAGGAGGAGGAGGAGGAGCGGGGGGCCAGGAGGTATGCTAACTCCTGTGCCCGACGACCACGCCCGTGCATGTCCACAACTCCGTACGGCTCCACGAAACGGTCTCCACACTTTGCATGACTTTCACGTTGCCACTGGTTAGATTAATTGGGTTCGTTGCAAGCATTGTGCCACACCCGGGCAGATTTTTGTTGATCTCGCGTGCAACCCAACTAGCGACCTATGTAAGACGGCAAGGACAACCCCTACCCTCCCCGGGTGGTTTATCGAAGCCATGGCCTAGCATCTCAAGGGCAACAGGGCCCGAGGCCCAATTGAGAAAACCCGAGGCTATAGTATACTCTGCTATGCTACAATGTGCCAGCAGAAACGCTAGTATACTAAAACATGCGATCATGACTATTCATGCTATAGTATACGATGTTGTGCTACAGCATACTGTACTACACTGCGGTATACGATAATATTCAATACTGCTACAAGATGAACTAACTGCTACAAGATAAACCTAAAATACAACACTCGCCTCGACTAAACTGGTCTAGACTATACCCGACTAGGCTAGACTATACTAGACTGACCGAACTAGATTAGACTATGCTTATGCGATGCTATGCGATAGGGCTGCGAACCGAACCGCAAACCGGAAGCGAACCGCCAGGAACCGTCAAGCATTATGGAAGCGATTCAAGACCGTCCCAGACCGAAGCGAACCTGAACGAAACACGGCTTTGATGAATAAAACATGGCATATGATATACGGTATACCATAACAGACTTTAACATACTGCAACATACTATAATGTACCATAACGTACTACTATGTTTATGTCAATCTCAGGAGTGCTAAGTCTAGAGAAACTATGATTTCCAGAAATAGGAGAAAAATAGGAAATAATTAGGACTTCAGGGTTTACTGGAAATAGGAGAAAAATGAGGAAAAATAGGAAAGGACAGTCAATAGGAGAAAAAATAGGAGAAAAATATGAATAAAATAGGAAAAAATAGGAGAAAAATAGGAATAAACTAGGAGAAAAATAGTAGAAAAATAGGAGAAAAATAGGAATAAACTAGGAATAAAATAAAAAACCTAGGAAAAATAGGTAAATACCAGAGGGCCGCAGGGTGGAAAGTCGCGCAGGGAGTGCGGGCAGGTCCTATTTTTCTCCTATTTTTCTCCTATTCTATTTGTATTTCCGAAAAACCAGGATTCCCATGTTTTTCCTATTTTTGTCCTATTTTGAGCCTCTTGCGATCTGACTAGAGGTAGCACAAGAGATTGACATAATACTATGTACTACCATATACTCTAATATACTACAACATACTGTGATATGCTATAACATACTATAAACTACTATAGTTACTATAGTATAACGGTACAACATCTGCATCCCGCCCCGGGCCTGTCTGCTGCCAGGGAAACCAGAAGGGCAAAGCCGCGGCAGTCGTGACCTCAAGGGAGCTTCGCCGGGAGGGCGCGGAGAGGCGGCTTCAGGGTGTGCAAGATAGAGTTTCGGGTTTAGGGTCTAGGAGGGGCCTTCGGAATTAGAAAATGGTTTGGAAGGATACAGCAATATGAATCGAGGAGCACGCAGGGAAACTGAATTCAATTGAGCCAATTCTCCCGACCCCAACATCATTTGCTGGTCATCTCGGCCGGGAGGATCTGGGTTTAGGTTGCAGAGCTCGGCGTTCCTGCCGGTGTGTCTTTCGTGAAACAATAGATCCATCGCTCTCAGCACTCCGCCCAAGATCTCGTAACCTCTCGCCACGAGATTTCTCCGACATGCTCTAAGGAAGCGGCAGTGGTTGACGTCATGGTCGTTGAGGTGAATGTCCTACGGAAAGTCATGTGTTTGGGGTTTGCTGCCTTGTAACTTCGGCACTGTCGGTCGAGGTTGTGACGAGGCGAGTGATGCGAGCGGTTGGAGTTCGGATTTAAGGGTGCTCCTCGTTGATGGGATGTACAACATCGCAGTGGCCGACGTCCAGGTGAGGGTGGTGGCCTCGGCACAACGCAAGAAATCAGAAGGATCCCCAATGGTGGGACGACTTGAGATCTTGTTGGTTCAAGCTCTGCTCTGGAAAGGGTGCCGGAAGCACCCACCACGGACATGCAGGTGCAGGATAGACTCGGCTTCACGACCGCCGCACCATCTCGACTGCGGAGCTCTGCAACTCATGTCTGCGAATCTTCTCTACCTTGGTTCCCTTGGCAGGGTCACGAATGCCGGGTGCCCGGACCGTGTTCGTTGTGACTGTGGTAGCTGTGACAGTGGTGGCAGTCCTCCGAGGTGCGAACCTTCCGTCCGAACCACAATCAACAACCGGAATCAATGCCCTCAGTATGGCTAGTACTGTTCTGTTCTGATAGCTGCTATTTAACTATTTCGGTTCGTCTCGCGCTATTCTCAGCATTTCAAAACAACCGGCTTGACACTGGACCATGCTAGTCTTAATGCACTGTGTATGTCTGTTTCTTGGCTTTTGAAACACGATCCTCCTAGAGAAATTGTAATTTAGCCCACCTGGCAACAAGACCCAATCCTCAAAATCCCTGAACGGAAGCTCGCCCGACTCTATGCCATAGACTCTGTGCCCTAAACTGGGAACCTGCATGATCAGCGTCCGTCTTGATCTGGAAGCGATGTCTGTGGCGTCTATCCGACTTAGATACCGTGCGCATTGCTGTGGCCCTGGTCCTCGTGGGCTCAGCAGTCCAGGTGACGGAGGTCCAAGTTACGGACGTCCACAATTGAGTTGTTGCCTTGGGCTTAGCTACAAGGAATCGACATGGGAACATCACAGCCCTGCGACGGATGACGGAATTGAAACCTCGACCACCATAAGCTCAATGAGACAAGAAGGTCTGGCCTATTTCTCGGTGCGCCTAAAGCACATGCTGGGCATTTTGACCATGGGCATTCCCACTTCCGGCAGCGCAGAATGCCAGAAAAGCCGCGCAGTAGATGTGCTAGGTGAACTGGGCTCCATGCTGTGGTGACGGTGGCGGTCCTGGGAGGTGGAGACTGCCCGAAACAAAACAGCAGCTTCCCATGGGATGAAAACTCAGAAGCGGCACGCGTGTTCTTGGGAATGGCCTTCAATCTTGACGGACACACTGAACAACAACAGGTGCTTGCTGCTCAAGAACTGACCGCACCCGTCCTTGTAGGTGGCATGTAAAAAGTGGCAGTGATGGTAGTTGCCTCCCGGGCCCGGAACTGGGACGAGTCCATGCAGAAAGAGTTTGCCGTTCTGATACCTTTCAACCCTCTGCGCTCTTGGCAGGGAGCCTCCTCAAGCAGACTGAAGGTCTAAACTTCTAAACGCGAAACCGCCCTCTCGGCCTGTGACGTGGTTGCCGTAGAATTCACCAAGGCTGCCGCCGCCAGGGCAGCAACTGGCAGCCGGTGCACCTGCCAAGAGTGGCGAAGAGGGGCTCCTTTAAGGGTCTTCATGATGAGGATAGGGATGTGCGGAGCCGAGGTACATTTTCTGAGATTGATAGACGGATTGAGATTTCGGCTGCAAGACTTCACTAGGTGACATGCCAAACCTACAAGTGGGCGGTCGAATGCAGCTGAGCCAGCCTTTGGCGAGTGTGGGGTCCTCAGTCAAACTCCAGCACATGATCAGTCACAACAGTGTCTGCGAACTACACAGAATCGCAGAGTTGGAGGGTTATCGGCTAGATCTGGCAACAGCCCACCTCACCTGAATCTCATCGCGTTCAACAAGACCAGTGCACCAGCTGTACCCCGAAACAACCATATCCGCAAGATCGCAGCTTCGCTCTCTGGACTTTCGAAGCATCTTCCTGAAACACCGAGCCGACACCTGGCACTGTGGACCCCAACTCGCAAAAACCTCCCCTGCAAACCTAGTTTTGATCGAAAGCACATGAAAGATCTGAACACGCCTTCCCGTGCTGCGTCCAGTAAGTTAAACATGGCAACACTGTACAAACTAGAAGACTGCAAAGGCAATCCCTCATGAACGCTGAGCCCCTGAACCCTAAATCCCTAACCCACGAACGCTCTTCCGCCACAGTGTCGGGGGCAACCGCAAGTGCGCTCTGCTGCGGTTGCCGGGCACCTGTCCGCTAAACCCTGACGTCTGCACCCCGAGCCGTACTAGCAGTAGCAATAGTGATAGTAATAGCAGCAGTGACAAATAGCTAGAGTAGTTGGAGTAGTAATCTTAGTAATCGAAGTGATCATCAGAGTCACACTCGTAGTCATGATGTTACACGTACCAGTACTGGCACTTGTGCTGGTACTAGCAACACGGACAGGATTGGTAATAGTAGTATTACCTGGAACAAGATGTACGAATACAAGTAGGAATCGGACAACAACCACCGCCACCACCAACGACAACAACAATGACAACCCGATTCTACAACTACAACAACAACATCATCAACTACTACTACTGCCACCACCACGACCACGACCACGACCGTGACCACGACCCACTACCACTACGACCTACTACTGCTACCGCAACTACTACGACTCCTACTCCGACTCCGACTCCTACTACTTCTACTACTACTGCTGCTGCTGCTGCTACTACTACTACTACCACTACTACTACTACTACTCCTACTACTGCTACTGAGGCTGCTGCTACTACTACTGCTACTACTACTGCTACTACTACTACTACTACTACTGCTACTACTGCTACTACTACAACTACTTCTACTTCTACTTCTACTTCTACATCTACTTCTACTTCTACTTCTACTTCTACTTCTACTTCTACTGCTACTGCTACTGCTACTGCTACTGCTGCTGCTGCTCTGATGCCCTGCTGCTGTGCTGCTATGCTGCTCTGCTGCTTCTACTACTGCTGCTGCTGCTGCTGCTGCTGCTGCTACTACTACTACTACTACTACTAGTACTACTACTACTACTACTATTACTACTACTACTGCTACTACTACTCCTGCTAATACTACTACTACTACTACTACTACTACTACTACTACTACTACTACTACTACTACTACTACTACTACTACTACTACTACTACTACTACTACTACTTTTACTACTACTTTTACTACTACTTTTACTACTACTTTTACTACTACTTTTACTTCTACTTCTACTTCTACTTCTACTACTACTTCTACTTCTACTCCTACTCCTACTCCTACTTCTGCTACTGCTACTGCTGCTGCTGCTGCTGCTGCTACTACTACTACTACTACTGCTGCTACTCCTACTGCTACTACTACTACTACTACTACTAGTACTACCACTACTCCTACTACTGCTACTACTACTACTGCTACTACTACTACTACTACTACTACTACTACTACTTGTACTACTACTTTTACTACTACTTTTACTACTACTTTTACTTCTACTTCTACTTCTACTTCTACTTCTACTACTACTGCTACTCCTACTCCTACTCCTACTCCTACTCCTACTCCTACTGCTACTCCTACTCCTACTCCTACTCCTACTCCTACTCCTACTCCTACTCCTACTCCTACCCCTACTCCTACTCCTACTCCTACTCCTACTCCTACTTCTACTTCTACTTCTACTTCTACTTCTACTTCTACTTCTACTTCTACTTCTACTTCTACTTCTACTTCTACTTCTACTTCTACTGCTGCTGCTCTGCTGCTCTGCTGCTCTGCTGCTCTGCTGCTACTACCACTACTACTACTGCTGCTGCTACTACTACTACTGCTACTACTGCTACTGCTACCTAGATCCTTCGCATCTCCGGCCCAGTGGCATTGTCCTCCCGAAGCTGCGGCGGCACGCGCTTCGCGGAATGCGAAGCATTTTCCTGGAGCTTTTGAGGGGCCCAGTGCCCCCACACAATGCAAATGGTGCCAGCGGTTGAAGCGAGGACCTTTGGTCACGGAACACTGATAGACTGACCGCGTCATGTCATGTGAACGCTAGTCCCTGACAAATCCCCTTAGTAGCCTGAGCCGCAAAAAGTGCCCGAAGGCCGTGTGTACGAACCTCTGGTCGCACTCACTCCTCCTAGCACGACATGCCGAAACCTGCAAACCCCAAACTTCAGTCCACCAATTCTGCTCGACATGGGGTCTGAACCTCACTCGCCGTGCACCCGACTGAAACCTACAAACTTTGCCTGACACCCCTCAGAAATGCAGAACTGGACATCAGGCTCGCCTTCTCCGTGCTTGCAGCCTTCACTGACGCAGCGCTGAGGCCTCTCCGCACAACTTAGAGACAGGGGCTTCTTTACATGAACAATTTCTTTGCGATCGTTCAAAAAGAGTTGTCGATTTTAGTGATGCATGGAGAGGCGTCTTTGCATCAGGGACGGATTCTGTAAGATTTTCGTACGTTTTAGAAGTGCTTCTGGAAACTATTCTTAGAAGTAAGGGACTCCTGTTACAGGGTTCATGATGGTTCTATAGGGTTCTATGGCGGCTTGCAAGTTGCAAAGGGTTCCTGCAAACACTGCAACCTTTTCGATTATCTAAACGAATATATCTATACTTGTTTTACAGCGTTGCACAATGCTTCACAGGTTTCTTAAAGCAGGGGACTCCATTTCAAGGTTCAGACGGCAAACGGGTTTCATCGTATTTTGTAGGGTCTCGCTTGTACGTTGAGATTTGAAGATGAAAGCTCCTTCAAGGGTTAATGAACGGCTTCTAGGGTTCTATAGGGAGGCGTGTACTACGCGGACGTAAACTTTAAGGGGTCACACAGGGTCTTACAGATGTTGGGTCCATTGTTAGATTTCACGTTCCTGCAAACCCCACACAGCATCGACCAAAGTGTCCCGAGCTATCACAACCCCAGACCTTGCGTACCGGGCCTGCTGCACCCACACCCAGCACTTGCAAAGCGTGCTGGGCGCCGTGGTTCAACGCCTGGCAAGCATGGAAGGGAAACAGGTTTGTCTTTGGCATGGCATCAGACGGCTGGGATACAAGGTGCCAGGAATGCATTCCTTCCACCAGCAACGCTTGAGTCCACAATCTGGCCTATGAAAATGTCATACACTCGCTATAACAGAGGGACCACATGTCTTCCGTCGAGAGAGGCTCACCTGCGGCGTGATTGCAGCCTGGGCAGGTGCGCCAGCGAGGCCTGCCAAGAAAAAGGGCAGATGAAGATCACAACGCTTCAAGTTCCTGGGTCCGGAATCGACATGTTGACCGACCTGTGCGGTCTCTCTAGGTTCAGCGTTTGTTCATGCTTCCTGAAGCCTTGATAGCACGCTTTCAGACTCGTGGGTACTTTTCCAGTCCGTGAGATCGGGTTTAGGAGTTTAGGGTTCAAGGGTCTCATGCTGGACCAGAGGGCCCAGAGCTCTGCGCTGCTTTAGTTCGGACACGGCTGGCCCTTACCCGTTCCCTCACGCGTATGCTCGTTCTCCCGCATGCTCCGTGCCTCCGGCTGCATAGGACGGCGGCACCTGGTGTTCCTCTGGGGCTGGGGCCTGGGAGCTCAACAAGACTGAACGCGACAGCATGGTAGATATTTCGCTGGCTTTCTTGCTTAGTGAACCAGCTGCAGCTGGCCTTCTACATCATACGATCAGGCCCTGCATTGCACCCCGTATTGGAGTGAGAAAACTGCAGACCACCATCAATCATGACCATGTTGACCAGGAGAAGATGTTCTGACGAACAGCATCATTCTCTCTTTGCTTTGCTTTGCTTCGGGTTTGGACCACGAGCAGTCCTCGTGACCCGCGCGTGTCCGCGCTGCCCCATCAATTAATTTGAGGGATGGGCTCGACTGAACAGGGGTCTTCGGTTTTCGAGGAGACTCTGAGCTAGCGCTGGCGCCTCGGAGTTCAAACCCTTCTCTCTCTCTCTCTCTCTCTCTCTGTCTCTCTCTCTCTCTCTCTCTCTCTCTCTCTCTCTCGGGCATCTCATGGAAACAGCCGTCGGCCATAAACTGATAAGCTGCCACACGACCCTAGAATCAGAGCTGCTGGCGCTCTGAACGACCCTCTTCCCAAACACTCTCCATTGCCAGCCCTGCGCCTGGATGCGCCTCTCCCTCACTTGCTGTCGCCGGAAGTCGTGAGCCAACATCCCCCAATCGGATTAAAGCCGGAAACCTGCGATGCAACTTTAGCAAACTCCAGCCGCTACGGCAGCCCAGCAGCCACGACGTCAGGCGAGCGAAGGGCGATGAAGAACCTCGAGAAATAGAATGCATGAACATGTCGAATCGCTATACTGTACATCTCAAGCCTGCAGCCACCGCTACTTGTCCAAGAACCGACAGACGGATTTGTAGCTGCAGCTCCAGGTAGAACAGAGTGGTCGTTTAGGGCCAACGTCTGTTTTCTACTTCTATTTATATTTACATACTCATTCATGGTCATATGAGTATGTACAAAATTGATTTTTTGTCAGTATTTCTATGTTTCTTTATGCAGACACCCTGAAGCTCTGCCCAGACTGACCCGAAGGAGTGGACGCTCGGAATCACTAGAAACCAAGGAGCGTCCGACCGGTCCAAGCTGCCCCCATGACGCTTCCTGCGAGGAGACCACGAGAACTCCCCCAAATTCAAAAGCTGGACTACGGGCCGGGCTGAACAAATGTTTGAGTGCAGGGACCAACATAGAAAGCATCTTGGGCATGCTTTTCTTAGCATGGATCTCAGCAGTTCTTAGCATGGACTGACAGAGGGTCAGTCTCCTTCATCGCTCTGTTCTTCCAGACTCTTCACAGGCTCGTGAAAATTGAGGCCTGCGAGTTCGTTTGCTCCAACTTGAGTTTCTGGTACGGGTTGCGTAGCTTTTGAAGGTCTTCAGGGCGTGTCGCTTGAGCGGAAAGACTTTGGCGGGCAGTTGCTGTGCTCTTCAACCTCATCTCTCCCTCAGGCACGCCTTTGCTTGCCACAGCCGTGAGCTTCAAGGTCACCTGGCGACATAGGAGGTCTGCCATTGCCACTCGTCACACGGATGTCTCCCTTCTTTGAAGACTGACTTGAGGCTTCAGGCCTTTCACAGGTTGCTTGGGGTCTCGGCTTTGCGATCTGAGACTCGTCAAAGAACCACAGCAGCCATAGCACTTCAGGTATGAGACTTGGCGAGCGAGGCATCCATGCTTCTGGAAGTGCAAGCGCATCAGATGCAAACTTCCCACGGATTACTTCCAACAACTTTATGTTTTCCAATGAAGATCTCAGAAACAGGGACTTCACAACACATCCCGCAAAAGCCCAAAAATTCAATCTTGAAACTCCGGCATGACCCTCGCTTGAGCATCGCGCCTCCGATACATGCGAGTAGGCCACCACCGGCGCTCGTCCGCGCGGGAGCACCTGCGCCCGTTGTCGCAGACCGTTCAACTCGCGTCTTGGAGGTCCAAGTTTCCAAGCCCAAGAACCACAAGACCGCGACCACATCGTCAGTGTCAAGACTCTGCTCCACGCCCTGCTTGACACCCCTCGCAAGCAGTCTACTCGCTGCATCTCTTGGCCAACTTCCCGGCCCGTCCTTCCAAAAACCCTGGGCAAGAAGGGAAACTCTGCCTGTCCGCCACCGCGGTCCCAGGATTTGCTTCGATTGTGCCAAAGCAGTGCCTGCGAGTCATGACCATTTCTTCCACATGGGCTCTGGAGCAGAATCTGAACCCCAAGCCCCAAACCCCACCCTACATCCCTGCTCCTATGACCTATAACTTCCTCAACACCAACACGAGTGCTTATACAAACACTAGTGAAGCTGTACTAACTGCGAACATGATTCGATAGCAGAATGCAGCAACAGCAATACTTGTGTCAAGCCAACTAGAATTGGAACAGTTACAAGCATGGCAGTTGTGTGATAACGGTTTATCATATACGTTTTTACGTGTTCACATGTATGTGTGAATGTGTGTGTATATATATATATATATATATATATGAGAGAGTGAGAGAGAGAGATGTTAATTTTCTGTGCATAACAAAAGGGCAGTCAAATCCCGTTGACAACGACCTCATAGTGGTAACTCTCACAACAGATGTCACTCTTGTGTGTCACTCTTGTGTCTTCGGATGTCCGATCGTTAGCACACTGCTACACAGTCTTCTGAAGCCGACCTATCCGTGGGCCAGCCTTTGCCCGCAAAATGCAGCCCTTGTGCCGCGCATGAGACTTTTTATGCTGACAGTAGTATGGGCATGCTGTAAAGCTCGAGCTTGAACGATCCGCAGAAGCGCTTGATTTTTCGAGCCTGTACTGCTTTCCAACTGCTGTATGTAAATTCAACAATCCGTCATTGGCTTCGAGGTTGTTGATACTCGTACATTTGTGTGGTCATTGGACCTCTGGGGGGTCTCAGGGGATAATGTATAATGTAGGTCGGTCGTAATATAGGTTTGAAATGGAGAACATTATCCTGCTAGAGTCCCTCATGTAATCATACCATAATAGACCCCGGAACCCATTCCTAGTTATTCAGGCCCCTCAAAACCCTGATGGAACCCTACAAAACCCACTAGACACCCTCTTCTGGTTGTAGGGGTTTGGGATCAGGTCTGCGTTTCTCAGCTCAGACCAAGAGAACCGAAGATTCAATCAAGTTTTTGGGCCGGGGCCATCGGCAAGCTTTCGGCAAGTCAATCCCAAACCCTACACCCCAGCTCTAATGCACAGCTAGGCCGTTTAGCTTCCTGTTCCTGAATACTTGCACACCCTCACCTGAAACAATCTTCTCATGGCTACTGTTCCTGTCGCTCTGATCATTGCCGTTTCTTCTTCTTCTCCTTGACCCTTTTGGTGTCTCTCTGGTGCCTGATAGCCCCGCACCACGACCTCACCATGTGCCGAGATCTCTGGGGAAGGCTCCTGGCGGTCCCATGTCGAGAGCTGAAAACCGAGAACAGGAGGGTTCCGCGGTGCATTTGGTATGATAGGGATTGCCGGGATTGCCGTTGGGATGATACGTGGATTCCTCATTTGTGAAGTGCTGCGCCTCCTACAAGTCCCCAGGCCTGATTTTACTGTTGACTGGTAACAGGCACGGCGACTGGCCAGCCATGGGTCCACTCCGCACGAGGAATGGAACTGGCACCACAATCTACTTCTATGGGAACTGCTGGTGTTGCTAACCTGATTGAACCATCTGAGGAAGGGAGGAAGAGTCTACCAACCACCGACAATCCAACGACCTTCAGGCAAGCTCGCACTACATACCGAGGCTCGTCACTGCCCGGCTCCGGGATTAGTCTTGAAGATTTCAGTTTCAGGTTTAGCATTCAGGCTTGGGCTAAGATAAAGCCCGATTAGGCCTCAAGGCGTTAAAGCCTTGATGAAGGCCCTCCATCGAAAAGAAGATTTCCTGCATCTGCCTCAAGCTCGAGTGTACGAGCATGGCCGCACGAAAAACGGGAACAAAGCACAACTGCAAATTCGTAAACATGCTCTGATCCCGGTTTTTCCACCCCCAAGCCGTAAGACCCTGTCGGTAGCCCTTGGGAGGCAATGCATGCCCAACCAGGCCTCTGCGTCAAAGACGGTCACAAAGAGGTGGGGCAGTACAACTGGCCTCTCCCTCATGCCCTGGGCGCAGAATCGCGAATGGTCTGTATGTCTGTCTGCACTCATGATGTGTTGTAGCTTCACGACAATACGGACACTTTCGGATGGGGCAGCACAAAAGACAAGACACGGTCATGCAAAGATTGAAGGGCGATGTCTGGCGCAAAACGAACGACTTGCAGCAAGGCTTGACCATTGCGTTAGACAGGCTTGCGTGCCGTATACTCACTGCACTCCTTCTGCTAGCATGTCTGTCGAGATGTTCTTTCCACCCTACATCAGACCTGAATTACAGCACACACACACACACACACAAACTTGTCCTGAAAGTACCAGGGGTTAGTAGGACCATGAAGTGATCAGAACTGCCCCGAGGCACCTCGCTGCCCCAAGTGGTCGAGACAAGCTGCAGTGTCACCTCACGAAAGGCGGGCTTAAGGGAAGGGTTTCAGACCAGAGACTACGTCAGGAATCTCATGGTATGGTTCTGGGCCCTACAGCTGCGTTAGTATAGGGGCCTCAATGGTTCCAATGTGGTTTGGAGAGCATGCTACCGTATTGTTGCAAAGGCTTGGGGGACTGTTACTGATTATTCAGACCCCTATCAGTAGGTCTTGGCCGATGGAAGCCCAATTCTTTCCTTTCGGAGGGCCCGTTCTGAGCCCGGCAAACCGGGCGAAACCCAAATCAGCTTTGACCGTCTGCGCCTCTGCAGAGTGTCCGATGGCCACCTCAGCGGCCATGACAAGACATATGATGCTCGAGATGAGAGCAAAGGTGAAAGGGAAAAATGATGAGAAGTTCAACCGTCAAGAAAAGGATAGCGGTCCAAGAGTCGTTCACGGCAGCTGCAGGCCGATCCTTGGGCTCAGCACAAACGGTTTGCAATCGGGAAAGGGTTCGGAGTCCGAAGCAACCCGGAGACTGGATCTAACGGCATAGATGTGGCCATTGTGGTGATGACCTCTACAGCTTGACGCGAAGTTTGCGGCTGAGATGTCCATGCAGGAAGCGCAGGGGACATGTATACCTACTGCTCATCAAAGGGAGGGCTTGAAGCAGATGCAGCAGCTTCAACATGAGTTCCGGAGAGGCCTCCGCATAATTCGAAGCGGCATGTAGTACGGCAGCCATGCAGGTCTCTACACAAGAAGAGTACTACTGCTACTTGTATCTATCAGATTTGGCTCCTGTAGAGGTCGAACGGATGATGGAAAGACTTGGGAGGCTCGTACCAACTGGCAAGACCGGCAAAAGCGGGACCGAATCCAAGGAAAATGTAGAATCCTCTGAGACATGCAGCTGATGATGTTGGCAAGGCATGGAAACAAAAGCGTTGCAAAACTCAATTCCCCAAAAGCCCTAGGCCCTAGACTACAAAAGCAGCCCCTCCACCCTCGCTCCTCAGAAAAAATTTCAAAAAGGTACACTTTATCAGCCTTGTTACGCTAAACCCTGAACCCGGAACCCGGATGGACTTGCCGAGCTGCTCCAGCCAGGGCATTCAGGGAGGAGTCGCCCGGCGTGTAGTTCCCCGGTGTTCGGATCACCTGCAAAAGCTACAGATTTTGAAGGCTGCTTCAGGGGGAAAGCGGGGTCGAATAAAAGGAACTGCAAGAATTGGTTCCACTTCTCCGGCGTCTCCCCGATACAACATGGAAAAATGTGCTCAAACCTGCTCAACAAATTGGACCCCTCAGTGAATGTCGCCAAGAGTGCGGGGTAGATCAACAGACCAAAGCCCAAGCGTCATAGATCAGCCCGCACTCCAAAAGCCTCATAGGGACCCTCATACTTTAAACAAGGCTTGCGGGCCCATAATATACTGAAAATACATTAGGGACTGCAGGGATTTCCAAGCCCCTGCTCCCCTCTCCGGCTGCGCTGGCTTAGTCTCCGCACCAGGTCGACAGAATGACCGTCGTGGGCGCAAACATTCACATAACGGATCTCCTGGTAAGCTGGTGGTCGGAGCTTCGGAGGGCCTAGGGTTATTACTATTATTACTATTATTACTATTATTACTACTATTACTCTTCTTACTCTTATTACTATTATTACTATTATTACTCTTATTATTACTATTATTACTATTATTACTATTGTTACTATTATTACTATTATTACGAGTATTGCTATTATTACTATTATTACTATGATTATTAATAAGAATATTGTTGTTATTCTTCCTAGTCTTCGAGTCAACAGCGGGTTTGCTTTGCGGGCTTCGGTTGCGGGCAGGCTAAATAGGCGCGGCCGCTTGAGTCTGCAACTACCTGTGCTTCCTGTCCGAGGCATGCAGTAGCCAAGGAAAACGCAAGATCTGAAGCCTCTGCCCTCGGGGCCTTGATGATTAGAATAGGGCCGGGCTGTGGGCTATACTATTGCCTAACTACACAGGGACCATAAGGGGATGCAATTACCAATTATCCCAACCCGCTGCGCAACGGATATCACGAAACTGCGGCTGCGATGCAAGATCCACGAAAAGAAACTTCACTTGGTCGCTGAAAGACGATCTTGGTTGCCAAAAACACAGCACCAGTTACACAAGATAGTTGTGAAAGTCTGCCCAGCTGTTACCGAAGCTCAGACAAACTATATATCTTCACACCCAGTTACAAAATAAATACCACAATTTCACGAAATATGATTTCAAACTTGCCTTACAAGACGGAAGCGTTCCAGTGACTCCTCTTTCATTTGCCGGGTGGGCCCTTTCCCCCCGAGGTTGTTGGTGACCACCTCGGCTGCGAAAAGAACGGCATCTCGGGCATGGGGATGCTTGGAGTAACCGAACCAAACAGCACCTTGCGAAGTGACTCGACTTCGCTTATGACGGATGTCGAAAGCTTGTAGTGTCAGCAATCCGGCTTTTAAACGGCCAGCCTGAAATCCTCAGACCTAGCTCCAACGCAAGCAGCTTGCCGGGAAGTGAGACCTTCGTGAAATCCCCAAAAGCCCTTCAGGGACATCCCAGAAACATGTACTACAGCCCCCATCCCTAGATCCCTCGAATCTCCGGTCCAGTGGCATTATCCTCCCGAAGCTGCAGCGGCACGCCCCGCTTCCAGCTGGGAACATCTTCCGCAGCATGCTCCTCGAGGTGTTGAGGGGTCTCAGTGGTCGCACAACACGGATGGTGCGACAGTTCTGCACTTTGGATCGGGAAGGGAAACTTTTGAGCAAGGAACACTAGCCTCATGTCACAATAAGTCCGTAACAAACCAATTTTCGGCGACCTCGAAAATGTCTCAAGGACGTGCGTAAGACCCTCGCTCACCTGCTGCTCCCATGCCAGCGAAATGCTTGCTAGATCAGTATGCTTTAAACTTTCGAAGCCGGTCCTGAACCATCCCCCTCCAAGTAAACCTTTCAAACCCTGTTAGCATAAAACCTACTAGCCTGAAACTCTCAAACACAAACCTATTTGGGGGTCCTTTTCATAAGGATCCGGACTATTTAGGGTACTTACTAGTTTAGGGTCCCCTATTTTCGGAAACTCCCATATTAAAAGATCCAGAACTGCCACCTTCTCCGTGCTTGCAGCCTGCACTCGCCCGGCGCTGAGGCCTCTCCCATAGCTCAGATATGAAGGCTTCAGCATAAAAACGACTTCCTTTAGGGACCCATGAAGGGTGACCATAAAAAAGGACTGGCTCAAGAAGGCCCCACAAGGCTTTACACGTTTTACGGTCGACGAGGGCGTCTAGGAGATTCATTCAAACAGGGGACTCGTTGCTTGTTTTTTAATGGTTCATTCGGGATCCAAGGGGCTTTACTTTTGCTGTCTGTTTCAAAAGTAAAGGACTCCTCCTTGCAGGTCTATAAGGGATGTATACGGTAGGCGCAGCGTCTGGTAGAGTTTTACAAACGGATCTTTCAGAAACGGGGTCGTGCTTGAGCATTCATAAGCATTTTATACGGTGACTTATAGAGTTTCTCGCTTGGGGGATGCAGCTTTAAGGGTTCACGCGCTTCAAAGTTCACGAAGAGGTTGCATCTGCAGGTGCTAGCCAGTTTCGTTTGCCACATACCACCTTACTCGTGCCTCCGCCGGCCGCCAGCGCTGCTGCAGAGACCGGGGATGCCGGGTGCGGTGCCGATGCAGAGACCTGCGCGGCGCTGGCCCGAAAAAACTGGTGCTTAACTCCGTGGCATTGCGCAAGCACCAGATGGCAGGACAACGAACTCGCCCTACGAAGCAGGCAAATGTTTCATCCTGGACAAGACAAGTTGCCTTCGCCATGGTTGCAACAGCCGGAGCGACGAGGAGGCCTTCACGAACCAAGCTGGCAAAGAGACATACGACAAGGCTTCAACATCCATCGGATGCTGTAGTGCCGCAGCAGCCAAAACAGCTCGCATGCACTGAGCGAAGTGACCCATGCTCTCAACTCACTCTCTTGATAGTTCAGCGAACTACCACCTAGGCACGGCCATTGCTGGCCGCATATTGTGGAAGCGGCCCCAACGATCAACAAGAGTTCAAGATTCCACCGGAACAGGAACCCAACCACTTCTTCCGGATGAACACAACTGCATGCCGCGAGTCCGACTGCACTGCAGTTCGTCTGTCATGATGAGTGGCTTTTATACTTGTAGATCCGACCGCTGGGCATAACGGCATAACACCCAGTAGGCTGGAATTGACCCATTCCACTCGAGGACACCCGAAACCCTAACCGTGCCTCAGCACCTGCCCGGGAAGCCCCAAACTGATCATAGCAGGAACATCCCTTTAACTGCACATGCTTGTTACGTGTTGCTGCGGTTTTGGGGTTCAAGACCGCCAGAGCTTGGAATCCAGAAGTCCGGTCCTCCACCTGCGGCTACCTGGCGTGGAGCTGGGCTGTGTGCCTGAAGACCAGCACAAGCAAGGCTTCCAGGCCCTTCGAACTATGAATCCGACATATCTATGAAACATATTCGACATATCGAAGATATCATAGACATGCATACACAGGCACTGTAAAGCAGGAGCAGGAATCATCATGTCATGGAGCGCTGCGAACCGGATGCAAGCCGCCTCGCTTGTGTGCTGCAGAACCGCGAGGCCTCTCCGCAAGCCAAGATGAGGATCCACAACGACAAAGCAGCTCTCTTTACTATCGAAAGCTGCCCCTTCACATACTGGTGAATACAATGGACTCAGAAGCCACACGTCCTTGCGGAATGACTACCACTGCAGCACATCAAGCTTGGTCCAGCATGTCAAGCGTTTGCTAGATTACCACTGTGCTTTGTGCCTCCCCCTTCTGGAGGACTTGCTGCCGGCACCGGTGGTGCCTCGGATGTAGCTGCAGCATGTTTGTCCATGATTGCTGGATGTCTCCATGCTAAGCATAAGAGCAGATGACAACAGCCTTTTCTCAACACCCGCAGCCCCCCCCCCCATCCCCCCATCCGAATCGCAAAACGAAGGCCAGGCAGGGGGCGACTGAGGCGTCGGGACTCCAGAGCTGCAAGAAGAAGCTGCGCCCCTGACGGTTGGAAAAGCACTGCTGGGTTCTTGATAAGGAATCTGATTTAAGTTACCATAATCAGGAAACCATATTACTTAAGACTACAGTAGACTTAGGCTACATAAGTCAGAACCCGACACGTCTCCCCCCCTTTCGCATCTTAAACGGCTTGAAGAGCAGTTTCGTCTGGAAGCCGGTGGTGAACAAGGCAGAGAAGACATTCTGCCAAGCTGCGTATAAACCCTTGACCTTGACCCTTTGGAAATCAAAAGGCTCTCCTTCTGCTACCCGTGCCTGCCAAGCTGTGCCGAGGGCATTTCCTTGTGGAGGGCTTCTCTCCATCACGACCGCACATTCATGATTCAGGCTCTGGGCTCCAGGTTTTGATCTTTGCCAGGCCGTGCTACTGCGGTTCCTTCTTCAGGTGCGACAGAGGTAAGAAGTAGGACAGGCAGCACCGCGTGATGATGGTGATCGTTCTCACCACCGCCATTGCCATCGATGAAGACCTCCCTTAAATCTCAACCCCACCCAAACCCGCACACCCCAGACCCTACAGCCTGAAAGCCCCAAACCCTAAACATCCCTAAACCCCAGAAAAAAAGTGACCCCGAACAACTTGAATCCGCACAACTCCCAGCAGTTGTAGGCGCACCTCCGAGCTGCTCTGCGCGGAGAGCCAAATCGACCTGCCGCGCTGCTTGCACTCGAGGATGGTGCAATTTTACGTGACTTACTACCGCACATGATAGCCTTTGCGACTATGGAGGAGTTATGGTACCCCTAAAACGTTAAAGTCTCATCTACTCTTTCACACCATGACCCCAGGGCTTAGGTTTAAGGTTTCTGCGGTCAGATGTTTAGGCTTTACGGGCTTGAACCTTGCGGGGCTTACGGGCTTGGGGCTTGGAGTTGGGACTTAGCTAAATGTACAGGCATTTCAGACGCCGGGGTTGGGGGCATGACGTGACGCCATGCAGCGTTTTTGCCACGTTCCGAACAAGATTTGCAGTCTAGAGTTTGGAGAATTCAATCCACTCACACCAACCAACCCTAAGCCTGACACAACATACAGTACAGAGGCTCAAGAATCCAAATCCAACCACCACACAACAGGATAACAGAGCAAAAGGATCAACGCTGGACATCAGACAGTTCACCACTGCCGCGCTGGAAACGCCCTTCAAACCCACAACCATCAACTGAAAGACGTTAAACCCTCAGCTTATGATGGCTGGAAATTCATCCGTGAACAAAAATTTCCATGGAAGAGTAGATGCTAAATGAAAACAGCAGCAGCAAAACTTCAAAACACGAAGCCTGCGAGCCCTCTTCACAAGTTGCCTCCCACTTTCCGTCCTAATGGTGCGTTGTACAACTACACCGCACCAATCCGACCCTCCGAAGGCCTCGGAAGAACCCGCGAAGGCCAGGAGTGGCGATGGCCCCGCTGGCAGGGCCCAAACCTGTGACAGGCTTTTGCAGCTTAGGGCGGACGGCTTTCGGCTTGAGGTTTGAGGGGTTCGTGGCTGTGGGCTGAGGGCGTAGCCATGTATGTTGAGAGAAGACGAACTGGGCAGGGTCGAAGGGGACTGCAAGCATGCTAGGGGCCTTGATAAGTCGGATAGGGTTTTATGGGTACATCGGAATACTACAGAATAACTCTAAGTGGCACTACAACGGGAATAGTAGTTCGGGCCCTAGACGACGACTTCGCCCATCTTGCCGCTGGATTACGCCGCCCTCTGCCAGCGGTAGAGAATCTGCCGCAGCCCAGTCAGAGCTCGGGAGCTTGGCAGCCTGCGGACCAGGGAGCGGGTTCCAGGAGGGTAGGTTTGGGATCCCCTGGCAGCTTATAAGGGTGCTATAGGGTTTAGGGTTTAGGGGTTTAGGGTTTAGGGTTAAGGTCGAGTTTCGACTTTTGATCCTCGGGTGCAGTGTAGCTCCCGAGCTAGTGTCAGCAGCATCTTGGGGTTTCAATCCATCTCGGGTTTTGAAACACCCTCGGCTTTTCCAAGAACGGCTCAATGCATCTGAATCACCAGGCTGAAACTTTGTGGATACTCTGTATTATCTAGAGAAGTGCTGAACTCGACCGCCAGGTGACACTCTTCTTCCCTCCAGCTTTCCTCAACGGGTTGCAGGCTTTCGGGTCCCAACAGGTACTGTAGAAAGCAAAGTGCATTCGGTAAACGGGAGAGTGTCGTTGCACAAAGAATTTTGACCATTTGTGCGTCATTTCTGCAAGTTACAATTTGTCAGAGTCGGGCCGAAAACGACTGTGGCGACAGCGACCACAGCAGCGCCGACGACGATCGTTACGACGTCGACCGCGACTTCGACCACCGCCAACAGCACCAGCACCAGCACCACCAGCCACGACGACTTTGCTGTGACAACGATCCTACCATTGTCGTCTCACGCCCCAGCCCTGCCTCAAAGCCTCGGACTGCGACCTCCCCGCTCGCCGACAGCGCTTGGATGGGATCCTGCGAAACCATAGGCAGAATCCAAAACCTTCCCCAATCCAGATGGTCGAAATCTGGAACAGGGTCCAGGGTTCAGGTTGTAGGGGTTGACCACTAGGGACTGAGGCTCCAAAACTTCGAGCCCAGGGCAGCCAACACAAGTTGCCTGTCTTATCGACCACACAACCGGCCGAGCATTCCCGCGAAACAACCGACCAACGTCGACACTGCATGCACTGCACCGGTCGGGGGCAGCTGTGGTCCACATTTCAGGCTTTCGGGTTAACGTTGTACGGTTGAGCTGGTGTTCAGGCGTTTCGACGACTGGCTTTGTGTCTTTCTCCAGCTGCTCAGCACTCCACCCCGGCAAATATCGAGCAAAGAGCACGGCCTCCATTGCGAATTAATGTGTAGGCATGGGGCTCTGCACTGCGATGTCAGGAATCAGGCTGCAAGCTTGAGAGAATGCTCGCCCTCTTGTCCAAGGAATTCAAACATGCTGATCTGCTTGTCCTCCTCGTCGTAGACGGTGAGGAAGAGCTTATCTAAGGAGACGGGCTCTTCCTTCCAGGGAGTGTTCCGGGTTGCAACATACTTTCCATGTCACACCTCAACCCGTTTTAAAACCCGATCGCGGCTATGGTCCCTGAGATTGTTGAAGGGACTACGATTGTGCGGCTTATGGCTGTGACGACTCTGGTGCCAAAGGTGACTCGCGGGACTTCTTGATGACGGCGGCTCCCCTAAACACTATGATTCGCTTAGTAACTGTATGACACGCAAGATATGCCAACTCATGGTGCCCATACCCTTGTGATGGTCTGCCATGCTTGCGAGTTTTGTGGCTGATCCCACCAAACCTCGGGATCGTCGGAGCGAATCAGGAAGAGGCGAAGTTGCACCGGCTGACCAGCGGCGATCTGATGCTCCGGGCTGCATGGGATCGCGGAGGCCGGGTCGTGGGCTCGGGACTTGGGCTTCTGACGCCGTTTATGTGCGTCCTTCTTTGCTACTGACGTGGCGATGATGAAGGTGAAGATGACAATGATTATGGTGGCGACGGTGAAGTTCATCGTTCTCATCATTATCATCATGATGCCGATGTGGTGGTTGTCGTCGCTCTCCTTGCTTGTGGTGACAGCAGAAGGGAGGAGGAGGAGGAGGAGGAGGAGGAGGAGGAGGAGGAGGAGGACAGGCTGGGAGGCAGGGAGGGAGGGAGGAGCAGGAGGAGGGAGAGCAGCAGCATGAACCGTCGCAATCAGCAACCGCCATCGGAACAGCACAATAATATCAAAATGCTGAACACGCAAACGAGATAAATAGCATGACAACACGGAGAAGCATCACGAGCGATACTCGGCCCCCTGGCATTCACCGAGGCGGCGCCGGCGCGACCGAGCCCCGCATTGACGGACGGGGAGGCCCACACAACCTAGAGGAGCATGTTTGAAATCTGGTGGGCTTGGGGTGTGGATTGAGGGCCTCCAGTTTGAAGTTTCGGAGCTTGGGCACTTAGGAGAGACTCGGGACAAAATTCGTCTCGAACAGGAGCCGACAAACTGGTGCCCGGTTTTAGAATCACTGCAGCTTCCTCGCGCGACACTCAGAATTAGATGCCATTGAAGAGATCAGGTTGCAGCATTCAGAGCTCGCAGTGTAGGCTTGAGGGATCAGGGCGAAGGTGTTGATTGTGAGATTCAGGTTATAACAAACAGGGTGGAGGGTTCGGGTAGTCTGCATGATGTCTGGGGTCTTCGATCTGGATGCACCTGCCTGCCAAGCTCAAATTCCCAAGACACACCACACCCCTTCGCTCAGGCCATGACCAAATCCAGCGACTCTCCGTGCCTGGTACAAACCTGTCCGGGTTTCGCGGTCGTTTCGTGACAAGAGGTGCACATCATAATCTCCACAAATAACTCGTGACCCTAAACCTTCGAGATTGCTGTCGCCGGGGATGGCCAAACCGGGACCCGCGGAGTCGCTAAGTGAGGCCCAGGCATGACCGAAGCGCAGCTTACTCTGCTTGTGCCCGAGGTTGTTGGAGACCATCTGGGAGCTCGTCAGACTTGCTATCGATTTGTTGTTCTTTTGGTTATGTGTGTGTACATAAGTACCCCACCCTTTGCATACCAAGTAACCGGTCATATGTACTTAGAAAGCTTTCAGCCAACGCCTTTTTGCTTCGGCATACATGTCCATCTGCGCAGGAAAGCTCACAAAACCTCGGGTGTCAATTAACCCTACAACTCGCAATCCAAAATCCAGCTGCAAAGTCGATTGTTTTGGGAGGATTCAGTGGCAGCTGTCGTTGTTGTTGCTGCTGTTGTTACTGGTGTTGTTGGTGTTGTCGCTGCTGTTGCTGCTGTTGTAACCAACAGTCAGTGGCCAAAGCCCAGGGGAAGAAGGAGCCGCGGTGGTGGCGGTGGTGGTGGTGGTGGTGGTGGTGGTGGTGGTGGTGGTGGTGGTGGTGGCGGTGGCGGTGGTGGTGGCTCATAGCCCTGGGCAGCAAGCGCTCAAACTACCAAGGCCCTCACATTCCGCCAGCTGAGCTGCAGCCGGGTGCCCAGCAGCACCCCATCGGCGGGGTCCTGTTCGGAGCACGTGGCATTTGGGGCCAAGAGTTTAGGACAAACCAGATCCTAAACCCTGGTTCTGAAGCCCGGAAAGCCCAGAAAGACCTCTAAAGGACGGCCTGAGGCACGCGGGGCGTCGTCGTGCGCAAGGAGATGGCTGGACGAACTGGCAACCAGAGGGCCGGAGTCATTGGCTGCAAAGTGTAAGATCCTGATGCGATAGAGGTCTCTTATGAATCTGAAACAGTGTCCCACTCTTTGTCCCTACAAACATGCAGTATGGATATACCCCCAAAAACCCTATTTTCAGAACTCTGTCTCAGCAAATCGATTCTGCTTTTGTTTACGGAGAATGCAAACTAACGGACAAGGTTGAGGATGCAGTGCAACATCATGGTTCGAAACAGCGCGTCATGCCGTGGATATTGAACCGTTAGGCCCTCGCTGCTAGCAATCAGGGCTCGGAAATCAACATCTTTGCAAATGTCAGCCCAGAACAACTCCCGGTGACCTGTCGGACTGCTCGAGGTGGTGGTGGTGGTGGTGGCCACCTGCAAGTGAGGAAGGTTAGACGAACCAAGCCATGAAGTGGTGCAAGGCTCTGCAAAGGTGCGGCTGCAAGGGGATACATACCATTCAGAACTCCCAAACCTGCAACAGGAATTGCCAGGATTGACCGTTCGACTCTCAGATCTACGCCGAAACCCAACACAGCTCCTGCCACAACCCTGAGGAGGAAAAGACCTCCAAGTCCGGGGACCACAGCGAGATGAAGAAGGTCCGGCCGGCTACTGTGCCCCCAAGAGCTCCGCCTGACAGTCCACCCGGACCCGGGCCCGGAAATTTTGGGGCTTTGGGCCTTAGGGTCTCGACGGAGTATCGCATATACATTGTGGAGTCCTGATACGGGAGTTTCGGGGTACCTTATTTTGGTGCTATAATAAGGATCCTACTATTTGGGGTACTCTACTAGGGTCCCACATTTTCGGAAACTCCCGTATTCCTTTGCAAAGGGTGGTCTCCCGAATGGTTCGGAGAACGCCCATGCTTTGTGGTCTCTATCCAGTATTGCATCCTCTTCCTCTGCGCTTACCCCCTAGCCGAACTCGTAAGTAGTAACTAGGAACCTGCGCACTCGATGGGAAGCTTGTGGGCTTACCAGTACACGCACGCAGCTGTTCACCAAACGGTGTTGCCGGGGACTCTCGAGCAAGAGGAGGCCTAGAGTCTAGAGGTGAACGATTAACCGCAGAAAGCGCATATTGTATGCGTAGATCCTCGAGCACTGCTTGTGTGTAAGGGTTTCTGTGTCAGATAGGGTGGGTACAAGTACGGTTTGGAAGATGCCAAGTTTTTGATGTGACTGGTGTCTGCGCAAGTAGATATTCTGTGCCAGAAGGTTTGGGACAAAAGCCCTTCGTCTTGAGGGTTTGGGGTTTCCGCTTCAACTTGTCAAAGGAATCAAGATAGAGGCTCCACAATCTCCTGGCAAGCTAAGAGCAAGGGCGGGGACAATCCTAAGGCCCTAACCCTAACAGCGGCAGCAATAGCAACCATCATGCCGATGGCAGCAGCAAGCAAGCTATTGGTGCTGGTTCTGACGACGACGACGACGGCTACCGCTCCTCCACCTCCTCCTCTTCATTCTGACGAAGAAACGGCTCACTTCATGCCTCAAGTTCAACTCCAAACATCACCAAGTCGTGAAGTTGAATCTTAAAAAAAACTGTGCACCCGCATCCCATCGGAGATCCAGTACCGTTGAAGATTTAAGGTTAGGGTTTGCGGCCTGAAGTTTACGAGTTTAGGGTTTCGGGCTGAGGGTTTCAAGCGGCACATACACAACGACTCCCCTGAAGCCTACTGCAAGCCCCTCACTTACCCAGAGGAGAGCCTCCGGTGCGCCGTGCTCTCAACTTCAACACCAGGGTCGCCATGTTCCTGCGGAGGTTGCACTTATAGTACCCTTATAGCTCCTTATAGCGATTATGGGCACCCCTTGTAGGTACCCCTTGTAGCAGCTCTGGGGTGCCGGACTTCAGAGCAGAGCTCAGGGAGGTTTTGCCTTTTGGGCCGTTCGGGACACAGCTTCGAGGCTTCAGGGCTTCAGGGCTTCGACTTCGGCTCCGCTCATTCAAACCCTATTGCAATGTCTGAAAGCTACGACCAGAAGAACTGAAAGCCTGACGATCAAAAACTACTTATCCGCCAATCGCAGAGAGACAGAACTCTCGACTCAAGGCCGAAGAATCCAAACGGCACTGGACCGAAAGCCCTTTGAACCCACAAACTCCCAAACCTAACCCTAAACCCTAAACCCCTAAACCACTAAACCCCTAAACCCCTAAACCCTGAACCCCTAGCCCCATAAACTCCAACGAAACCCGCACGAAAGTCCAGAAGGCGAAAATGGGCGCAGCACCCTGGGAAGTGGCCCAGGCCTTTCCAAGCGAGTATGTTTTGGGTTTCAGGTCGGGGGCCTGGGGTTCAAGACTTCGGATTTGGGATTCAGGGCCGGCGGTCCGGGATTCTGGGTGTTGGGCTTGCTGCTGGACGTTTGGGGTCACGCGGCTGGGTCTGGATTGCGACTTCGAGTATCATTGCCTGTCCTTGCTTTAACGTTGACTTCGAAAACTGCCATGTCGACTGCCCAATGGTCGCTGTCATTTCATTACAAGTTATGTTCGCATGCTGCTAGTGCTCCATCAAATCATGTGCGTGCTCGTGCAGTTCCTGTCATCCACGACCTGTCCATACGCCCCAGTCATCTGCGATCTCTGATTAACGATGCTGCTCTTTCTGTTGCTACATTTCTTGTACTACCAGTCCTTCGGTGCTCAGCAACGTGTCACCCTCTTTCTCTTTATGAATATGTGATTTCGTTTGCATCAATGGCAGTTCTTGCTCGCACTGCGTGGTTTCTCGTGTGTTTCGTCCATTCTGCTGCATCCACGGGCACCACCAAGGACACCACCACCACCACCACCACCACCACCACCACCATGCTGCTGCTACGATGGTTCATGTTGTCGCTCATGGCGGTGGCAGCGCAGCGCGGGTGGCAGTGGTGGTGATGGTGGTGGTGGTGGTTGGTGGTGGCGGCAACGGTAGTGGTGCCAGGTGGTGGTGGTTGGTGGTGGTTGGTGGTGGTGGCAACTGTAGCGGTGCCAGCTATGATAGTGGGAGTGGTGCTGATATTCCTAGTTTCTGCGGGTGTGTTCTCGGCAGTAGTCTTGCTGTCATTGCCTATCATATTGTTCTTATCGTGCTGGTTCGCTGTCGTATGGCTTGCAGTATCATGTGAGAAGGTGTCCTCCTGCATGCGTGAAGCTAGGGAGTGGTGGGCCACTTCAACTCTTGCCGAAGGCACTGCCGATCGGCCCCCTTGCATCTTCTCAGGGAGGTCCACAAGCGTCACTGCCCCCATGCACCCCTGCCCTAAGCTGAGTCGCGATGCTCTGAGGTCCGCGGTTGCCAGGATAATGAAAGACTTTCCAACTTGCTATGGAGCAACAAATTGGCATTCCGGCTACCAGAAGCGAAGCGAAATGCCCGTTCCCGAACCCCCCCCGAACGCATCGGGCCCTGTAGGCAACGTCGCCCCTTGTGTCGCGCTGTTGGCAGCAGGAACCCTTCTCCAGCAAATCCTTCGACCCAGCAACTCGCATCGAATCATCCCTGTCAGAATGCTGAGTCCATCCATCGTCTTGGACGAAGAGGCAAGGTGCTTGGCCATTACGAACCCTTCCAGAACGAGGGGCTCTTGTTATGTAACCTTGAATCGCAAAAAGTCTCAAGCCTAAAACCGTCAAGCCTCAACCTTAAACCCGAAACTGCACGCAGGACGTGTATCCAACAGCCCGTATGTCTTGTCTTACCCCCATCTCCATCGACTTCTGCCAAGTCGCCGTCTCCGGCTCCAGGTCCAAAGTTGCAGCAGGGGCCCAGTGGCCGGTGGCCAATTTGACTGCCTCCGGTTGCTGCCGATGGGATGTCGTCACGCCGTATATTACAGTGTCATGTAGATTCATGCAGTATGCTGTGACCTTGTGGTCTCAGATAGCTTCGCATTGCACATGAGTTGCAAGTCGCAAGCTGAGGCTTGCAAATCTTGGGTGGGGATGCGCACGTCGACCGTTGCATCAGGTCACTTGCTTGGTAGACCACTCCGTACCCTCAATGTGCACCCCTCAGGCCTTCGAGTTCCCAGAACCGTAAACCCAAAACCCTCCTTCTGGTTTTCTTCGCTTATTCTTTTGGGGGCTCGTGCGGGGTCGAATGGGACAAAACGCGACAGAAGTTCCAATGTGAGAAAAGAGCATGTCGTCGCTTTGCACAGACTCGGGGAGAAGGATATCCAGGATGTACTGTAGCTCGAGAAATCAATGTTCCGGCTCTGAAAGAATTGAGAGCGCCTGGAAACCAGAGGTCTCAACTTCACCATCCACCGATAGCAACTCCTGTGGGTCCTGTGGCCAAGCAACAGGGACGATGGAAATCATACATGTCGGGATTCCACATGGACATGTTGCTGCGATGACTGTGGGCAGCAATGCCAGGAGTTGCACGCGAGCACGACAGACAGTCTCTCCTCTGTGTCGCACACGGAGAGGTAAAGCCGCTTCAAGGGAATGCTGTGCTCGGAGTCCTCCCGGCCGAAGATTCTTTGCAAACTAGAAAGCATTCAGCACGAGCTCTGGCGAGAGCCGCGCAGATCACTCGCGCATCAGGAATCTGGATTGCCATAGTTACCACCACCAGAACAACAAACAACGCTGCCACCACCACTACGATCATCACAGTCGCCACGACAAAAATCATCATCACTATCATCCCAATCGTGTCCAGATTCTTCAGCATCATCTCTCTTCGTTGTCATGTTCTTCATCTTCACCATCTTCATCAGTACCACCACCATTATCATGATCGCCGCCGTCGTCAATGCGACAATCAACATCACAAAAATCATCGTCAGAATCACCTGCACCTGTGTCGTCGTCAATGCGATCATCAATATCACCAACATTATCGTCACCGCATCAGCGTGGACATCTTAGCCGTCATGGTGTTCAGCATCGTCGTCAACAGCAGCAGCGGCAGCAGCAGCAGCAACGAAACCAACACACACACACACAGTCATCATCATCATCATCATCATCAGCAGCAGCACTAGCATAAGCGCAAGCGCAAGCGGAAGCAGAACCAGCAGCAGCAGCGGCGGCGGCGGCAGAAGCAGCAGCTGTGGCAGAAGCAGAGAATGATTACAGCTTGAGTTACTGTGTGTAAGTATACTGTATACTGCTAAACGCTTGGGATGCCTTCGAGGAACGGAGCTGCAACTGAAGCTTCAGAGAGGTCTCGAGCTTCACCTGACTCACATGCCCTCTCCCAGTCAACCTCGAGTGTTGGGCTTCGTGGGCTTTCAGATTGCCTAAGCGCTGCATGCTGCTCCGGAGGCTGTCTGCAAGGATTCCCGTCGGATTTGTAGACAAAAGGCAAGTCAAGCTCTCGCAAGCAGTCTTGGGCGATCTGTTGCAGGGTTCCAAGTTCGGGGCTGCTATTCCAACCTGCGAAGACGGACCAGGTCCAAAATCCAAAACAAGCACCAGCATCATGTCCCAGCCATCAAAGAAACATTCCCTGAACTTGAAGTGTAAACCGCATATCGGCATATCCACTCCCAATCCTAGAGCTCAGGACTTCTATTGAACCCAGATCCCAAGACCCTCGACCTTGGGCCAAAGAACATTTACCGAGGCAGCGAAGTGGTGCCCCATGATCGCATTGAGGCCCACCAGGCCAGGCTCGTAGCTCCCCAGAGCACGCAAGACCTCGATCTGGGGCTGCGCCAGAGGGCTTCGACATGGGGTCCCGGCACTTCACACGCCTTCTCTGGATCACTGGAGAGAGGGAGGAGATTTGACAATGCTTGTCTGCGACTTGGGGCTCGTGCTTCCTGGAACCCCACAGCCTCGGGCCTACGTCTCTCGAAACTCGGGGGCTCTGGCCAAGTCGAGGTCTTCTCCTCCATGAACGCCCACGTGTCTGAAGCGGATGACCTTCGGCTGCAAGAATTTGCGCTTCAGCCCTGTTGGCATCGGCGAATCAAACAGATCTTATTCCGAGGTGTGGCAGTAACACAACCGAAAGAGTTGCACAGCTGCCTGTTGTGTGGTTTCAAGTCGTTTCAAACGTGGAAGATATCGGTTACTTCATTGGGGCGTAGATCTGCGGTACACTATCTTCAACACAGAACTTGTGATGGCACAGGGGCCAGCTTAAGCTGCGAAGTGACCCATGCCAGACCTCAACGACACCTTCAAGCCCGAATTTTTAGAAAACTGATACTTTGCTGAAGATCTCGCCATACCCCACGTCCTCCCTTTCTTTGCCAGCTCACCGGCGCATCGTCCAGAGGCCCGGGGCCCTTCCCTCCCAGATTGTTGACAGCGACCTGGGATTCAGAAACTGTGCTTGAGGCATGATATGCTGAGGTTAGATGCCCATGCAAAGCCTGAGGCTTGCTCAAGCTTCAAGACGGACCTGCCCCGTATGCTGATGGGACCTGCTTCAGACTTCCCCCCATGTGTCAGAGATCGCTACCTCGGTGGTGTCAAACAATGCCAAACCCACGCCCCAAAGCCTCGGTCCCTCAGTGCTTGCAGCCCTGGCACGTTCTCCGGGCTAAGCATCAGTCTCGTACCGAGCGCAGACGGCAAGAAGACTCTGATATCCTTCCCAGAGCCATGTTTTTGGAGGTGAAACCGAGCGCGCACACCATTCCCGGCCTTGGAGTCGCTGTTTGGGCGTCCTGGTCCTGCAATCAGAGGCGTCGGCCAGGAGTGTTATAATCATGCTCGCCTAAACCCGAAACAAACAAAGAAACACCTAAGCCGTAGATAGTGACAACAGTGAGAAGCAGAAGAAGCAGCAACGGCTACGGTTCAAAGAACCTGCTCCGAACGATGGCGCCAGTTAAGGCGAGCTGTTAGTTCTGAGCCCGGGGACCAGGACAATCTCTAGCAAGCACAGGATCCAGAATCCCACCTGGTACGGCGTGCGCCCCAAGCTGCTGCCCATGCTGTGCTTTCACCTGCAAACAAGTCCAATGATAGTTCTCTTAATGTTGTTCAACACTGGAGAGCTTCGAGTTTAAGAAATCCGGCCCGCGCTCTGCAACTTGAGAGAAGCAACTGGTCTGAGCTCAAAAGAAGACATCGACACGGAGCGATGTTGAGGCCAGTATTTGGGCGGCTTTGGCCCGAGCCGATGACCAAAGCAAGTCAAGCAAAATCTAGGCAACCGAATGCAAGAACAACGCAGATGAGCTCCTGCAGCTCCGCAAAACCAAACCGAAAACTGACAAAACAAACACCCGAACATCTGAAAGTCGCCTCAGGGTACACGGCGGTGGGTTCACAGGTTGGTGGCACAACGTTCTGCCCCGAAGTCTTCAGGAAAGTTGTGTCTGTGCTGCGGGCGTTGTGTTCCGGCAGGATGACATCGTCTGTCCAACACTGATTTTCCATCGCTGGGCTTCTGGCTCTTTCCACGGCTATCGAGGTGTCTTCTTTTTCAAGCCGAGGGGGGGGCAGCCCTTCGTTGACGGCTCTTGGGCAGGTAAGTTTGGGGACTTAATGCCGTGTCAATGGCCTCGGAGGTTCTATATGGGTAGTTGTCAAAATTATGGGCCCTTGTGGGATACCCTAAATAACAGGTGCCGGGTGCCGGATTATAATAGGGACCTAATTTTGACAACCACCCATATGATTTGAAAGGTTGCCGATTCGGAGGAGCATGGCCTCGTCAGCTCTGCTGGGCGGCCCAGCGCCTCGGGCCCATGGCGATAAAAAAAGGGGCCAGAATCATTGGAATAGTTGGGGTGAAGCGGACGGATTGAATTTGGTGATAATTACAATGTGTAGAATTGTAGTACGGAGCCCTAGGGAATGATGTTACCATTTATTCAGGCTTCTTTATTTTACTCACGAAGTCAGAACTTACCTAGAATGTTGACAAACCCTACACTCTTCGAACTGCGGAAGCCCCAAAACTCCCAAAACCCCATTGAGAAACCCTACACCCCGAAGCCCCAAAAAAGAAACCTCCAACCCACAAAAAACCCCACGAAAGACACGCCGAACACTCACCTACACCTGGCTCCCGCAGCCAAGGCCCCGGGCCGTGGTCGACTGGGGGCGCCTCCGGGCGTGAGGCTCTTTAGGGTTTAGGGTTAAGGGAGAGTAAAACGTAGGAAGGTGCTATGATTCGGCTATGATGACTGAAAGGGGTACTGTAACGATGTAAGGTCTTCGAAAGCTGTAGAGCTTTGGGTCTGTATTATTATGGCTTTACAGCTGGGCCAGCCGGCACCGGAATTCAAACATGCACAAGGTTCCAGAGAAGCCAAGCACTGTAAAGCCTCCGTAAGCCTAATGTTCGGCATTCCCCTGAGTTCTCTGACCCCAGCCTGCGTGATGCTGGGCGAGCGAATCGCCAGCAGAAAGGTGCGGCCGGCCCAGGCGCCTCCGACCACGCTGCCTGGCTTTAGAAGCTCAGAGGCCGTCTGAGGATCCAGATAGGGAGACCCGGGTCCCACAGGTCCTTGTCACTCTAAGGACTTTAGGGCGACACCCGGGCCTTGCTCGGCTGCTGCCCGGAGCGTAACCTGCTCTTGGAAAGCTGGGGACGGCTGATGGGATCACCGCTTTACACGCAGCATGCTCACCTTGTATGCCCTTGTGCAAGCGTCAGAAGAAGACTCGGCGTTCATCCGAATGATGAAGGCATGCACAAGGGACAGGTCTCCAAGTTGCGGCGCTCAGAGAAAACCCAGTGCACCCAACTGTACCGCCAGAGCCGTCTGGCTTGGTTCAGTGCCTGTTTCCTTCCGGATGGAGCATCTCCTAGCTGCTCTGTTCTTTGCACGTGCGAAATCGCAAAGAGCCTTTCTCGAGTGGGTCAACTCTACCCAGACAGCTGAGTGCAATATGACAGAGCTTGCTTTGCCGGGAACCAAAGCAGGGCTACCAGGTGGGGTCTGGTGCTCCAGGGCTTTGCAGGCTCAAACCCTGGGCTCCTTTCTGGTTTCGGGGATCGGCCTGGATGGTGGAGGTGTTCCGAAACGCGAAGATGGGCGCTGGCCCCGCCGGCGCGCCGTAGGCAGTCTGGATGCACAGACCACAGGTGTCGGGCAAGGGGCATGCAACATCCGGGGACACGTGTGCAGCGGAGAATTGATGTAGAAAATACTTCCGGCAAACTCCACAGATAGTTGGGGGAAGGCGAACCCCGAGCACACACTGCATGCACCCCTCCGCAAATCGTGTTCGCCTCCACTGCTGCTGGCCCGTGCAGAACGGTGCCGTTGGGCCAGAAGACACCCTCGTCAGCAACGGGAAGGCTTGAAGAGTGACCGACTCCAACCCCGAAGTCGGCTCTTCGAGCTTGGGATGGGGGTGATGCGTTTCCAGAACCTGACACTTCTTCGAGCTTTGGCCTCCTATGCGGGGGAGGAGTGCTGAGCCTGAATGTGCGATGCAGAGACCTCGCCAGATGCCGCCAAGTGCGGCGACGGCTCCTCAAGGCAGGTTGGGAGAGCGCGGTGTGGCACGGGTTCAGAAGCCCTGACTAAGAGGCCTTCAGCTGCGCGAGGTGAAAATGCGGGGAGGTCTTCTCTGTTCGGATATGGTGTTGGGGGGATAGTACTCTAGGTGCTCTGGGCATGGTCCGCGGTAACATGGCCTCGGCGTCGCAAACGCTGAGGAAGAGCTGTGGTGCCTTGATGGATGCCTCCTGCGCATCCTGGCACGAGATGGGGTAGAAGAATTAGTCTTAGGGGCTTTTAGGTTTCAGCGATGCGACGGCTTAGGATTCGGGGGATTCGGCTTTTGTAAACCCAAACCCCAAACCCGTAACCGGTTCGAGCTCAAGGCAGATTTTGAGGAGAGCCCCTTCGTACATGACTTCTCGGTTCGGAGACGAGACTCCCCCCCTTATGATTGACAGATGTTGTGTTCATCTATCTACATGCACTCGTACACATAGTAAACTGCCTTTTGCTCGTTTCATTTGCAAATGGTATGTATGTTCGTTCTTTATACGAGTGTGTATGTATGTATGTATGTATGTATGCATGCATGCATGCATGTATGTATGTATGTATTTATGTATGTACGTATATAGTTATGTACCCACACACTACTCCATCAAACCCTGCATCTCACATGGAAGATGTCTGAGCGGATGCCTGCAGCGCCATGCTATTCTTTCTGCCCCACATGCTCGCTGCACTTTGACGGCTCTCGGCTAGCTCTTGCAGTGCACGAGCGCTTCTTTCCGCTACCTTCAGACTGGGCTAGGCGCCCCACATGCCCGTGATGCACCAAGGAGATTCGCAAATCCACCGAGGTTCCCAATGCCACCTCACAAGCTGGACTCTTCCATCAAGATCCAAAATGCAGTCGTGGCATGCCACACTAGAGGCATACCTGAAAAAACCCAGGACAAAAGCAACGGCACGTTGCATGCAAGGACTCCGTCCTCCAACAAAAACTAGGCTGCAGCCAGCAGGCATTGACCGCGGCCCCGAAGTCATTCCCCAGCTGACCGTTCAGCTTGGGGTTCTTGGGATGATAAGGCCCATCCGCTTGAATCACCTCGGAGAATGCATGCACCGAAGCGAAAGGCGGCGCGAGAGCAAGCCAGGGCCACGGTAAAGGTCAGCCGAAACCACAAGGCAGCACGAGAGCGTAGGCAGGGGCAGGGGCTTGTAGCTCCAAAGTCTCAACTTAAGAATCCTAGACGAGTATTTATAAAGTGAGCCCAGACAGAGAAAAAACAACTCTACACTCAGGCTCTTACACGTTCATAGAAGGGCCGAAGTTTCGAAAATCCTGAGGACTCCCTCAAGCCCAAGAAACCTAAATCCTACCCTAAACCCTAAAACCTTAACCCTAAACCCTAAAACCTTGACCCTAAACCCTAAACCCTTAACCCTAAACCCTAAACCCTAAAACCTTGACCCTCAACCCTAAACCCAAAACCCCCACCGATCCAAGGCACCACGTCGAAGGGCTTGCCCCCCACAAGGCCGGCACGGCGGAAGCGCAGCTCGGGGGGCTCCTCCGAGTCTCCAGGGCCATGGCCCCCGAGGTTGTTGCAGACGACCTCAACGTGGCAGGGGCGAGAGGGCGGAGGTTTTAGGGTTTATCAGCTTTAGGGTGTAGGGAGCCTGGTAAGCAATGACTGGAGCTTGATCCAAGATTTGCGTTGCCTCTTGCCGGAGAGTCTCCGATACGGACCCTGGATGCTCTGTGTCTGCCTACATGCCGCCTTGCTGGACCGTGGTGTTCTTAAAAACCAAAAGCGACGCCTTGGGCCCCGACGTTCTCAGCAGCAAGGAGGGCGCTGCCGCCGAAGTGCTTCGGTGCGGCGAAAGGTGCCGCCTGGAGTTTCTGGTGCAGCCGTTCTTGTTTTCTTCAAGAACTATCAGAACTGCAAAGCCGACCATCCTCGAGTCTTCCCGCACTGCTGGCCTTCGCCAGCGGATGCCGACGAAAGCGTCCTTGACAGCCCGGGTTTGGGATCTGAGCCCGGTGGCATTTCGGTTCGGCTTCATGAAGGGTCTTCAACGCGAACGCACTCAAAGCTATGAGTTAACAGAACTGGGACTTCGGATGCAGAGGTCGGTCCTCGAGGCAAGCCGGGCAGCACTGCCACGTGCTTGTGCTTTTTGTGGTGCACTGCCTTCAGATGCAGATAGGTTTCGAACTTCGAGAAAGTTCGGCTGAGGTGTGCAGGGCTCGAAACCGACATGCTGCTCGAACGATCCTCGAAAGCTGCCTCACCTGTTGACCGTGGTTGCTCCGCTCCCATGCAACTGCTCTGGATGTCGGATGCGGAGATTGAGAGCCGGTTTCAGGTGCCTTTGCATCTCCCAGCCTGTATATAGCACTACGAGTCATGCACCAGGAAATTCATGCGTAAGCATATGCACACAGAGCATTACCCTAAACCGTCAACCCTAGCTGCACAAACGGATATGTTAAACCCTAAACCCACCAGACCGAAGCCGAAACCCCCGGATCCCAAAAGCCCCTACATGCCAAGGTCGTTAGAGCTCGGTCGCCTTCAAGTCCGGCGAGTGCAAGGCGATGAAGAAGTTTCGGCCGGCCCAGAGGCCCCCCAAGGAGTTCCCTGTTCGATTCCGGGCATCAGAATCAGAGCAAGGGCTTTGGGGGGGATGGGAGGTCTAAGAGTCTCGGGTTTGGGGTGTGCGGTCTAACCTAGCAGCACCTAACGCAACCCAACATACTCACTGTACCGCACCGCACTACAATGCACGGCAGAACACTATAGCACACTAGAGTCTACTACGGTCGGTACACTACATCACAGTACCCTACAACACTACGCCCCTCTGAAGTACGGCACGTACATGTGTGTGGTCATCGCTTGTCGTAGAAGAAGAATATGCGTGTTGTCCCAGCTTGCTCATGTGTTTGACTGTCGATCCCATGCAGCTCGGAGCTTCTAACAACAGTCCTACTTGCCATACACCGTCTGTAAGTTACTGTGTGGCTGGTTGGGCGATAGTTCAAGATTGTGACACTTGCTATAAGTTATGATTATAGACAAGTTGTCATGTCAACTCGGCTTTCTGGCTAGTCGCCATATATCAAACAGCTTCTGCGACTCAAGGTTGAAGGTTCCGCCCGTCACGCTAAACCCACAACCTAATCCCGAAACCAGGAAACCCCAACTCAAGTCAGGAGGCTTGAGCAGTTGGGATTGGGTATTTGGTGTAGTATGCTACAGTACAACTGTAGACACCTATGGAAGTGCAGAATAAGTAAGAGCACATGATCAAACTATCAAATGGTAAAACGATGCAGAACCGTGCAGAAATCTGAGCCAGATAGGAAAAGAGTGAGCAACATAGATAAAGATGTGACGAAGATCGGCTAAGACTACGAAGACATATTGGCTTTATGGCCAACCACACGATCACTCAAAACGGCAAACCTGGGCCGTTTTGGGGCTGCAAGAAATCGGTGCGAGGCTACTAAGTGCTTCGGGCCAAGCCTTCGCTCTGCAGCGCCTTCAGTCGCATCGACACCTGGAAGCACTTTGCGGTTTAAGGTCAGGGTTTGAGGACCTAAGCTTGCAGATGTCGTAAACCCCACAAGAACAGACCTCACGAAGCTGGGCTTGGGCACAAGGGCCTTGAGGGAGTTGCAGTTCAGCTTTTGCCGTGGAGCTTTGAGTTTCAAAACGGCACAACCCTAAACTTTCAACCTTGAAAACCGTGCCCCGCCTTCTGCACATCTCGGAATTCCAGCAGAGGCGCGGCCCCGCTGGGAAGGGACCAAGCCTGTGACCCGGACTTTGGGGGCGAGGGAGGTTCTGGAGGCCTGCGCTTCTGCTTAAGTGTGTCACTCTGCGTCACACCATCTGAAGACACAAAGTAGACGAGTAGGGTCGAGGTTGTGTTGTAGATGCCAGACTGGGCAGGAGATATGAAGAGTCGCCCGAGGGCCGTAGGCTTCCACTTTCCGCATGGAGAGAATGCAGGTGGAATGTCTTACCACGGCAAGCTCTCATAAGTCTCAGAGTCGAGTTTGCGCAATCTCTCGAATCGGCCAGCAAACCCCAAGACCCCACCTTTGTCTCCTTGCGCTCTACAGTGTCTCTACATACTATGGAGCCCTGGACCCCCAGCACCCAGCTGCCCTCATCTTCCAGACAGGCACCTGCCCACGGGATACCAGCGCCTGTCTTGACGCCTCTGTACCGTTCGGCCACCTGGCGGCCTCATCAAGCAAGAATTTGAGGGTAATCAGATTTCTCGAAGTTACCAGTAAAACACGCATGCTCTTTCACCGTATGTGCATACGATGTTCAAAAGGACATGCGGTGGACATTGACCGTGCCCCCATGTGCAACGGCTGTCAGGCACTGGAGCGCAGTACCCGTTTAGCCAGGACTTGACGCGGATACTGTTGAGGCCCGTTACCTTCCGGTGCACTTGCCACCAGTGTGGGCCAGTGGTTGCGCTTCGGTTTCGGGGTGAAACTGACCATCCCATCTACCTGTCTAATCTAGATCAACATCGATCCATACAGATAAACATGAGTGCACATACATGCAAACCATACATGGGCGAATGCATGCATGCAAGGATGCATGCATGCAGACAGTCCGTCCGTCCGTCCGTCCGTCCGTCCGTCCATCCGTCCGTCCGTCCATCCATCCATCCATCCATCCATCCATCCATCCATCCATCCATCCATCCATCCATCCATCCATCCATCTCTCCGTCCGTCCATCCGTGCATCCATGCGTGCATGCTGGCATGGAGGCATACATGCATGGCCCAGATACAAACATACACACACACACACATACGAGATACCTGCAGAACCGGCCTCGAAGCCTCTCATAAAGATCTCCCCTGTGGACGTGATGCTCGGGACGGGATCCTGGCCAGCGCTGCTCGTGGGCTGTTTTAAAGTGCACTAGCCCCCTTTCGCTCTGCAGAAGGCTGGCCTTGCAAGGGATTGGGGTTTCAGGCCTTAGGGGAGAAGGCTTCAGGGTTTGGAAGGCTTAGGTTAGGCAGGGAAAACGGATTTCGCGATTTAGGCTGATTTAGGTTGCTGCAGGCTTCTTGGGGCATTGTTTTGCTCTGGCTAAAATTATTGAAGGGTCTGGATGAACAGTGTCGGAGCGCAGTGCTCCGGTGGGAATGGAGCCCGAGCGGCAGAGTCGGACCTGGCTTCGTGCCAGGAATCCTAAACTTATTCTCGAAAACCCATCGAAACAAGAGCCCTGAACCAAAATCCTCAATACAAGAATCCAAAACCCTTCTGCACCCCCAACCTCGGAGTCGAAGAGGGTGACGAAGAGCCGCCGAAAAGTGACAGGAACATCCTGGGGGTGCTGAGCTCTTCCAACCCAAGCATGCAAGTCGCGCTTAAGGGCTTACAAACGATTGGTGTCTCGGTTTGGTGATTTTTTCTCTGTCGGCCCCCTTTTCATCAGTGGGAAGTCCTGAAGTAAAACACCACTTGTGCTGGAGGCATTGGGCTGTAATCCAAATCGAGGGTTCACACTTAGGAGTTCATAGCTTAGAAATGTTTAGGGTCCAGACATCCTTCAGTTCACATCAGACAACGAAACCTTGTTCATCCACGAAGCCGGGCCATCGTGCTTGGAGCGCACGAGTGACAACTCAATGTCCGCCTCGTGGCCAAGTGCCACCTAGGCTTGCGATCTGCAGCTACCTAACTACACCGTCTGCACGAATATGGTCTGAAAGATAGTTAGGTCTGAACAAGTTTATACAAATATATCGTGCGATCGAGCACTCCTCCTCCCCTCCCACCCCCCCTCCCTCCCTCGCCAAAAACCCGCCCTACGCCCTGCGCTGTCACCTACACCGCCGACTTGGCCTGGCACCCCCTTCAGGCGGTAATGTAGGAGCCTGATTAAGAAACCCTGGGCCTTTATTAGGGTTCTTTATAGAGCCAGCGGCAAAACCTATGAGACCGCCTTCCCAACCCTTATGTGGGGTTATCGCTTTTGGGCGGGCACCTTATCGTTCTGCAGGATTTCCCGCTATCTATCTGAAAGCGATCTGATAGACATATTGGGCCTGAAGCAACAGAGTCGAAGCTGAAAGGTTATGTAGGGTAGTTTTTGACTTGTGTCTCACCGGTTGCAGAATGACTCGGGTCTAGGGCTTGGGGTTTCAAGTCGCTGGCTTGTGTAGGAGTTGGAAGATCCTCACACAAAACCAGCCATGTGGGCATGTGGTGGATATGACTACCAAACCAACCTGGCGGGTTATTGCTTCGTTATCGATTTAGACACAATCTGAACAAACTGCAAAATTGCAGAACTTGACCTTTCGTGATGCACACGCTCCTCTTGATGTTATCCCAGGGTTATCGCTTCTGGGCAGGCGCCTTATCGTTCTGCAACATAAACGTTAACATCCTGATACCCGGGTAGGCCCGCAGACTAATCCTATGTACGGAGAGAAACGCCTGTAGCTCTAAATATGAACCCTACTATTTTGGGGCTGTAGGCCCAGGGTTTCTTAATCAGGTTCCTACATTATCCTTCTGGTCCCCTGACTTGATCTTCACGGTATAGGGCTTAGGGTTCAGGACTTAAAGATGACATCCACGGCTCGAGCTCGAGCTTGGGAGTGCTCTTTGTTCCCAACACAGGCACGCGCAAAACTCTTCTTTGCCGTACTTTGGTAGAAATGTGCCCACTTGCTCTACACATCCATACTTCGTAAATCCATATGTGTTGTGCATTCACCTGTAGAGCCCCGAATCTCATCTGTCTGAGGTCCGGCATGCATGTTCCTGGGAGAGGCACGATGCGACACGGCCAAACGGCAAAAACGCACTGACTGCAATCCACCCGTCCCTCATCTCCAGTCGACAATGTGCCGAGCTGCATTCACCGAGGCGGCCAAGTGGGTCCCAACGAAGCCATTCAGAGCAGGGCGCTTTGGCCAGTAAACACCGCCAGATGGCACGCGAAGCACCTCGGAGGTTGTGCCACGAGGGTTCAGGACTGGTTTTGTGCAACAACAAGACCAGAATTCCCCGGATGACATGTAGCTGCTTCACGCGTTTTGGCCGAGTTGCGGCATCGACCTCATCGTGGGGGGTATGCCCGACGCCCCTGAACCGCAACTCCTGCAGCGTTTGGCTGTGATTGGGGTTCTTGCGGCAGTTTACGATGTAGGTTTGTGAGGTCTTAGCGTTCGAGCCTACTGTTTATGCTCGATGAACTGGAATGTAGCTTGGCAACACAACCAAGCTGAATCAAAAAGCAGACAAGAACGGCGATTGTGAGCTGCATCGTCCAGACACGCTACTGCCGGCCTTCGGTGTCCAAAATTCGCTTGGCTAGACCATTGGTTTCAAGCGAAACAGAACCTGGGACTCTGCATCGTTCCACAGTACCCTCAGCATGGATCGACAGCCCGCTCCCGGGGCTGCGATGTGTTTGGGCCATGTCCGCCAAGGTTGTTCACCACGACCTCAGCTGCTTAAATGGAGGCTGCAGCGCTCATTGACCTTCGGCTCGATTTTTTGATAGTCGGCGACATGGGCCTTCGGCAACCCAAGACAAGACTTAAAGTGGTTAACGGATCGTTCGACCGTAGCCCACGGACAGCAAGCGTCCATCTGACCTTGGTGCTCCTGCACGTCTTTCTGCTTCGCGTGCAAACTCTGTTTGCCTGTTTGGGCTGATAGGGGATGTTACTGTTGTCGATCTCCCGGTTTTGCGTTCCCGTCCGTCACCTCACTTTTCACGTTAGAGGCCAACAAGAAAGACGGAATCCATGCAACGCCAACAGATGTCCTCAATCTGCTAATCACGAGACCGCACAGCTTTGTAGGTAGCACGGGAAGCGTCTACTGGCAAAGTGTTTTATGTTCACCCATTTCACCCATTTGCACGTGCGCGCGAGTCTTGTCACTGCCTTGTGTTACAACATATGTGCAGAAGTATATCTCCTCCTCTCCGTGCAAAAATGTCGAAACTGGCTCTCATGTCTTCATGTAAGCAGGTGGTTGACTATGTCGTGCTAGTCTTGCTGTTTGCTTTTGTAGCTTCTTTGCGCAAAGATTCGCTTCGCATCTGCGAGCTACCAGCCAACACTCAACAAACCGACCGATCCCTGAAGGCCTCGAAACTGAACAGAAAACGCTAGCTTTTCAGCTTAGTTGTCGAAGCTATGAAACATAGAACCAAACAAAGCCCTCGACTCCTTGGGCCAGCGGCCTTTGCACTGGAGAGCACCAGCGGCAGTCCCACTTTGGGAAACAGTTTGTGGGGCCGATCCTGGCATCAGAAGAGGGTTAGGTATTGTAAAGCCACGCAAGGCAGCCGGAGCATAATGCTGGATGGTGTTGCGGTGAACAGAAGCATAGAAGAAGACCACACTGCCTAACAATATGATTCGCGAGAACAGCTATTATCCGACACAGGGATCAGACCGCTGACCTGTAATGCAATCTCCAACATGAAGCCTCAGCACGAGGTTCGACACTGAATGCTGTGTCACATGCTGTGGCAGACGATGCTAGTGACTACAGCCACATTGCAATGCAGCGAAGTCCCCGCATCGGCACCGTGATTGTACAACATGAGAGTTGGAATCGCCGAGAAAGGAACAGATTCGAACACAGGATAGCACACCATAACCACATCAAGTTCTTCTTGTCTCAAGATGGAAAGACGAAAACAGACAGAACCAGCTTGAGCATTGATAAACTCTATCGCCTGTTCTGATATGTTGTCAGACGCCGATGGCCCAGCAGAAAGGCCAAAGCAAATCTTTCTACAGGGCACCCTTTTCCGCTCAAAACGACGAAGTGAACACCGGCAGTGAAAAAAGCAAGGCAAAGTACGAGCAAAACCGCCAAAGCTTGAGGCACCAACCCCAACTCAGGAGAACCGTGCTGATCAGCAGTGTCTGTTAATTAACGAAAACGGAGCTCCTAGCTGCAGCGTAAAAGCTGACAGAGATGCTAACGGTTCCGGCGTCAACACATACACCAGGAGGGCTTCGAGGCCTCAAGTGCTTTGGAACAATGCTCATTGTCTTGCCTGGCCCAAACGTCTGCAAGATCTCAAACTGTCGAATAATCGGCACGCTGCAGGCCCTGACTAAGTCATGAAACGGTTTCAACTGCAACGATCCCGGACACCGAAGCCGCCGACCAGACATTTCAGCCCTTCGCGGACCTCTTGAACTAGCGGAGGAGCCAGCGTCACGCGCGGAGGTTGGGATGGCCCTGGAGCTTTCAGGTGCAACAAAAGAAGTATACAATCATCGGAATTGAAGCAAAGGTGAAGGTGGTCAAAATTGGGGGTGGTGGTGGCTCCGGAGTTGGTGGAGATGCCTTCAGGTGAAGCTTGCTGCCAGGAGTTTGGCCTGGAAAAAGCCACCTTGTGATCGTTCAACAACCGTCCGAACACCCCAAAGCCTCAATCGAAAAAGACTCAACGCCTTGAGCTATCTGTGAAGAGGGTACATCCGCCTTTGGGCAGCGCCTCCTCTTCGTCAACCTGTGTCGCAAGTTCATGCTTATCTGATTTCAGGCTCGATTTCGCATGTGGACATAAGTACCCCCAATCCCTGCATGTCCTGAAAACACCAGAGCGTAAGACGCACCGTGATTCAACTACTCGTTGCTTTGGTCGATAGCTGCCATCCTCGATTCCTCGGAACCCGACCTGCATGAAAACTACATAGCTAGGGAATTCAGATGTCGGTTGAGGATCATATAGGTACACTAGTTTGTCTCTTGTTGCACATGCTTGGAGGAGTAGCGGCGCCTCTGGTGAACGCAGCTCCAGGAAAAAAGTCCGCCCTTCCCAGTCGCCCACGGCATAACTTCCTTCAGCAGTGGATGCGTGGCTCTAAGTCAAGTCCCTTTCCTCTAGATCCCTCACCTTACTTCTATGAGCTGGGGGAGCACTGACAGAATCACCAATCTCCATGTGAGAATATGCAACAAGCAGCACCAAATACTACATGTTGATTCGGGAGTATGGGGCTGAGTTCCAAGTTCACCCCGGGATTCAAACCGGAGCCAACACGGAGGGGCGCGCAGTCCTGCTGATTTGGATGGCTGCAGCAGCAAAACGACCTTCGGCGCTCCCCAGTAGTTCTGAGCTTCAGTGCTTGGGGTTTGGACCTGGGAGGAAATACTAATCTACTACATTTCTACCATGATGTTGGTAGCAACAATGGCGGAATGAAGGTGATCTTGATTTGATTGCTGACCACTACTCCTGCCACTGTCACTGCCGCTGCCACTCCAGTGCCAATCCACTGTTGATGCTGCTACTACTCCTACTACTCCTACTACTACTACTACTACTACTACTACTACTACTACTACTACTACTACTACTACTACTACTACTCGTAGTACGACTACGACTACTACTACTACTACTACTACTACTACTGCTACTACTACTAGCCACCCCCCCCGCCTACCAACCACCTGGCGCCTAAACCCATCGTCGTCATCGTTACTATTGGACTGCGACGTCACGAACGTACTGTAAATACCGACTAAAATTCTTGTGTTCTGAAAAGTACGTCATCAAACCGCCCCCCCCCCCCCCCCCCACACACACACATGGAAATCCGGTCTCTGCCGATTGTGTCGTAGTCTCTTTTGTCTCTTTTCTTTTGATGCTCAGATTGTAAATGTTGAAGCCTCTGCAAGCTTTGCTTTTGAAGGTTGTTTTGAAAGGTACGGAATACTAGATGAGCTCTACAATTGATTGTTCGAGTCTCACGGCTCAAGCTACGTGCAAGTACGTTTTCAGCTCTTGTCATTCGCCTCTTCGTTGGCCATCCACCAATGACAAGAGGGATGGATGGCCCCCTGCTTTTCTTCAAAAATAATGTTACCGGGAATGTTACGACTCAAAACCCTTGGAGACAGGAGTTGCACACACACGACCCCAGTAGGACCGGTTGTCAACAGAACAACTAGACAAACGATTGAAAATCACAACCTGAATCTGAAAGACCAGCCAGTAGTGATCTCATATAGCTGGGCCAAGTCTTTATGCTCAAAGACTATCGATCTGCGCCTGCATCTCTTCTTTCCATTGTTTTGTCGTCGCCTCTTTTGTCGTCGTCGTCGTGTTCTTGATAAACTAACACTTATTGAGCCGCACCCCTGCTTCTCTGTAGCAATTTACGACTCAAGATCTTTAGATACAGGATTTCCACACACACACACAATTCCGGTTGTAACCGGCCGTCAACAGAGCAACTAGACAAGCTCCGGAAAAAACCAAGCCCTTAAGGTCATACCTTCAACAACAACAACGACGCGAACGTGCTAAAGACAGAAGTAAGCAAACGAGCACCAAACGACGACGACGACGACGACCGAACGACACAACAATCAACACCACAATAACTGTGGCTGGAACATCTACACGAACGAAAAAGACGGTGACAAGCGAGCAGGAGCAACGCAGGAACACGACGAAGATGACGACGACTGAACGAAGAACAACACTAGCAACACAACAAGCGCCCTTGCCCTAAAGCACGAATGCTTCGAATGGAAATGTAATGCCACGAGACGAAGATCACACGAATGCTGGGTCAGCTTTGGGTGGCGAACGAAATCTACAACGCACCTACAACTGTCAATGATGATGAAGCTACAGCTTTACTTACATACGAACAGTACACGAAACGGACGCTGGGTGCTTGTTGGGTGGCGAGCGGACGAATCATCATCTTCAGCTTGGGTATAATTCGGATGGCATCATCAGCTTGGGTATAATTCGAACTGCACAAAGCATTGGATCAGCTTCGGAAATGCTCAGCAGAAAACTATCAACACGATGGATCAGCTTTGGGTGATCATTCAAGAGAATGACCTTGGGTATGATAGGACTCTTTTGGGTATGCTATGACACAATAGTCACAAAAGTCTGATACACCTGAAGAACAGACATATCGGAGATGCTTGGGTGCTTTCTGGCAAGGGTATACCTGGGAGCGTGTTAGCCTTCAAAGAACGTTGGGTTTGGTGCAAAGTAGTCTGGTTGCAAACCAGAATTGAATCACTTCATTTGGGTATAATTCGGATGTGCCGGGTATACTTGGATGGGTCGCAGCTGCAACCATCACGACTGGCCCTTTGTCAGAAATACCAGCCGAACAACACACATGGAAATCCGGTCTCTGCCGGTTGTCTCGTAGTCTCTTTTGTCTCTTTTCTTTTGATACTTCTTCAAAATCTCATCCATTAAACTAGCTCAGATTGTAAATGTTGAGGCCTCTGGAAGCTTTGCTTTTGAAGGTTGTTTTGAAAGGTACGGAATACTAGATGAGCGCTACAACTGATTGTTTGAGTCTCAAGGCTCAAGCTACGTGCAGGTACGTTTTCAGCTGTTGTCATTGGTCTCTTCGTTGGCCATCCACCAATGACAAGAGGGATGGCCCCCTGCTTTTCTTCAAAAATAATGTTGTCGGGAATGTTACGTCTCAAAATCCTTGGAGACAGGAGTTGCACACACACACACACACACCCCACCAACCCAGCCCACAAGCAGCAACAGTGCTCAACAGCAGTGGTTGGTATTGGACTGCGACATGACGAAGGTACTGTAAATACCTGATAAAATGGCTGTGCTCTTAAACAGTGTTTAGGAGGGGTGGTTGGTAGGGGGGCGACTGCTGCTACTTACTACTACTACCACTGCTACGACCACAGCTACTACCGCTATACTACTACTACGACGACTACTACCACTACTACTACTACTACCACCACCACCACCACCACCACCACCACTACTACTCCTGCTACTACTCCTACTACTACTACTACTACTACTACTACTACTACTACTACTACTACTACTACTACTCGTAGTACGACTACGACTACGACTACTACTACTACTACTACTACTACTACTACTACTACTACTACTACTAATACTACTAATACTACTACTCATCCATCTCACACGCCACATCGCCTCCGTAGCATCGTGGAAAGCGAAGGACAGAGCCGGACCGCGAGGCACTGGCCAGGCCTTCTGATCGTGTAGATTAGAGGAGCCACTTGTAAGAAGGTCTGGCAAGCTTCCCTTGACCGCAAGTGTGCTTTAACAAATTTCGACTCACCTCACGTCATAGACCTTGGATTTCAGCAGCTTTCAAGGTCTCTGGCGGAGGGTGCAAGTCCAGCTTGGTTGATGCAAGTGGGAACACAAACACAAGCGAGAGTAGTGGTGCCCGTGTTAAGCAAACATGAGTTACGGTGACAGCGGCCACCACAATGGCAAGTGGCATCAACAATTCTTAGGCGACCATGGTATAGCAATATCGGGTTCAACAACACTACAACTGAAGAGGATCCTCTTTCACACGGTAGAAGCTGGAAGAGCGGTAGGAGCAACTGGTAGATACACTAGGATCACTTGAAACAGTAGAACATTTACCGTTATCAGGATGCTTAACCGAGTGCCCGATCGAGGTCTGAAATCGAACATAGCTCCGCCAGCAAAAACAAGTGAACTCTAAGTCCGGCTGAACCGCCCAATCTCTTATCAAACCCATATGTCGGGTTCTCCTACCATTAGGTATCCTTTAAAGGTGCCTTGTACTCAGGGTCTCCCTACTTAGCGCGCTCTTGTTGATGGTTCAAACCCCATGTTACTCCAAGAATCGCCGCGCCTGCTTCAACCCTGGCATGATGTGTACCCGGGTCTGGTTTGGCCACTGGGCATCCTGACCACAGATTTGGGCTGGTGCGGCTTAGGATTTCGAATACGGTTGCATGTTGGGGCTCTTCGGTGCTGTTGTGTTTAGGGCCTAGGGTGCCGAGGCATGTTGGGCTTGGGTGCCTAGTGAGCTCTTTCGGTTGAAGTGTGTGTCGCGAAGCTCCTACAGTAGGCTTGAAGGCGTCTTTATGAATGAAAACTTTGCCAAGGTCAGCCCTCAACGCACAACGCTGTAACCCTCCAGCCCGTGCGGACTTGAGATACCCCTGGGTCGTCTGATCCTTGTATGGGTCGAGAGCCTCAGGCTTGTGCACATGAAGTTTGAGGACATGGCCAAAGCAGGCAGAATGAGGAAAGAAGAACTAGTCAACATGAGGCTTGGATTTAAATCTGGCACGGCTGGTAAGATGCTCGGAGCCTCGAAGCCACTGATCTCCACCTCGCAAGGGGTTGTTGCTGGGACGCGGGACAGTACTTGTCACTTCTGCTTCTTTCGGGCTTCCGTGCTGTTATGATCGTGAACATCGGTTCAGAAAGCACTGGTGGGCAGGGCCGTGCATCGCAGCCCCCTCCTGACTTCTCATGGCCGCCTAACTCGATTTTCACAAAGCCTGAAGAGACTCAGAGCAGTACCCAGCCTCATCACTAGCTGACATGGAAGGTCCGTGATCCTCCTCCTGCCAGAACATGGTCCTCTACCCCTCCCAACCGCAAGGGCCAGGATTGACGGACGTCTAGGCTAGGATTGTGCCTTCACGCGCTCTTCTTGGACAAGCTCCCACCAGCTGTAAGCGCTGCAACACCATGATTGCCAGTCGGATGACCAGCTAGGCCACCGGGCTGGAAGGTGGGTTTGGGGCCAGAGTAATATGCCGAACATGAGAACACATGCGTCTGAATGTGTAATCACTCCTACCAGACTGCGACATATGAACCATGGGCAAATCAGCAAACGTCATGCATATACCTTGAAAACAGGTTTCAGCTCCTCTTGAACGTCGAAAACGGTGAAGTAGAGTCGGTCGAAGGAGACGGGGGCATCCTGTGCAGCTGTTCTGGCTGTCTTGAAGCCTGAGCTTAGCACTCTGTGGTGGAGGAGCATATATGTCCAATGTGGGCGTGGTAGCAGTCTGTAGACCTCGGACTGCTCACCCCCTGCAAGCGCCCAAAGCGACAACAGATGACAAAAGCTTCAACCAACGCTCTCACAGAATCCCGCTTGTAATCAACACCCAGCAATCACTCACTTCCTAAACCAATCCCCAACAAATCCCAAAGTCCAAAACCTCAGCACCCAGAGGTGTCTAGAGCACTGGTGCTTGGGAGAGCTCCGACAGCCCCAAGCCCCTTTAAGCAATGGGCCTGAGAGTCTACCAAACGAATCTTCAGAGACGCAGTGGTTCCAAGTGCCACCTGCCATGGCCCAGTGAAGTGGCAGCAACAAAGGGGTGTTCACAATTAAAATAGGGTTTTGGGTTCAGGGTTTAAGATTTATGGCTTAGGGATTGGGGGTATGTTACTGTTACACTGTAGCTACGTAGGGCCTACTAGAAGGACGTTGCTGGCAATTGCACCTTGGCTTTAGCAAACACTTGAAGCTTCCTGCAAAAGTGGCACAGTCTGGAGGTGCTTGGATATTTCATATACCTCGCACCTGCTGGTAGCATGTCGTGCTGAGCCTTCATACACGCATACATGTACACCTATGCAGCCGATGCACATACAGACATAGAGGCCTATGCATATACATGCACGGACACCTATCCTAACATGCTGATGCAACTCCGAGCTTGGTCACGAAACTTCCAAACCAGGGAGCCGGACATTCACCGCAGCTGCGTCGTGAACGCTGCCCACAAGGCCGTTGAGCCTGGCACGTCCTGCCCGGCTCGGGGAGCGTTGGCCCTCGGATCTGGGGACAACGCGCGAACTTACGTGCACGAGCTGATCCACGCACCCATACTGTGCAACTGCAACAGAGTTCCAATTCCAATGCATGTCGGAGCTGACTTGGAGCGTCCCGTCTCCTGGATGGTACGTTCCGCGATCTACTTCGATCACCTTCGTCGATCAATGTCGGCACAAATGTGGAATGATTTTGCCCTAGACAACGGTCTCGCTGGAACAGCAAGGTCCGCCTGTGCCTGACCTAGCCCAGGAGAGAAATTTCAAGCAGCACGCTCACACCATGAACCCACCCAGCGATTGAACGCTACATACGTACCTATACCCACCTACCTACCTTCCTACCTACATACATACATATATGCATATGTATATAAGTGTGCAGACACAGAATGAACGAGTTGACGTTGGCCATAAGGCGTCAACTAGCCGTTTTGCGAATCTCCCAGAGATACCAAATTGACAGGCTCAATTCCAAGTACCCGCTCCCGTCGCACCCCAAAACCGAGCTTCGAGCTATGTCCACCGCCTTGCCGCTCTTGGTACAAACCTGCGCTCCGTTGAGGGTCGAAACTCCACTACGCAGCAGCCCAACGCAGGGCCGTGGCACTCTATCTCTACAAGAAATCACGATACGGACGATACGTGCTTTTTGTCGTGATGGTCCCTGTGCAACTGCACTATCCTGGACACCAAAGCCCACAAAGCCCTGTTCCCGTTAACGCTAGAAGACCCAGCTCAGGGCTCAAAGTTGCGGAACGGACCCTCGCCTGGTGGTAGCGGATGATGTGCGGCTCGTCGGGATCACCCGGGCCGCTGCCCCCCAAGTTGTTGTACACGAGCTGGGCAAGGGCCATGGCCATGATACGGTCAACTCGAAACGGAGAGGTTGGTTGGCACAAACCCTTCACCCTAATTGAAGCGCTGGCTCCAAAACTCTCAGCAAAGGTTGGCTGGACAGCCCCAAACCCAAAAAGCACATGGCGGTCGGCTTTGTAAGCGATGTTCGTTGGCAAAGGATATTCCTGATAGTGCAAAGACTAAGACGAGCAGCAGTGGCAACAAATAGGAATGTGAGGAGTGTGTACTACAGTAGTGACTAAGAGTGTCACAACGGTGGCGATGCAACATGGTGGTGATGATGACGGTGATGGTGATGATGATGGTGGTGGTGGTGACCATGACAATGATGGATGATGGATCATGGTTGTCATGGTTGATGGATGGTGGCAGACAGATGATGATGACGATGATGATGGTGATGATGATGACGTGACGGTGATGACGGTGATGATGATTATGCTGATTATGATTTTGATGATGAGCAGGAGGAGGAGGAGGAGGAGCAGGAGGAGGAGGAGGAGGAGGAGGAGGAGGAGGAGGAGGACCATGACAATGAAAATGACCATGAACATGACCATGAACATGACAGCGGCAATGACAGTGACAATGACAATGACAATTGCAACAATGATAATGACAACAATGAGGATGAGGATGATGGTGATGATTCTCAGATTGGTTGCGGTCCAACAGGGCATGCGATCCGTGACGCGCCTGCAGTTTGGCTTTTGGTCCGGTTTTTGGTGCGCAGTTAATTCCTGCTTCTGGCAAGACTCAATGCAGATTTGCAAAGCTTTGCAGATCCAAGCCACGTTGTGCTGCGAGAAGGAGAAGCGCTCGCCCATGGCAGCAGTCGGAATTCCGGAGACCTGCCAAAGCTCAGGCAAACGTCGCTAATTGGCGCTGGGGATTTAGTCTCCGTGCTCCGACTATCGCAAGGCCACAAAGCATCTAGCAGCTAAGTACCCCTTCCAGGCTCCAACATGCCAATCGTCTTACGAACTTGCAGCTATGCAGTGACCGAACACCTCAAGCTAGACCGATCCCGATGCAATTCAGATTTCCTGACATCTTTAACCTGAAGCCCCAGACACAAACCGCCCAACGCAAGACCAACCCTGTCGCCGTGAACAACTTTGCCCTTGATGCTTCGGGTAAATAAAAGAAACATAGGTTTTCAGATTTGCTTAAGAACCTATGCCCCATCCCATGAGACCCCTACCCTCTGATTCGCCATGCCTGGCTGGGCAATGACAGCGAGGGCAGCTTGCTGAGACCGGCTGCATGGTGCTCGGGGCCTTCCGTTAGGGTTTAGAGTGCAGGAGTTCAGGGGTTTGGGGTTTGGGGGGTTGGAGGTTTTAGGGGTTGGGAGTTAGGGTTCAGGGGTTTAGGGGTTTAGGGTTTAGGGTTTAGGATTTACGGTTTAGGCAGTGGGAGGCGAAGGATTGGGGCGCGACAGGAACATGAGCCGATGCAGCGTTTGGAGTGTTCTGGGGGTGGCTTGGCTTTTGGGCAAAATCCAAGCTCAATGGTTAACGTATTCCCATCCCCGACAATAACTGCCTGCCCTTCAAGTTTCAACTTACGCTCTGCAAGAGCCAAGAACTTGACCCGAAAGCACGCCCAACTAGACGTCGACTCCCAAAAGCGCCAATTGCAGCTCCTGCTACCTGCTACCTGCTGCCTGCATGAGAACTACATGTTTCGTAAAATGTTATCGTTAGCAGGTATGCATCCACAACCTGATCAAGCAACAGCTTATCGCCAGTCGATTTTCAGTCTGAAAGTAGTCATCCAACATCACCAACCTTTCGATGTGCGGCGGCTTGTACCATTCAGGTCAACCGAACGTCCAGCTGACGCACGTTTTCTCGCAGCTACAGCCATGTCAGGGAGCCTCAGTTTGCACAACACGGCCCTCCACATGCTGAACCGATGTTTGCAGGACCTCTACCATGGCACTTTGGCCAAGGAGGGAATCGTCTCTCGGCACCAGGACCTTTGCAAAGTTTTTGGTGCGGCCAACGGTCTGATTGCGCAGGCCGTCAGTACCAGCGAACCACACGCGCTGCGTGGTCCCCTGCAGCCCGGCATTGCGGTCGTTCAAAGCATCCAGGGCGCAGAGCTCTTGGTAGCGCCTCTTCGTCACAGTGTGGGGAAGCTGTTGCAGCTTTGCAGCCGGCGTCCCTGCCCGGGCGAAGTACCGGGAGGAGTAGACTCCATGAAAACGGCAGTCCCGCACCAACTCAAGGGTGTCCTTCCAGTCCTTCTCTGTCTCTGTGGGAAAGCCACAGATGATGTCGGTGAGCAGATAAATATCAGGGATCTCCTCCCGCAAGCGACCCACGAGGTGGAGGAAGTCCTTGACGGTGTACTTTCGCTTCATGGCCTTGAGCACAGCATCCGAACCAGATTGAACTGGGATGTGCATGAAGCTATAGACATTCGGCCGCTTTAGCGCCTCTATGACCCCATCCAGATGCTCCATGATGTAGGGAGGGTTCGTCATGCCTGTCCGCAGCATCACACCAGCCGGCAAGGCATCCGAAAGGCGCAGGAGCAGCTCGGCAATGTTGCTGCCGATGTCCACCCCGTAGGCCCCCATGTCCTCCGAGGCCAGCTCGATGTGGCAGACCCCCTCCCTGGTAGCCTGGAGGGCCCGCTCCACAATCTCCTCCACGGAGTAGGACACCACAGTTCCGCGGGCGATGCGAGTTTTGCCTCGAAGCACCGTTTCGGCGAAGCGAACAGCACACAGCATACACATAGCAAAGCATAGATACTTCTGGCTTTTAGTTAAAGCAAAAGCTGTTACAGGTACTGTTTTAGCTGCAGTTTCATTTTTGCATATACACGGAGCTTGGGAGCCATTTCTCATAATACGAATTAACGCAGCCCCATCCATGTCCAAGCCGCAGTATGTGCAGAAGTTCAAGCACCCAGCATTGATCGTGATGATCTCCGTCAGCCTATCTTGTCGCACTTTCGGGAGCGCAAGGGACGGCAGGCCCTCCTTCTTCTTGTCCTCGTGGTGCTGCACATTAGGGCCGGGAGGGCAAAAAGCGATCCCATCCCAATTAGGCCTTCGGCTCTCACCCAAAACCTAGCACTGACATGCCAGGCAGCTAGCAGGGTCACCACTCGGCCCTTGCTTGTCTCTTCAACCACGTCCACGATACGATCCAGCTGGGTCACATGCAGCATGCTGACCTGCTCTTGCTACAATAGCCCTGTGACTAGGAATCTTGCAAAAAAAATCGCGGAACCCTTAATTCAGCGATCCGAAGCAGAAGAAAGGCCAAGGCTTAAGACAAAACCAGGCGGCATGCGGAAGCTTCTTTGGCAGCCGCTTGTCACCAGATGGAACGCAGCCAGCGAGCACGACCTGCTTCTGCAACTCCGTAGCCTTGCAGAGACATCTACATACGTCCATCCAATCATGATGTATGTAGGAGCCTACCAAAACGCATAATTCGTGACTGTATATGGTGATATAACCCAGCATGCAGGTCTGGTCTTGGCTCGGACGTAGCATGACGCAGCCTGTGCTAGGCTTGGGAAGGCGTGGGCGTGTGGTGCTCAAGGGGTATCTTTGCACATCCACTGCTCGAGTAACCTCACCCTGCCCCAGCTGTAAACACGTTAGCTACTGCAGATAACCATGCATGAACATGGAAAGCAGCCTTTGGCCTGGTTGACCAGGTGCAAGCCCCTGGACTCAGATGGAGTCTTCACAGTGCAGGAGTTGACGACGCAGATGTCCGACTCCTTGAGGAGTGAGCTCTAGGTCTAGGTGCTGTGTTATCGAGGGTTCAAGAGATCTGGGGTTTGGAGTTGGCTTTCACAGTTTAGGATGGACCATATGGACTCTGAGTGCTTAGGGTTTCAGGCCGTGTTATTGGCCTGAGCACTGGGATGTGCCGTCGTCTTGGGTTGCCCTTGGCCCTACAACCCTGAATCCTAAGGCCTATTGGGAGACTTCTCCGGCCATCATGTGGGATCCTAGGTGTTAGGATTTGCATCAGGAAGTCCTCGAGCTTGTCCACCAGGGTATAGCCGTAGTCATGCAGCTGCCCAAGCATGTACTCCCCGTCTGATTGGTTGTGCTGGCACCCAAACCTGGGCGTGGAAACAGGGATTAAACCTTAAACTGCCGATGAAGATGGTGGGTTCAGGTTTCGAACCTAGGTTGAGAACTGCTGTTCCATAAGACACCTGCCGGACCATCTTCCAAGGCCACAGCCCTGAAATGACGCCAAACCTTGAACCTCAGCATCGTGATGCCCGAAACACGCGGATTTGGGTCTACTCCAAACTGCAGGCCAACCAAATCCTTCCACATCCTTTCATGGCATCGCCAACCTCCAGAAGTCCTAAACCCAAACAAAGACACCCGACCTCAACATTACTTCCTCAAGGCCACGTCTTGAGGAAGACCTTGGCCCTGCCCGGCCGGTGGTTGGACTCCTTGCCCAGGGGCCCGCGCACCTGGGTCAGTCGCCCGCGAGGGTTTTGGGTTCGGGGCGGGTTCAGGGCTTTCAGGGGCTCAGAAGCATTACAGAATATTACAGATTAAAGGGGCTGGGAGTGGAGATCGGCCCATCTGAAAAGATAATACATGAGCAAGCATACATACAGAAGTTGCTGCCCATATACCATGAAACCATGCCCCGTGATCACATGCCACAAGACACTGTTGCAGCTTAACGTTTATCTTTCCAGGGTAAGTTGTAAGAAGAACTGGAGAATTCAGACGTTTGTGCGCGCGTATACATGCAAGTTTCTTTGGTATATGGCGCTATTCCGTATTCTGGTTTTCCTCAAAACGCTGAGCGCATGTCCAGTGGCAGGCATCTCTGGCAGCTGCACGGCCTCATCCCAGGCCTGATCTACTTGCAGCTGCCGGTCGTATTGCTCCCGGGACTCCTGCCGCCACGATGCTCGAGCTCCAAAAGAAAGCTCGCAGGGAGCGGAAGGAGGAAGGAAGGACACAAAGATAAACCATGACTTCGAAGGAGGCCCCATGGTGCCAATTTAGAGGCATGTGGAATGCTTTTGACACAGCTGCATGACGGATGGGTCTGGATGTGGTGCATGCAACTGGTGCGACAGCTCGTTCCCTAAACCCTACACACCAGACCTAAGCCTTGCATACAGCCCGACAGATCCCAAACTATACCCTGAGCCCAGAATCCGAGACCTGAACCCCCATAACCTGAAATCCGGATGCAAACGCCCTCCCGTTCTTCGGGCACCGGGGCACCCGGGAGCTGAGCACGGCGTAGGCTTCCTCGAGCCGGGGAAGCAGCTCAGAGGCCTTCGTCTCCTGGAGATCTGAAGTCAAAGCGGGTAGGATTTCACAGGGGTCTCAATAATTAGACTGGGATTTTGGGGTACACATATACTACAAATAAACTAAGTAAACCCCAAAATAGTTCTGGTAATTATTTAGGCCCCTTTTTGAATCTTCGTCAACATGATAGCGGAGAGAATCGGACTCGTACTAAGACCAGCAAGACCTAGCATAGAGACTAGCTTGGGCTGACGATTCTTCGTGCAAGCCAGGGCTTCTGAAAGTGTCGTCGTCTCTAGTACCGTCTGACAATGTCAGCTGTTCTCATCATGCAGACGATTGCAGGATCATGGTCCACTCAAAGTCGTTTCTGGACCCTCGAACTAGCCCTCAGAAAGGCCTCCCGGGGCAGCTCGTCTCCAGATTTCTGAGATCTTGCAGGTTCGGCACGAAAGGCAGCCCAGAAACCACCCTAAACGATCCTAAACTAACTCCCAGGCGCAGGGGTAATGTGGGAGTTTCAGAAGAAAGGGATCTTCATATGGAACCCTAACCAATCCCGAATACTCAGAAAACCGTATTAAACTCTGCAAAAAAAACACAACCAAACCCCATATCCTGGGCCAAGGACACCGCACGGCTGTAAGCCACCTGGATCTCCTGAACGAGAAGCTGATCCGTATTATTAATATTATATGCATGATTAATATCAGTAGTATTATTCGTAGTATTAGTATCAATGCAGGAACCCAGCCACAAGAACAGCTTCTCAGGGAACCCTAAGGAGGCCTTCTTAAGGCTTTCGTGAAGGGGTCCTTTATGGGGTTCTATACGGCTTACACAGGGTTTTGAGGCTTTGGAGGTTGACGGTCGGGCTTTTGGCTGCGGGCTTGGGCTCGGCCTCCAGGCTTCAGGCTGAGCTTTGATTTCAGGGCCCAGGGCCAATATGCAAGGGAACAGAGAATACCGTGATCCTGGGCGTATCTTCATGACAAGTAATACAGCGCCTGCCTCTGCGACATCCCTGTTGTTATGAGGCTTGTTTACGGGTGATGCCCTTGGTTAAAGCTCAAGTCACGCAGCGAATGCAAATCTCCGTGGAACTTCTGCCTGGCATCGATTGTGCCGCAAGGATTACATATACGGGTTTACGGTCCAGGTGAAGGAACACGAATGGTTCACAAGCCCGATAGACCAACAAAAACCGTCTACGCCTTGGGGCGAAATCCTTGCCCCATGCCGGGCACCTGGGTATCGGCCTGGCGCTGAAGACCCAGCAGCCCGTAGTGGTCTGCTGCAGCGGCGCCTCGAGCTCACAGCACTAGGCTGTGATGAGAATACGTCCTGCACAGCAGAGTTTCTTGAAAACGATTCGTCTCGCTGCCAAGCGGCTAGCGATGCCCCGGCCACGCGTGTTGCGGTGAGCGCGAGCTGTCAGAGGTGCCAAGCCAAGACCAGCGCAAAATACCCGCAGTCCTGCACAGAGTTGCCAGATTGCGTGGGTTTCAGCTTTGAGGCGGGGAGTAGAGTTCTGGCGTGTTCAACTCCTCATCTCGCAAGTTCTGTGACTGTCTACCGCAGAGCAAGCCATGCCGAAATGGTTTGAGCACACGACTTTAAAAGCAGAACTGATATGTGCCCAAGGCGGCCGTATCCTGGATACTCTGGGCTTTCGGATTCCGCAGCACGCACCCCACATTTTCACGGTCGTCTGCGAGTGATACTATACAGTACCAGCAATCGCAGGTGTCCTTGCTCTGGCAGGAGAAAACGCCTGGCGAAAGCACCTGATTCTCAGGGATCTAACGAACCTGAAGGCAGGGCAGACTTCCCGAAGGTTGCGCACCGTGCCCTGAACCCCGGAGTCTAGAGCCGAAGGCCTCGATCCGAAATCTGCAGCTGAAAACACGAGTCTACAGAGACCCTCTGGCATCTTTACGACTACTGCGCGATTCATTCCCACGAAATACGAGCACTACGACTCAGAAGCTAATGATTAACATTGTTGAATCTCGATGCCATGCACGCGTACCGACGCTGCTACTGCAAGCAAGTCTTCCATTATGTTCAGGTTGACAGTCCTGGTAGTGTTGCTTACGTTTGCCCATCCACCACTACTGCAACTTTCAACACCACCACCACCACCGCCACCACCACCACCACCACCAGCACCACCACCACCCCGCGTCTACTACTGTAAGGCTACTATTGCCACGGCGACAACGACTACTACTGCTACTGCTGCTGCTACTACATGACGACGATCAATACCAGCATTACATGGTTACTACCGGCACACCGGGTCATCATGGCATTTCTTACTAGCCTTGCCTGCCTCAGTTGCGAACATGCCTAGGCCCTCAATCATACTGAAATCCTGAACGTTGCTCCATCCAAGGAGCCCCGGGCTCTGGAGGGCAACGGAATGTGCGGCCATCGTCCCAAGAGCGCTGGCCGCGCACACTGCGTCGCGACCAGGAGAGGCATCTTGTGCCGTCAGAGCATTCGTGGAAAGGCTTGTTGAAGGCTTGCGGGCTCTGTCGATTCCAGAATTCGGCATCCCTTGCCTTTACTGCAGCTGCTGATGTGAAGAGTCGATCAGTCTGATCACCTTGAGCAGATCCTGAGGTGCGAGATGCGCATGCACTTCGACCTTGGAAAGAAGTTTGCGGGCTCTTGAGTGGCAAACGGCAGCTGCGTGCATGAAGGCATGGTCTGGCCACAACCAGCGCAAGCGAGACATCTAACGTGCTTGAAAGCAACCCTACAAGCTAATCATCTGCACCTCTCAATCAGAGCTCTCGAGCGACTTCAAACCTAGACCTAGCCCGAAAATTTCGTGTAAAGACGAAGCACTACGACATTGTCGCTGAGATTGCAAAAGGAGGCATTCAACCCAAAAAAACATAGAAACCCGCGACACCCCAGATCGATAACATCTACAGAAAACCCTACTGCACATACTTTCAACGACCCCCTGCCGGGGCCTCGAGCGGCTGCGAGGGGCTGCGCGGCCTGCTGCCTGTCCAAAGGCACCTGCAGACAATAAAAAGCCAGAAACAGCAGGACTGGGTCTTCGGGCTTTTGGGTTTATGGGAAACTATACAAGAATATGACTGTATCGAAGCATAGTATCTTAGAGTGAACTATGTCTCAATTTGCCTACTTGCATTATGTTATCCAATATCATTCTGTCCCATATTATCTCACGTTATGTTATATCATGTTCTATTCTATTATCTCACAAAGTAGACTATTGTATTCTCTCGTCTCATATTACAATAGATATTAAAGTGTATTGTACTATCTAATATTATACTTATTTATACCAAAATATGTTATACTGCATTAGAGCAACTCGTGTTATACTATGCGATAGTATACTATATTACTCTGCTTCTTACTGAGTAGTATAATATCCCATAACATATCATGTTACTTCATATTCTATCGTATTGTATTCTAGTATAAGAGCAGATATAGCAGATTATACTATATTTGCTCATGGAGTTTTGGATCTGGGGGTTAGGGTGAAGGTCCTGAGCAGTAAGACAGCCCCGAGACATCCGAATAGACTGTCACATCTACCTTCAAATTCGAATATAACATAATAAGTACAACCCAGACTAGGTCTTCGGATTTTGCACACAAACACACACAAAGGCGCCTCCAATAGTCCTGGTGGTGCATTCCGCTCGCACTGTCAGGTTCTGCTTGTTTGCCACACTAGCCGGCCTCTATGTCCGGAGAGAAGAGGGAAAAGAAGAAGGTTCGTCCACCTTTTCGGAAGCGTTTGCTCGATCTGCGCACTGGGACGTGGAGGAAACCGAACCATGGTGGCTTTTCTTAATGAGGCCGACGGCTTGAATCGAAGCAGTACTGCAGCTTTTCTGGCGCTGGCTAATTGCTTTACTTTGGCACTGCACTCCCAACAATCGCACACTGCAGCTACTTGTTGACGGTCATCTTCAAATTGTCGAACGTCTTGTAGCATGGCTACCGATGCCAGACAACTTCAGACGGCCATTCGCTCTTCTGCTGCACAGTCAACAGAACCCAACTTTCATTCAGCATATTGAACGAAGTCTTAACAAGCCCCGAATTGCCGAACGCTGACTGCCCACATCCTCAGCTTCACAACACTCCAAGCGCGCCTTCACCAAGAGCGCGTAGCGTCATCGACAGGTCCGCCAGGTCCTCGAGGCTGCTGGAGGGTTTTAGGGCTTAGAGAGGTCCTAGTTCAGGTTTGTGCTCAAAGTTCCAGGGGATGCAAATATCACAGATGCAACATTCATGCTGGTCTGGCAGAATCCCGAATCCTGCTTGCCCTCGTCACGATCGCGAACACGCTGCACCCTCACCCTCCGAGTTTTCCTGGCCCTCAAAACTCTCCTTCCCTTGGCTCCGCCAGCCTCGAACTTCACGGCCACAGGCGAGCCGTGCGGAACCGGCCAGGTCTGTGCCACGGTGCAGCGGGAGGCCCCCAGAGCTAACAACAACAGTGACGATGATGATAAGGAAAGTCATGAAGAAAATAATGCTGATAATGATGATGACCGCCACCACCATCATCATCATGATCATGGTTCTGATCATCGTCATCATCACATCTGCCGCAGCAGCACTATCATCGTCATCATCATCAGCTGCAGCAGCCGCAGCAGCAGCAGCAGCAGCTTCATCAGCACCAGCATCACCGTCAATCCATCACCATCATCCTAGTGACAATCACAGCACATCACCACCATGCTTGTGATTTCGCAGCTATGACACGACGAGGAAGAAGAAGAATCACAAGCAGAACGGACAAGTCTCAACTGAAACGGCGCATCCACTGGGAGGCCTTCAGGATTCGAGGCTTTTGTTTTCAGGGGTCCACACAGACGATTTTAGGGTTTTGATTCGGCTTCGTTGGGACGCAGGCGATGGGCTGGAGTGTAACCGTGTTTGGATGTTGGGCTTTCGGAATTGAGTTGAAGGCTGTATGCAACTTCTTGCAATTGGGTTTAAGCATGCTTTTAGTTGAGGTTTGGTGGCCTTGCAGTGACTTGAGGAGTTCAACATGGGGCCAAGCCGGAGGGCCTTGGAGCCTCTAGTTAGATTGTGTCGCTTGGTTTGACAATCTCCATGCTACGGCAAGTTGCCACCGGGTGAACCTTCTCCCTTCAAAGAATCGGTGCGGACGATCAAGTCTCGGCAAACTCCTGAAACGGTCCCTTTGACAAGTTGTAGTCGAATTGGATTGCCTGCGAGCATGTCACAGAACTCTGCTCTTGAAGCGAACAACGAAACGATATCAAAGAGGTCTTTGAGCACCTTGTGTGTGGGAGCGTTGCACCGTGAAAGGCGTCGGTTTCTCAAAGTTTCTGATGCTCTTGGCTTTGAGGTGACACCCAGTCTGTGGCGCCTGACCCGGCACAAGCAGCTTGGAGGCTGGCACGTGGGTGCCGTTGGGAAACAGGACCGCCTGCACAGTACGGGTATCGGCCACGCAGCGATGCTTCTCAAGAGACTTTCGGAAGTTGCAAGACCTGACCTAAAGATGCATGAACGAGTCGCAAGGAGCCTCGTATAATGCAAGGAACCCCACACTGAATCCGCTTCCCTGCCTCAAAGCCCCACAGACTCACCTCCGCCGCCGGTGAAAGCGACGGTTTCGGCTCCTGGATTGTTTGCAATGCTCCGGGAACTCATGGCTCCCGGATGCTCCCGGATCACCCTGAACTGGACTCCTCCACATCCACAATCATGAGATAGATCCGTGGAACCACCACCTTCTCGGTCGGAAACTTTCAGTTTGATAGCTGCATGCGATCGAACGAATGGTGTATGCGATGAAAGCAATGCAGGGAGCAACGTGAGTATTCAACGAAACACGAAAAAACTGCATGCAACGCTCCGAGCTTTCCCACATCAAAAACCTCTGCTACTTCAAGGCTTCGCGCCCTTGCAGTAGGGTCTGGACCGGTTTGCGTCGTTTGAGACAACATAGTGCCAAAGCTTCGCACGAGCATCGGCAGTCAGGGGTCGCTGTTTTTGGGGTTGCTTTTACAGTAGCACGAGGCTCTGGCGTGGAAAAATCTAGCATCCTGCTTCTATACGGTGACGAGTCGAGGACTTTCCGAGGCCCTCTGCGCCTCGTGTGCGGACAGCGGTCTCTGCAACCGCACACGAAGGTCCACTGAAGTTCCAGACTTCACCTGTTTCGGGTCTGAGGCTTTACTGTTCTTTCCCGTGCTTAACCTTGAAAGCCTGCTCCTATCACCAGTTTCGGATTTAGCTATGTTCGGTGCGCAGATATCACGACCAGCACAAAATCAAAGCACTCCAGAAATGCAGAGTTGTCGTGGGGCCTCCCGCACCCAACAGCTCTTGAAATCCAACCCCATCCGGGAGGGAAAACCCAACAGGCTTCGGAAGGGGACTGCGGGACGAGGCGCGCTGACCGCGGCGCGCAAATGCCCCGAAGCTGCATTGAAAGAGGCCTCGAGGAGCAAACTGTGACGGAAAGTGATCTCTTTCTTGGAGCTACTGGCACTGTTGCCACATTAACATGTACAGTAGTAATGACAATAAGAAGCATGCCCCTGGCGCTTGGAAAGCCTGTGTTTGGGGTCTCAGAGGCTCGGCATCGGCCTGGGCATATGAAGTTGGGCATTCAGGGTGCCAGGGACCAGCAGAAGACAAGATTGAGAGTGGGATCATCAGGTGCCCCACGTCTCACTAGTCAAGGTACACCCCCGAGTTCCTCAAAAGCCTCGAATCCCTCCACTGAACCCCGGAATTCTCAGAGTTACTCCGGCACGGGAGGCTGAGATCCCTGCCTCCTCCGGCTGGTAGGGATCGCTACCAGGGCCCACGGATATTACCTAACGATCATGTGGGGTTTAAGATCTGGGGGTTTCTGCGGTTCGGCTCCCAAAATCTGCCACAAGGATTTGGACAATCAATGCATCGTGGTCTCTGCTGGACTTGTTGGGGCTTGATTTCCAAAGCACCAATAGAGCAATGCCAGCAACAACAACTGTAAAAAAGTCTTATAGTGATAACATCAGTCACAGCAGATATCACTCTCGATACTTACGTGATTTGCTAATCTTCTCCCAGCACTGTGCCATGTCGACGTTGTCGCCGCCAACGCTGCCAACCGCGGCATAGCGAATCTCCTTGGCGTAGAGGCTCAAACGTGCACAGACGAGACTACTTACCGGAATGTATATTGTTAGCCCAAAAGCAACACATGCAGATATCGATATGGTAGAGGTGTAGACATAGATAGAGATATACACATAAATATAGACACAGACATAGACACTGACACGCAGGTCTATGCTTGCAGATAGACGCACAGACAGGTAGTTGTTTGCACATAAACAGATAGATGGATAGCTAGATAAACAGACAGACATGCAGACGGGCAGACAAACAAACAGGCAGGACTCACACACTCATATACACATGTATACACCTATGCATAGCATATACCAGTATACAGAAACACACATATGCACATGTGCTCATATGCCATATGCAGATGCACATGATACTTTCCGAGCAACTGAGTAAGTATAGCTACGAAGTAAGCAACATTTGCACATGTGCGCATATGCAAACATGTGCACATGCCTGTAAGTGCCAATATCGAAATACACAGGGGCACAAACATACAAAGACATGTATCCAAATATTTTTTCGGTTCTGATATATCTAGATATATGCATATGCATACCCTGTGTATGTAAAGATGTACACATGTACCCATGTGCACATGAAACATACCGTAGCATCTGAAGCTTTATCGTCTCTATAGCAAAGGCCCCCTTGCAAGCCAGCAGCCGGCGGCTCGTCCAGGTGGCCGGGGCCTTGGCCTCCCAGGTTGTTGAAGATCACCTCGGTTTAGGGGTTTTAGGGTTTTTAGGGCTTTTAGGGTTTAGGGTCGAGGCTTTAGGGTTGAGGGTTTAGGGTTGAGGGTTGACGATTTAGGATAGCATGATCTGGAGCTCAAGGTCTTTTGGACACGAGAACCTTCGCCCCGCCTTAGGATCCGAATCGCACAGGTAAGTGAGCCATGGGGACGAGGCCACTGCACCGGGTGCTGTGTTCTTGAACGCCTTTTTTCGATTGATAAGCGTTTGGACTCAGGGCTTCGGGTTGCAGGTGTGGTGCTAGGATGAAAAAGCGTTTAGAGTTTCGGACTTAGAAAACATTCCTTGTTTGTTTGAGCGCCTTTTTTCAACCACAGTCAGAATCCGTGTCGGGAAGGCAAAACTTACAGTTGAGGTCTGAGAATTAGGGTGGTTTGTAACTCACGATCGAGGAAGTCACGTGGAGTACGAGTTGCAGCCTTGTCAAAGAGTTGAGTAGTTCAGTACGGTCGGCTATCTTCTACAAGTACTTGCTACGAGAGCCTGGAAGCAGTGTTCCAGTTTCTCGTGCTAGCGGTCACCACGAAGCATCAATACCACAAAAACAGGAGCTTACTGCCAAGACACGTTGTCACGGCCAAGCAGCAGCTTGCGCCCTAACCTTTTCCAGGCCGCCTAGGCAAGGCAAGACATAATTCAGAAGTTTAGCCTATTTCTGCTGTGGCTTCGGGGCATTTGTCTGAGTGCTTGGGGAGTCTGCTGATTTCGTTTCCCGAGTGTCGTCATAGCTCCACCCTCGAAGCCGCCACAACACCCCAAAACATCCCTACGCCCCACCCGAAGTTGCCGTGCCTGAGCCACAGCCTCGTGGGATCCTCGCGCCCAACTCAACATTTGAGTTTACGGCTCCGTATGTTCAAACTTTTGTAATTTACGAAACAATATGTTGAGCAGCGCCAGCAGCAGTGCCAGCAGGAACAAGAAGAAGAAGAAGAAGTAGAACAACAACCACGACAACAAGAGGCCCATATCCTGATCCTATTAATAATGAAAGTGATGAGGATGATGATCATGATGATGATGATGACGATGCTGATGATGATGACGCTGATGATGATGACGCTGATAATGATGATGCTGATCATGATGCTGATGATGATGCTGATGCTGATGCTGATGAAGATGGTGACCAGAATAAAGATGGTGATACTGATCGGCGATGGCTATTGTTACGGTGACGGTCATGGTGCTGGTGACAGCGACGGTCATTGCGATGGTAACGGCGACGGTACGCTAATAGTGATGGCGATGATGACGACGATGGTGCCGATGATGGAGATGCAGCCGTCATCATCGTACAGGCAGCAAGACCAGCAGCCTAAGCAGAAAGAAGAAGAACAACAACAAACTGAGTGTGTTTTGTGTGTGCAGCAAGCAAACAAGCTAAGTGCTTGCATGCATCGTGCTTCTATAATATGAACACAGCATCTATGCAAAATCAACGTCCTCTGGCTGGCGCATCGATCTCCTCCTGCACCTTGGTGGTCTGAGGCATCTGCAATCCGAACGTTGCAAAGGCTGACAGTGGTAACAGTGCACTGCCGAGTGCATGGATTAATCGCCATCTCGAGCGCTGCCTAAGAAACTGAAGCCGGCATTCAGCAAAGGCCGGTACTGTCACAGCTGGAGATCGCAGCGCTATGAAGAAGTTGCGCCCCACCCAGGCGGAGCTCAGTGCATTCCCTGGGGTGTCAGCCATGGGAAGGGGATTCCTTCAAGAGACTAAATAAAGCCTTGATCCGTAAGCCCCTACCTCAGCTGCAGGATCCGTGAGAACCTGTGAAAGCTCAGGCCAACATCTTCTAGACTCTAGACCAAACCGACTGCTTCCTGAGGCTTCGAGAGTGTCGGGTTTAAGTGGTGTCGTTTGCGGCTTCAGCTCTTTGAACCATTCTGAAACCCGAATTCTTGGTTCACACTGCCTGTGCTCGTCAATCTCATCTTCAATCGAACTTAACCGTAAGGATCTTCCCGCACCTTGTGCCCAAGACTAATCTGAAGCCCGGGGCCCGAACCACAGAGCTAAACTCCACCTCCTCATCTGCAACGACCCCATGGCACTCCTCCGCTGCGCTCCGCGCGGATCCGCAGCCGCACCGCGCCATCTTCACCCACCGGGTACCAAGCAGCAGGCCCTTGTGGGGCCCAGGGCTCCTCTTTCAAATGCTCGGATATCCCGGCTTCTTGGTGCTGTCCAGTTGGCTCTAGCTCAGCAAGAGCGTGCCTTCATGGGCACGGCCGTGCCATTGCGCCAAAACATCACCTGGCAACCACTTGCAAATGCGAGGCTTCCTCGACCCTCGGCTTGAGAGGCTACTATCCAGGCTTATCCCGTTCACACGCCACCTTCGCGCCGAGAACCTCCACCTGCCCAGAGGCAGAGAGCGTGGGCAGCGGGTCCTCCAAGCGCATTCCGGAGAACGACTCAGCCCCATAAAAGGTCGCATTCGCCCGCCTCAATGTCGAAGACAGAGACGTGGCACTGAGGGAGGTGGACCAGCTTATTGGAATCCTGGGCTCAGAGTTGAAGCGATGCTCCCTCGACCTCTCCTACGGTCCTACGAACTGCTCCTTCTCGACCACGGAGACCTCGAGCTGAACATCCCCATCGTTGGCCACCTGCCGGCGGGAGTGCGGTGTCTGCTCCATGGGCTGTCACGACAGTCCCAAACTTCTGCAAGCCAGCAGCCTCAAACCACAACTCCACAACTGACCCAACGCTACTTGGCCCAAGTCCCTCCCTCTCCGGCGTTGATGGCCGCTGCGAAGACATGTCCATCGATTCCAGTCAGCGCCGGATCCCGGGGCTTGTAGGACCCGACGGCTCGAACGACCTTGTTGCAAGGGCATGAAGAGCCCCGAGCTGTGGCCCCATAAAGTTCGCAGCGGTGAGCCGTTTCAGCAGGGCTCGTCTTTGCTTCGGGCTCTATCGTTGCTCGCCTCTGTAGGAGAGCATGGGTCAAAGCCATGCAATGCTGACGAAATCCACAGGGTCTCTGGCCTTTGCGAGCTATCAATGCTAGCTGCTAGGTTTCCACTGATATACACAACGAGGCTAGGTGATCTAGAGTGCAAGGCCTGAAGAGTTGTTGTAGTGTGGAGCGTTCCTCACCACTGAAGTGAGGAACTCAGGATCTAGATGACGAGAAGTCTATGATACATGATTCAACCAAGACCCCAGCCAAGTCCAGCTCCTTGCCAAAAGCGCTGGCCACATGACTATAGCGCAACTCCTTCCAATCGGACAGGTGATTTCAATTTCGACTGTGACTGTCGACATGTTGTCAAACTGTGCTGTCAGTGAGTGTCCATGTCACTCTCTTGCTCGCTCGCTCGCTTGCTTGCTGAGAGGTCTGACGAAAGGCAGAAGGTGACCCCGCCGAAAACATCTACCATTATATCCCTCACAATTCCACCGGGCTTCATGATGTCTCCAGTTACAAGTGCGAGAACTTGGAACTTGGGACACAACTTGCTACTTGTTGAGCACTGTGGGGCTTCGGCACTCACCGTCGCTCTTCGTCAGCGTGAGACAAGAGCAAGGTAAGCGTTGCCAGTGACGAAATTACATTTTTCAGACGACTGATACTCATTCCCACTTTCCTGACAAGAAGTTCAGAAGCAACTCAGTCATGACAAAACCGCCCCCAAAACCGAACAGTTCCACCCAACTTGCTGGATTCTGCTTGACCGACTTACCATCGAAATAAAAGTGCTGTGCCTCCCAAATTGCCTACATCTCTAACTCCCTGTGAACTGAACAAGCCCAACCCGCCAGACCTACGATTTCAAACTCGATGAATTCGAATGTTGGCTCGGATTTCAGACGAGGACATGCCGAAAGAACCAATCCCTCGTGCAGAAACATGGGACATGAACATTTACATCTCCAGTCGCTCCGCACTTGCTCCTCGGGCTCTTTGGAGGAGCGCACACCACCAAGATTGTTGATGCTGATCTTGGTAGCTTCACTCTTTGAAAGGTGGGCGCGATCCATCTTTCAGTAGTCAAGAGTCTAAGAGTGCAGGAGCACCGTGCTAGCTTCGGACTTATGGTGTTGGCCGATGCGACAGCCGCTGAGCATGCAAACGCCAACCCGATCCAATCCCGACTTATAACACAAAACTCAACTGTTCGAAAGATAGTCAGTTATCAGACAGGCAACAGCGGACGGATCCTTACCCCTCCGCCGCCACGGCACTCGCCCGGCACGGATGTGGAAGAGCGAGCCGAGCCCTTTGGGCGATGTTGGCGCCTGGGCGATTTAGGGTGCGGAGTTGCGGGCTTAAAATGACGTGAGGATTTGGGCTTTGGGACTCACGGTCTGTGCAAGGATCTTCAAAAGTCGTCCTCTGAGTTGGGATCGCTTCTACCAATTTGCTCGGATCTCGGTCATTTCCAGGTTCAGGCAAGCTCGGTCATGTCGGATGAGGGAGCTGCGACATTAGATCGTGGATCTTGTTACCCACTTTATCCCAACATGACACTTACATACCTTGCCCGGTCTGGCCTTCTCCTTCGTGGCTACATCTGGACGCCTCCTCTGCTCGATCACCTTCATGCCGCTGTACATTTTGTTGAAGCAGCCAGGCTTGCGGAGTTTAGGCAGGCACATGACTAATTTGCAATTTGAAGACGCGTCTTACATGAGCTCTCCCGCTTGCGAGTGTCAGACAGGACCGAGCCCGACAGCGCGGATGTAGAACGCACATGCGCCTCTCGCACCCCCAACACGTCGGCCGTCGCTTCGACACCAAGGCGCTTGCTCAGCCTGTTCGGCTGCTAGCAGCTAGAGCTTGTCTTTCCTGTGAGTTGTATGAGTCTGCAGTGACACTTCCATTGCTTGACTATCATGACTAGGAAAACTGGCCAGAACACCGCGACCTTATCAATCTTTATGCTACAAAACCTGACAACTTTGTTCGAAGATCCTCCAAGCAATGCAGCAGCGGCACTCTGCGGAAAGATGCTTCGGCATCGGTGCTGCCAGAACATCGTCGGGCAGATCCTGCCACTTTCGAGAAAGCATGGGTATGGCTGGACCTTTACCGGAGGGCAGATTCTAGGCAGAACTTGCGAAATGGGAGCTTTCTCCTCGGATACCCTCTACCGCAAACCCCCACTCTGCTACTGCATCGCCTCAATTCGTCTCCAAGCTTACTGCGTCCAAGTGGCCAACATCGTTTTCAACTGCACCGCCACACTGGGGGCCTCCATGCAGAAAGCAAGCCGCGGGGTGCCAGTGTTGGTGAGCGTGGCAGGAACCCAAATGGTACGTGACCGGATTTCTCCCCCCCCTCCTTCCGGGGTGTTGACTCCGGGGACTGAAGTTCGGAGCTCGCCTTGGGTCCAGGAACTGGGCCAGGGTTGTTCTAGGGCCTATCCTGAGCTGCACTGCATAGCCCACAGCCTAGGTATGCCAAAGCCCCACAAATCTTGAGCGACCAAAACGGCCGCCGAGGCCGTCCCCGGCACCTCCTGGAGCTTCAACTCAAAGGAGGGAACACCCTGTGTCGCAGCTGCATCCAAGACCTTCACGTGGCGTCAGCAGCGCATTACTGAACCCGTCTACCAACAGTAGCATAGCTGCATGCCCCCAACAACTCTGCAACACGAGCCCGATCCCTGCGTCTTGCCTTCGTGGGGTCCCGGAGCTCTTGCGCCAGCTTTACCGCTGTGGACGCAGCCTTGCATAGAGAGTCGGATGGCATTTCGAGGGTTGCAGATTTGTGCCGCGAGATGACAAGGTCTCAGGCCTCTTGGTCTTGCTAGCGGTTCTAGTACCAGCTGAAAAGGTACCCAGGTTCAAAATGTTTCGTTGGCCGGCAATATCGCCTTCTGCTCAATTAACAGGTCTTGCGGTAGGCCTCTTTACGAATTGCTCTCAGGCAGTACACTTCGAATGCTGTCCCCCGCCTCTGTGCTGACCACAGCGCTGAGAACGTGTTCGGCAGCTTCATCCTGCCACTGGTTGCAAAGCAGAAAGCCACCGGACACTACACGCTTCTTGCAAGGACATCGAACCCTCGGCAGTGGGCTGAACGATTCGGGTTGAGGGCAGATTGATCGTCAGAACCTCCGCAAGTCGCCGTGAAGACCCCAGGGTGACCTGCCAGGCCCAGCAGGATGTTGATTCGAGCGGCTTGCTCCTACCCCTACTGCTGCTACTAAATTTCTAACTGCTACTGCTACTGCTGCTTCCACTGCCACTGCCACTACCGTTACCAATACGTCTACGTCTACGTCTACTTCTTCTCCTACTCCTACTCCTACTCCTACTCCTACTCCTACTCCTACTCCTATACTACTACTATACTACTACTACTACTACTACTACTACTACTACTACTACTACTACTACTACTACTACTACTACTACTACTACTACTACTACTACTACTACGACTACTACTACTACTACTACTACTACTACTACTACTACTACTACTACCACTACTACTACCACCACCACTACTACGCAAGCCCCGCAATAATCACTACTGTGGAAGCCACAAGCTTGGCATGGACAGAAGACTGATTCATCCAACACACGGGGCGTTTTTCTCCGAAGTACCACTTTTTGTCAGCATACACCCTGGCCTCGACAGCTTTCGGCGGCGCTCCCAGGGCTGCCACCAGCATCGGCTGGAGGGAGCTGGGCGCAAGCCATGTGGGCACCAGGTAGCGCACCTGGCCGGATCTGTCGAGGACATCGGGGGTGATCGGGACACATCGGCTTACGGCGCCCCTGTGCCGCCACGGCGCCTTGGCCTGGTACTGCGTTTGCACGGTCGTAATTCGACTCCTGCTTGCCGCCGTGTCAGTATACGACGATGCAATTGGAAAGGGTGGGGGTCCAAGCAAAAGCTGTCCTCGGGGCATGAACTTCATGAGCAAAGGCGGCGATGAACTTGGTACCATCGAAGCGCACAAGATCCTGCGAGCTAGAAGCATCGAAAAAAACCATGTCTGCACGGACCAGAATAGCGTAGCTGCACGTCACACAGCCGCATTAAATACATAACCTTCTGCATTTTCGGGACGCCGCGACATCTTCAGCCAATGGAACACCTGCTGTCACTAAAGCCCCCATTTTCACGTTGCTGTAGCCTGACTGGCCTGCACTCGTCCGTGATGACAAAAGCTTGTTGCGCTTTGTTTTGCCGTGTCTGTCAATGTCACGGGACAAAGGAAGCCGGGTTTCCAACCTTATGCCCTCGTGGCTGAAAGACCCACACCGTCTTTGAACCCATGTCGGAGTTCGATTCTCGAAGCTTAGTTGTTCAAGCAGCGCTTCGCTTGCGTCTCTTCCCAGGAGCTCAAGGCCTGTCCTGACTGCTCGACAACAGTCAGAAGCATTACACAAAATCAGAGGCGATGGAAGGAGCATCTGCAACTACCGCAACCGCCGCCGCCGTCACCTCGACTTGACATTGACTGTTTTAGGTCTGGGCTAGGTCCATGGCTTAGGTTCCATCACACACTGCGGAATGGATCGGATACCCTGCATTCCTCGCAGGCCTCATGCAAACATACCGATCTTCGGTTGCGAAAGCTTACGTACACACCCACACACGCACTCATCGGAATATCTCACAGGGATCCTTCAGGCTCATCTCCACCTGAATGACGTACATCGTCAGGTCCTGGTCAGGCATACAGACATACGGCGATTCAGTCAGTCGAAACGAATCCTCACCTGATTGCACAGATCGTCATGCCAGGCCTCCCCCGTGCCGTAAGGAGCCTCCTTCCTGGGCCGACACATGGCATCTACACAGCTTCTACTCGCTCACGCCCTCACTCCTCCACGTCCCCACGCCCTTGTTCTGCCCATTTCCCAGCAGCGGTTGTTTGTTCCTCGCGTCTTCTGGTGATCTGGCGGCTCCAAGGCTGACGGCTGTTGCTTGTACAGACGGAAGGGTCCTTTGCGGGAATTGGCAAACTGATATCATTACTTGCAGTCCTTCTTATGACCCTGCATGCATCCGATGACACAAAGTGTGACTCCGCGAAAGTCAAGAACTTCGGTACATGCCCAGCCATTCCCGGGCACCACCCGCTTCCGAGGCCCCGGCAGGTTCTCTTTTTTCGTGGTTGTGGCCACAGTAGCGGTGGTGGTGGTGGTGGTCGTAGTAGTAGCTTGGGTGGTCACGTGGGTGGTGGCCCGGGTCGTCGCAGGGACGACGCTTGCCTTGGTGGCTCAGAAACGGCCCTCGCAGATACAGAGACACAGAGCCAGGTCGAGATCGAAGCAGGTCGAGACACTTCGAGATTAAGGCACTGCAGCATGCCGTAGCTTTGAGGGCTAGAAAAACCTGAGGAAAACCTGACAAAGGTCCCGAGATCATGTGTTCTGTAAATAGAGATCATTATGTTCGTCTTCGCGAGTAGCATACGCGTAAGAACAAGTTCCGCCCCGCGCCTGTGGCTTTGGCATTTCATCCGGCCGCCATCTTTGCTCGATGACCTGCAAAGATGATCTCGGGATACTTCCACAAGTGGAGTCTGAACATATTGAGGTTTTCAAGGTGGGAATCCTGTAATGCGAACATTGGAAGCCCTCGAGGCGATGGAGATTCCATGGGAAAGTACGTATGGAAACTGGATCTGCGCTGCCTCTCGCACACCCAGCACGTCGGCCGTCGCTTCGACCCCGAGGCGGTGGCGCAGCCTTGGGCGCTCTTAACTCTTAGCTCTTAAAAGCGTGCCAATTCGGCATGATCATGAGCCTAATCGGTAAAATCACGATGTGAGTGAGATATGATGAGGAGGGTGAAGGTGTGCGCAGCTGAAGAGAAAGATACAGGTGAGACGAGCGATATGCAGTGATAAAGCTTGAGAAATTGAAGAGGATGAGGTTGAGGAGATGAGGGCTGGGAGGGTGAAGCGCACCTGAGCAAGGATAACCGGATAACCATGAAAAGGATGAACATTAGAACAACCGTCCAGTAATTTACATGGACAGATCTTCCCATGGCCAAAAGATGAGAAGCCTGAGACGCCATTGCTCGAAACCCGGTATTCTCCTACACAATGCTCCCGAGCCCCCACTCAATGGTCCGAGTAACTAGCATAGGGTTCTGGGGTAAACTTTAGCATACGAAACGTAATGTTCAATGCTGATTCTCTGCAGCAAAAGCTCTCCGCAGAAAGGTGCTTCGGTGTCGGCGCAGAAAGCACATCCCGCGGCAGGTCCTCGTGGGTTGGGGTTTTGCTCAGCCCACACCATTGCCCCTCGGCTAGAGAGATGGGTTTTATCTGCTTACAGAGTCGGGGTTAAGCGTTTACGCTTGCGGAGTTTCTTTCGAAGTTGTGGGTGTCATGGCTCAGGCTGGTGCAGGGGTTTTCGATGTTGCAGTTCTGGCTGCAGGACAGCTGGCAGAGTGGAAGATTGATACAACTGAAGGCCGCACATACTAAGCGTTCTGAACCTGTCGCAGTACAATTGCATCCGAGCGACTAGCAGCGTGTGCAGCTTCACCGCGACGCTCGGTGCCTGTTTGCTGCAGGTACTGCCATAGCCCGTGCCCAGCTGGGTTCTCCACTGGCAGCAAAACACAACACTACGCACACAAAGGCAGGATGAAACTCTTCGCATTTGCGGAGAACACACTACGAACGTGTCGCTTCCGACTCTCTTCACTATCGAACGCCCCAGGACTCCTATCCCACAACCTACCATCTGAACTCCCCAGCACCTGCTCCAACTGCAGTGGCGGGGAGGCTATGCCTTGTGCTTCTGCTGCCTTCTCGACCTCCCAGCAAACTTTGTGGAGGTTCAGACATCCAGTCGTGTAGGCTTGCTGCATTTGCAGTTCGAGCTTCAACGGTCCAGAGATAAGCGAGAACAATGATTGTACGGTATACGCTGATGACAGCTCTGGATCTGTCAGCTTGAATTCCAGGGTTCCTTTGAGGCTTCTTTTCAGGGTACTACAAGGGTTACTGCAAGGCTTCTGTAAGGGTCTAGGGAGTGGATCCTTATTCCGGAATACCGCAGCTGGCAAGAAGCCCAAGATGAGGTGAGACGAATAGCGAACATCTCCATAAAATGGTGAAACTCAGGAGCCCTGGTAAAACCCCGGAAACCTTCAGCACCCCCCAAGCCCCAAGAATTGAAAACTTTTCAACAAGGAGATTCGCGACCCTTAGAGACACTCACAAAATCAAGAGCCTTCAAACCCATCTAAACCCCAGTAGACTCCGAGTACCCGTGGCCTTCTTGGGGTCTCGTAGCTCCTCTGCGAGCTGCGCAGCCATGGAGGGATCCTTGCGAACGAGCCCAGAGATTGGGCTTAGGGCTTGGGAGTTCATGCTTAGCAGTAGTAGTAGTCGTCGTCGCAGGCGTCGTAGTAGTTGTTGTAGTAGCAGCAGCAGCAGCAGTAGTGGTAGCAGCACACGCCTCAGTGCTGACCACAGCGGCGAGGATGTGTTGGGCAACTGCACCCTGGCACGAGGTCAAGCAATGGGGCGGCAGCTTGCTGGGAAGCATGAGGCGAAGATTGGAGCTTCAATCGCAGTATACAGTTAGCATGCGTGTACATGGATACATACATACACATATCTATATTGTATACACATATTTGCCGAGTCAGCGAGGTAGTTAGGTCTATGGGTGGATAGGTAAACAGGCGGACAGGTAGAGGTAGCTAGGTACCTAGGTAGCTAGGTAGGAAAACAATTCGAAAGGTAGATAGTGTGTGCATCTATGGAGAAGGAGACTGCAAACAACGAATGTCAGTGCGTACGTACATACACATACATGTATGTATATATAAATATGTATATACATACATACATACATGCATACATACATACATGCATACACGTATATACGCATGTGCTTCTGTACTTACTTGTCATGGTTGTTCATATGTTATCAGCAACACCGAGCTTCCGACACTTGGTCTTAACAAGGTCTTCAGTTTCGATGCCGGTCATGCTTTGTAGCCGTTGAAGCGTTCGGGACGTCTGCTTCGCATTGAAGCGAACCCGAGTGCAAAACAGCGGGGCCTAGGATTTTGTTCAGAGCTTCTGCAAGTCCCAGTGCTCAAGACGGAACGCACAACACTTCGGACTTGACCTAAATCGACTCTTCGCTGAAAGACTCCGACTCCCGCAGAAGATTCCGAGGAGGCCGAGGCCACGAGGCTCGGAGCCTCGGAGAGGCGCCGAGAGGAGGCAAAGACCTCGGAACAAACCGACCGTCGGAGCCCTGGGGGTCAACGGGTCAACGACTCGTCTGGTGCTTAGTAGGGAATGGGGGCATGGGCTATGGGGACTGTTGTAGACTAGTATAGGGATCCATTCCCCCATTCTCTACCAAGCACCCAGGAGCAAGGGAGGGCTGCCACACCCCACGTGCAGAATTCCAGCATCTGGCGGAGCTTCCTCCCACCCCTCCGCCCACCTAGGGACAGTCTCTCTCCCTGTCTCCTGTGCCCGCCGAAACTCCAAATCCCAATCCGCCGGCCTCAACGGCTTTCAGCGGTGCTCCCACTGCGGCGGCTAAGACAGGCTGCAAGGAGCTCGGTGTAACCCATGCTGGCACCAGGTAGCGCACCTGGTGCCGAGCTGACAGTTCGGAGCCTGCTCTTTCAGCATATAGGAGTGATCGGCGGATGGTTGAGCAATCTGCAGTTGGGGGATTCGGGGGAACGTAGATTTCGGTGCGCTTCGGCGAAAACTGAGTTTTCAAGAAAAGGCTTCCCGAGGCGTCGCTCCATTCCCATCCTGAGTGACCACTTCATGGCAAACCCGCAACGCCTCCGAGTCACCCAACTGAATAGGGAAGCTCAGGCTGAGATAACCACAAACAACAAGTAGGATCAGGTGAAAAGCCACCCAATCGCCCGAGTAGCATCTACATGCAACGCGACCTTGGTCTGGAATTGCGTTTGCACGGTCGTGACACGACTCCTTCGAGGGTGCGTCGCTCCAGCCGCATGTCCCACTACTATATGCCGCACATGGCTTTAGAGACCTTGGACAGCATTGAAACAAGCTGGTCATACTGGCAGACAGATGACGGTGCTGGTGTCGGTGCTTGGAATCCTGTCCTGGGAACGTCGACTTCATGGGCGAAGGCTTGAAGAAACTCCGCCCCATCAAACTTCTCAAGATCCTGCATGAAAGCAACATTGAAGTTGCAAAGCCAATGCAAGGACCATGACTGCCCACTGTAATTCACACAGCAAATGCGAATAGCATGATTCCGGACCTGGAGCTCTCTCACGAATGAGGTTGAGGCGTCAAGGGCTTGCTGGTGGTAGACATGGTAAGGAAGCCGGCGGTTGTGTCAGTGGCGGCCGGTGATCGCAGTCTTGGTAGCGGCATGGAGGGTGCTGGTGGCGGCTATGGCAAGCGATGGTGAAAGTTGCTTCCACTCGACCTCAATGCGCAGAACCGCAACGAGGATATTGCCAAGCGCGTGCAAAGGAATCGTTCACTCAACACTTTGTTCATCCAAATTGGCTGTCGAAACACTACAGCATAAACACTGGCAGGACAGCAACAACAAACACAGCGAAAAGCACAATAAGTGCAGCACACAGCTTACACTTAGGATCTTGTTGGTGATCTCTCTATTCGACATGTACCGATGAGTTTATTCTCTGCTGGCTTGTGGCACACTTCGGACCGCTGTTTCCCCCTGGTGTTTCTCAGCGCGGCCTTGAATCCGTGCGTCCATCTGCCAACAAGAGTTTACCACAGATCCTCGAAAAAAGTCTGCTATCAGAATATTGACTTCACGCAAAAAGTCGAATGCTTCTGCATCGAGGGCCGTCACTTGCTACAGCAAGATGCAAAACTTCGCAGAAACACAACCGTAAGAGACTTCGGCTAGAAAACCGTCAATAAGTGTAAGCCGGGGTAGATGCCGACAGGAAGAGGCTCGGAGTTTTTGTCCAAGCCCATCTTGGAGGTGGAGACTTCCCATGCTACGAGTCTCTGATGCAATACGAGATGCGCAGTAGAATCTAGCAGGGCTCCAACTCAAATGCCCGCTGGACTTTGTCATAGCAATCTGGGGCTCCTGGACTTGCATGTCCACCAGAACAACGTACATCATCTGAGCCTGATCACGGAACTGCAAGACCTGCCTGTTGTGACAAAACAACGCAGAGCATACCGAAGAAGTCAACAGAGCCCGGGGATCTTCCATGATGCATGCGAAGGGTTCAGGCTGTGTTTGAAGCATTCAAACCGCTCCGAAGAACACAGGCGCGAAACCCGCAAGCACGGCCAAGCCTCCCCAAGGCTGTCGCCACTCTCCTGCCTGGGTGTTCGGTAGCTTCGAACGGAGATTCACATCTCAATGGTACAACAAAATCACTGGTTAACTCAAGATTTTCGGCTGGATCTATGTGTGCTTCGCAGATCGACTGGACTGTCATCATTGGAAGATTCGTCAAATCGTGATCCTAAGCCAATCCACAACAACCCCTCCAACAGGGGCCAAGTGAACCCGAAGGCCCCGGCGAAGCCACGTCCCTGAGGGTGGTAGAAGCCTCACAAGTACTCCGGTTTCTTTGAGAGTTTCTTTTGTTTCAGGTCTGGTTGGCAGCGTGGCTTTCCGGTTGAGGGCACGGGCCACCTCGCAGGCTTCTCATGAGAACGGGAGGCCAGCCAAGAGAAGCCATGCAGACCCCAAGCACCCCTGAGGACCGACACTGCACCCAACTTGGCTGCTCCAGCTCCCGCATCGAACCCAACACCCCAAATGCCTCGAAGCCGACGTCGAAGCAAGAAAAGCCCACACTTGGAAAGCTTCTCACAGGCGCTGCGATTCAAATTCATGTTGAGACAGTCTTGGATTCTGGAGGTGCGGTAGTGGTAGTACTTTTCAGCACATAGCTCTCCAACTCTGCAGCGCCGCTGTATCGGGTCTGGTACAAATATTTTGTATAATCTGGCAAGCAGCGGTGGTTGTCGAGGGGTGCTTTGATGACGCGAAGAAAACCTCCGGGCACTTGGACGTTGATGCAAGCGCTCCAACATGGACACTGATGCCTCATGTTCGCTCGTTGCAGCACAGCAGAGGACGTCTTGTCCACGAGGCATGGACTTCAAAGATCAAGCCAAGCCCCTGGTGCTGAATCATCGCCTCCATGCCACTGACAGCAATAGCCCCGAGAGTGAAGGGTCGCAGGCTCGTCTGGCTCCCGAGCGCCTGCGCATGCAGACACCCCCCCACCATGCACCTTTTCTCCAAGCTGACAATCCGGCCTTCGCGACCGCAGGACCAAGCCTCTCTTCTGTGAGACGGCCCCGCACGTCCCCGGCCGTGCGCCCGGCCGGGGTGCGGACCTGGGAGCCAAATCGCACAGACTCGTCATGCATTATGTGTAGCAGTAGCAGTAGTAGTAGACGGCGACTACTACTGCTGCTACTACTACTATCACCACCACTACTACTAGTGGTACCACTACTAGTACTAGTACTACCACTACCACTGCCACTAGTGCCACTGCCACTGCTACTGCACAAATATCAAACTTGGCAACAGGGGAAAGCTCAACAGCTTGACGGAGAATCACCAGGTTTCCAGACCCAGAAAGTAGCGGAGAGGTGGTCATTCACATACCGATACGACAGCCAAACTGTCTATAACGAGCAACCCCCAAAAGCCTAAGTCTGAAGGACATGTACTGTAAGGGCCTAAATCGTGACCACCATTATTTTGGGGTTCCTGTTTATGGCTAAAGTAGATTATAGCACTGCATAGTTCCTTCTAATAGTCACAATAGATTAGAGCAACTCATACGGTTGATGATATAAATCCTGCATGACCCATCATAAGGAATATACCATAAATCCCATAGTTTAGGGTCCTTAATAGTGAAGGAAGCGATGGCAGTTGAACAAAACGAGACCAGGCCTTGGCCTCGAGGCGGACTCCCCCATCACTAATTGGCCGCACAGAGGACAGGTGGACCTCAGCATCTGTGCATATGTATATGTGTGCATAGGTGTCTATATATATATATATATATATCTGTATATATATATATGTATATATATATATACATATGCATATACATATACGTATTATGTAGCAAAATAATCCACATGGTTATAGCAGAAGATCAAACAGAAATATATATATATATATATATATATATATCGTAATTACATATCGCATCATGTACGATGCTACAACACCATGTACTGCAATGTAATATTCGATTACATACTCGGGTTTCTGCGTGCGGGGCAGCGGACTGGGATCCCAGACACAGAAATGGCAGATGGACCACGGAAAACTCGAAATGTTATGTTGTATACTGTAAACTAAACCACATACTACTCTGATATCCCCGCAATTCGCTGCATACGCTGTCAACGAGAGAACACAACTAGCCCGGATGCGAAACCTTGCTGCGTCCGAAGTCGTTTTGGTCAACTAACGCCGTTCCCCGCATCCCAATCCAGTTCTACAGCCCAACCCATTTCTAAATTCCGAAATCCAGTCCTGAAAAAGGGGATCAAGCCGTCCCCGACTTACGGGATTGCTTCGATATCCTTCTGCTCTACCATATTCAGAAATCTACACGTGCATCACTTGGAACAAACCTCTAGTCCAATCGATAGCTGTATCAAGCACAACCAGGAGCATGGCTGCATGCGATGGAACCTGGCTCCAGCATTCAAGCGGCAAGTGGAAAATGCATGCTCAGCTTAGCATCCACACATGCCGAATATCAGCATCACCGACAGCACTTTTACTGAAGCCGTTGCTAGCACCAGAATGCTGAATTGTGAGATTCCGTCTTTTCCAGCTGCAAGATAGGCTATAAATTGACACGATAGCCCTCAACATCAGTGGTTGCTCAAACCAACCGCTCTGTGCCGCACAGGTCTCGTACCTCATCTGAGTCTCTGGCAGCTCTTGATCTGGACATGTTTACAACAGACGGAGCTAGTTGCAGCTTGCGCATCGAGGGGAGCCAAGAATTGAAATGTGTTATACTCCGGCGGTACGACTTGGAGAATAATCACCATCATCGTCATCATCATTGTGATTGCCATCGTCATCGTCCTCGTCGACAATATCGTTACTGGCCTTGTGACTGGAAGTGTTGCAGAGAGTGTATCTTCATTGTTGCAACCGTCGTCGTTCTGGTGGCTGCGGCTTTCGGACATGCCTCGGCCAACTCTGCCATAGCGGACTGCACGGTGGAGTCAAAGGCGCGCCTGCACAAGAGATGCGCCCAAGCTCAGGCATGTGATTGCCATGTTCGATTCACCTGTCGAAGCTGTATGCCGAACCAGTGACACCGGGTGCATGAGCTACGCCTTCCCCGAACAGGTTGTCTCTTCTCTCACCACGCACTCCATCTCCACTTTTCCCTGAACGGCCCCCCCTTGTCATGTAGATCCAAGGAGCTGCACAGCAGGATTCACGCCGAGCGCTTCGCCGTCCTTGGGTGTCAGATCTCGCCAGAGCGAGCGAGAGGGCGAGCAGGCGAGAGAGAGACAGACAGAGACAGCGAAGAAAAGTCAGGAATAGGAACACTAGAACAGCAAGCAGCACGGGTGTACAGTCAAAGACGTCATCTTCTTCTCGTTCCTCACGATGGCCGGAGGTATTAATAGAAACACAACAGCATTTGCAAATAAGAGCTGTCACGTTTCGCCATCAACATCATCATCATCGTCAGCATCGTCATCATCGTCTTCTTTTCTATATGATACGCAATTTGAGATTAATTGCTTTGCTTCTTCGCGATACTTGCGTCAAAGCCAAAACCGCCACAGCGCATAGCAAGAGCAACATGCGATTAGAAATCATGAAAGTAGTAGAGCTAGCAATGGGACTAATAGCGGTGGCAACAGCAAAAATAGCAACAGCTAGCGACATAGCAGCACTGAGTACTAGTAGCGGAGGTGCCAGTAGTAGTGGCAGTCGTAGTCGTTGAACAAGTAGTAGTAGTAGTAGTAGTAGTAGTAGTAGTAGTAGTAGTAGTAGTAGTAGTAGTAGTAGTAGTAGTAGTAGTAGTAGTAGTAGTAGTAGTAGTAGTAGTAGTAGTAGTAGTAGTAGTAGTAGTAGTAGTAGTAGTAGTAGTAGTAGTAGTAGTAGTAGTAGTAGTAGTAGTAGTAGTAGTAGTAGTAGTAGTAGTAGTAGTAGTAGTAGTAGTAGTAGTAGTAGGAGTAGGAGTAGGAGTAGGAGTAGGAGTAGGAGTAGGAGTAGGAGTAGGAGTAGGAGTAGGAGTAGGAGTAGGAGTAGGAGTAGGAGTAGGAGTAGTAGTAGGACTAGCAGTAGGAGTAGTAGTAGGAGTAGTAGTAGGAGTAGTAGTAGGAGTAGTAGGAGTAGTAGGAGTAGTAGGAGTAGTAGGAGGAGTAGGAGGAGTAGGAGGAGTAGGAGGAGTAGGAGGAGTAGGAGGAGTAGGAGTAGGAGGAGTAGGAGGAGTAGGAGGAGTAGGAGTCGGAGTCGGAGTCGGACTAGGAGCAGGAGCAGGAGTAGGAGTAGGAGTAGGACTAGGGGTAGAGGTAGGGGTCGGAGTAGGAGTAGGAAGAGTAGTAGGAGCAGTAGGAGCAGTAGGAGCAGTAGGAGCAGTAGGAGCAGTAGGAACAGTAGGAGCTAGTAGGAGTAGTAGTAGTAGGAGTGGTAGGAGTAATAGGAGTTGTGGGAGTTGTAGGAGTAGCAGGTAGGAGTAGTAGGGTTGTCCCAGTGCTTAGTGCCAGTTGCAGTGGCGTGGTCTTGGCAGGAACAACGGTGTGATACAGAAGATGCTGCTACAAATCGCTCTACCTCTTATTCCGAGCTTACTAGAGCATGTACTGCCAGTATGACAGAGTGATCTGAGACACAAGCGAGACCGGAGAGGGTCATAGCAAGCTCCTGGCATTGTGCACTGCAAGCTGAAGCAAGCTGATTTTACAAGAAGGACCATCTGAATGCCAAGCTTGGGTACCTGACGATCGAAGGAGACCCCCTAAAGACAGACAGAGTCCCGAAGCATCTTTCTGGAGTCCTTGCATCCACATGCAAGTCCATGCAGATTGCAGCTTAATGGCATGAATATTAATTCACAATAAAAGAGCTGCCGGGTTCCCCGTTGCCGTTCAACGATCCAGTGAGACGGGCCTGGATCACCCAAGTATGAATGAGGGCAACTTCGACGTGGATGATTGCAGACGGTCTGAGAGACTCCTGTCCATCAGCGCTTTCTCTAGAGAAGAAGTCCGTCGGCTGACGTCAGTCGGAGGCTCTCATCGCCGATCATCACCACGGGACCATTACCGAAAACTGAGCGTGGATTCTGCGCATCTGAAAACGTGCAGTTTCCTTGGCTTATGCCGATGCCTGCCGAGCCCACTCTGCCCAGAAAACTCAAAACATTCCACAGTTCAAAACCGTGGACTTCGCACTCTCTGCCCAAATCGGCAGGCGAGGCAGCTTGGGGGATTGGAGAGCTGCTCAGATGACTGATGACACAGGAATGAAAAACGCCATGGACTCGGAGCAAACAAATCGCCCCCGATTACGCAACCAACGACAGAGTGCATTCTGTCACATTCGAAAAGAAGAAGGACATCGAGAGGCGACCACACCCGAAGTGCTCGGGGTGCGTCTCACGTTACAGCCTGGAAGAAAATTGCACTCGGATCTGGTAAAGCTCTGAAACCAGACGATGGATTTACACAATAGTAAAATGGCTAGACTCAAATCCTTACAAGATCTGAATGCAATCGCCCTGCTCATGTATGCCAAGGCTGTTCAATTCGAATCGACTACACAAACGCAGAGGCTTGCCATGTTCTTGGCGGTGCTAGGGCTGGGAACACATGCCATGACTGAGACAAGACGCACCACACCGTCCACAGACAGGCCTCTGACAACAGGTCTTGTGCTCCACTCGACAGTAAGTGGCACAGGCATGTAGGCATGTCATCACGACATCATGGAGGCACGGAATCGCGAATATGTCACAGCTGGATGGTAAATGTCTGGCAGCGCTGCACAGAGCAGCGTGGCAGCTTAACGCGGTTCACTCTTGTATTGCCAACTTTCGCCCTCGTCTTCGGGCTCGCTTTTGCCATCACCTCTTGCAAGCATCCCACAGACAGTTTGTAAAAGGCACTCCTCGACCTTGTGCAAAACAAGAAACTCAGCCAGGAAGCCTCGATCCTGAACAGAACCCCAAACCCCAGCCCCGGATCGCATAACTTTTGCTGCGAAGCCTCAAAAGCAAACTCAACATCTACCGGCATCTACCGTCCGTCCCAGGGGCTGTCTGCTCTTCGTGAGGAGCAACTTGTGGTGACTTTCGGTCTTTCTGAGTCTGAGCCATGTCCATTCGCATCCTCACAGAAGGATTCAAAGACTCAGCGCGCGACAAAGAGACTTTGGGTTTCAGGCCTCACAGGTCCCCAGCTATGAAGGGTCCCGGCCAGGAGGCCTGAAAATTTTGATGGCGAGCTCGAACGCATCTGGATCACTCTGCACGAACTGACAGAACCTGAGGGCTTCGACAGCGCTTTCCAGCTGGGGAATGCCCTTGAACTAAATCGAGGGTGTTTGCCATGCCTGTTGCGTCATACAACCTTTGTTGAACAAGCACCTTATCATCTATCAGTAGCTGGTTTCATACTCCTGGCCATTGATGCAGCTGCTGGATCAGCTGTTTCGGCAAAGACAGGACAAGTCTGGACACAGACATTCACCAAGCATATGGTCCCTGTGACGTAGAACTCTTCAACTGAGACCAAGTGCAAGGCCGACTTACTCGGATGCAGTCACGGCGGACCTCTGCAGCTCCACCTCCGACGACGCGCTGGACGCGGTGGAACCTGAAGAGCCTGGGGCATCTGTCGGTGGCTCGCCTCTGCCCATGGCTCCAGCGAGGCTGCACAGACAAGGAGGGTTGCAGTGTCGGCTTTGGCGCCGTGAAGCTTTTCAGTTTGGGCAGGGTTCAGGATCTGGTGGAAGGAAAAGCAGCAGATCTTGAGCTGACACTTTCTGAGCCGTTTGGTCTCCAGCACAAACGTGATGCAGGAACGTGCCATGTCACATTGACAATCCGATGTCAGGCCCACCACATCGAGCGAGTGCTGGGACGAGGTCGTTGTAGTAGAATTGTGCAGTACGGCACGACCTGCGGCAACAGGGTTGAGACAAGCGGGAAAGCTTTTGCAGCCCATCCGCGGTAAATTAGGGCATGCCATCAATGGGCATCAGACACGACAGTCAGCTCCATGTTGACGAGTTGGAGCACATGACCAATCCACTCTTCGCCTGGAAGGCCTCATGCCTACAAACTAAGCTCACCAAAGCCCTCCACCGAAAGCCCAAATACCAGCTTTACGTTGCTTCAAGAGCCAGTTTAAGTGAGGAAAGCTTGACGGAAGGAACTGCCATCCCGTGACCGTTTGGGAAAACCTGATAGGCTTGGGCTACAACCTGTAGCTCCTTCAACCCTGAACATCTGAACTCAGCCAGACTTAAAATTGCAGCTCCGCAAGCCCCGAAACGATCAAGGGCCCATGCTGAACGTCGTGGTAGGCAAGGTTGTTACACCTCGGTTCTACTAGGGTACAACAAGCGACCGCTCCTGCACTGGGATGCACAGATCCGACTTCGACGTGCAATCTGCTCAATTGTCCAGAAAAGTCTCTTGCCAAGTGGCACACCGTGAGCAGCGCATGAAGCTTCGCACTCGCTGTGTAAACAAGCAGTAACCACAGTACAAAGAAGGTAAGCCCGGAGCTTGTGGTAGTTGTTGCCCTCACCGTGGTGGTATGGGCCTGACCGGCGAGAATCGCAGTTTAGGTCTCGAGACGATGGCTAGAAAACCTCAGGCACTTCTGAACTGCCACGTCTTCCGCATGCTTTATCTACGCGTGTGTGTGTGTGTTAAGTTTGTATGTATATATACATAGTGTTATATCTATTTATCTTTTTATTTGCATCTTTCTCCCTCTGTGCGTCTACTGACAGCAGTCGATGTCTGTCTGTCCGTCTAGCCATCTATCCACCTATCTGTTTACCTATCTGCCTCTCGAAGGAAACCAGGGTTGGTTCGTGTTGGGGTTTGGGCTTAGGGACTCCGGGTCTGGTTGATTCGGGACTGTTGTCTGTCTGTGCAAACATGACGGAGTTTGGGGTTAATTGCCCACTTCTTCCTGTCTCTGTGTGTGCGTGTGTTTGCGTGCGTCTGCGTGTGCTTGTGCGGGTGCCTTTGGGTTTGGCTTGCTCAAGCCTCCCTTGCTGTGTGGCTGCTTGTGCAGTGATACTACGATCCATAACAACCTTAACCGACCCGACCCGTCTCCATTCTATCTCTGTGAGTGTGGGCGTGATGAGAGTCATGCTGAGAGACATCGAATGAAAACAGCATCCGGGACGCCGGAAAGGACGACGTCCATTAGCATGGCAACACTGGACCACCCGTTCCTGATACTGTTGGCCAGGCGGTAACACCGCGATGATCAAGCACAGGCCGGGTACAGGAGACGCATGAATTTGCACTTGCGCTGATTTTAAGTTTATGCCTTGTACCTGTATGTCAGCGTTAATTAATGTATCTGGAGATGCGTGAGCCACTTGCACAGATGCACACACACACCCACACGAACGAACGAACGACGCACTGGCCTCGTGGACAAGGGTCACCGGACGCGCTAAAGAAAGCAACGCCGGGACGATGATCGTCAATGCCTCTTGAGCTTGGGGTGGCGAGGCTTCATTTGGGATGTAAGGTTCTGGGTTGGTGGCAAGGGCGGTTTAGTGGTTTCGAGTTGATTCCGAAATCCTGCCTCCAGTGTGCAAGACGAAAATTAGTATCTACAGGTGTTGGCTCAAGATATGCAAACGATGCGACGCACAACACAAGGAGTCCCAAATTGAAATCTAAGACCGCCAACCGTCTTCGTATTTGACAACAAGAACCAGACGCCCTCAGGCCTGATGCCAAGGCCTCTCAACCACTCACAACCTTCAAAGACTGAAATTCACATGCTGCATATACATACATACATATATATATATATGCATACATAAATATATACATATATGTAAATATATGCATACATAAATACATGCCTGCATGCATTGCTACCTAGATATTACGGGCTTCTTTAAGGCCAAGGTTCTGCTGCCGAGGCCAGGATGCCCATCGCCGGGCCCAAGTTCCGCAAGGCATCGGTGCAGTCGCAGCGCTCAGCGAGGCCTCCTCGGAACTTCACTGAACGGCGTTTGGGTTTAGAGATCTTGGTGGTGAGAGCCTCCAGGCTCGAGGGTTTTAGGGTCATGTGGTGTAGCACGGTCGGTTGCAGTCGTTTCGGAAGCGGGCTTCTCTTCCCTTCAGCTTCCAAGAAGCTGTCAAGAGCACAGCATTGCACGTATGCTGTGCCAAACTTGACAGCAGGACGATGTGCATTCGCTCTTCTTATGAAAGCATGTATCGTATATCGAGTCAAGTCAATCGCACAACAATCTAACCCGCATGATGTTTCACCCCTGAAACAACAGAAGCAGCAACAGCTCCTCTGCTGTGGTAGATCCGAGTTGGCTCGCCGCCAGGCTGGAAAACATCAGTTCCACCGGTTGGATAGCCACGGGGTGGATCACCAACTGGCTGGTAGACATGCTCCGCAGCCATGGGCCCGCAGATTGTAGCACTAACATTCAAAACCTACGGCCTACGTCATACCAGAAGCTCACACGAAACACTTCAGGTCTTTGTATTGGCAGCAAATATGCTTCACAGTTTGTCTGCTCTGCATGTCTTATTAGACCGGCAGCAGACATGTCAACAGAGCTTATCTAATCGGATACAACTTGACCAGCCGCTTAACATCATCTTACATCGCCTGCAGGCAAACGAACTCGTTGCACACAGTGTCTATAATGAAACTTTGTCATTGCATGCTTTGGTGGACGATGGAACAAGCTGGCGCTAATATTCTCATTGTCTCGTCATTCAGCATGACGCACACGTCCCATGTCATCATAGCTTCCGCACTTGCACGGCTCTAGAGCAATAGTGATCTCAGCAAGAACAGCAACCACATACGAACAATGTCCACTTGCCAAGGCATGCTGCAAAGCGAAAATCTCACCCACTTGATTCGAATTTGCTACAAAAAAAGAAGATCTTGCAAATGCCACAGTTTGTGCGAAACAGACATTCTCCACGAACACGAAATAAAGAGAGCCTACAAGAAATCGTTTTAGGAGGTTCAAAAGCGAAGAAAAAAAGAAGGCACAACGAACGAATCGTCGAAAGGCCACCCAAAATCAACAGCTTTGCTTCAACCTCTTCAGCAGCAGAAGCAGACGTTTATCTTCGACTCGAATGGGGGTGCGCTCGTCTCTGTCACTTCCAGGGCTGCCAGGTCCTGATCCGCAATCCGACGTGAGCACAGAACCGATACTCGGGTCATTTGTCTGCAAGATCCACTTTTTTGGCGTGAGCATCGGACAAGAGCGGCCATTTTGAGGACTTCACTCAGTCCAAGCTTTCCGTCAGAAGTGGCAAGATGCAAAAGCGGCAAAGTGCTTGCCGTCCGTTTTGGCGTGAATGGGCTCGTTGACAGGGGAAACGCAAAGTCAAACATAATAGCTGCACAAACTTTGCAAAAAGCGTTCAGCCTTGATTAAAATGCAATAATTGGGTCCACGGCGCTCACTTGCCTCGCTCAGTCAGAGATGGCGCAAGGACAGAGGATACCACGCAAGATCATGTCGCTGAAGGACAAACAAGCATGTCGATGTTTCTTCCTGCCATTGACTTGCCAAGTTTGCACACTCCCTGCCAACTCTTGGAAAAGGAGAGACATCTTTAAAAATGCAGTATCTCTCTGGCGCGTCGAAATCAACATACTATTGGTCTGCAACTCCATAGAAACAAGGACGAGTCGGTCGTCACTGCAGCTTGCAGATAAGAAGTCGGGGACGGGTTCCACTTGGTGTGGCGATTTTCGGATGGTATGGAGCTGTTTAAGTAGTCGAAGTTCGTCCGCAAAATCATGGACGTTGTCCATCGTGCACGTCGGCTGTGCCTGTGATATGAAGCAAGGCTGTTCTCTGTCTCGATGGCGAGTTCAGCTGAAGACTGCACGCAGGAACTTTGTCTTGGCGATGTATATCCACAGAATTTTTTTTCGAGTTGGTTTCGTGCCCACTACTTGCCAGAAACAGTAGGCCATGGAAGACTTGTGCCACACGAAACCGATTTAGGGGTCAAAAACAAAATAGTATGGAAATTCAGCGTAAAATCGTTAGGTGCGCCTTCCAACTTCTTGTAAATTGCAAACTTCCAAACCAAAGCAATTGCGCTGCAGACTGCGAAATAATGCAATCAGCAATGACTGTCAATGTTCCATCGATCGCACTTGTCGTAAACATTCCCATCCGAACCATTTCTACCCTTCTCAAGGTTCAGAAAACTTAATCTCGAACCATACGATGCGAACTCTGGTTTTCGAGAATCTCTCTGTGCAAACTCTGGCTTCAGCAATGTCATCGAGGTATCTCGAGGATCTTTTTAAGGCAATCGAGTCTTTGACGTTTACTAAGATGCATAGCTGCGACACGATCATCGAAGCTCCTGTCTATCTATGGCTCTATGGAGTCAGCAATAGCCAATAGCCAGTACTTTACCTTACTGCGAGAGGCGTCTGCTATCACGTGAAACGTGACTGTCCAAGCATTCGCCACACGACTCCGCTGACACGCAGGATCTGCAATTTCTGCGCTCGGGAACCGTCCAAGCTTCAAGCTGCTGTAAAGAAGGATGGATGACCCGAACGCCCAGAGGGGGTGTAAACAGTTATCCTCCGGCTCAAGTCTCGGCTCAAGTGGCCAGGTAGCGAGTGGTAGCTGTCGGAACTGGGAACGAGGCCTAACTGTGTGTGGGGTTCCAGGCCCGTTTCTAGCCAGTTTTGGAGTTGCCGCCATGGCTGCTGCCTTTTAGGCCAACCAAGGACACCTTGGTGTAACCGCCCCAGGCTTAGCCTGGTGATGGGCGGTGCTGGTAGCTACCAAGCGCCGGCTTGGTGTCCCAAAGAAGGCTAAGGATTTTCGCACTAGTTTTGTAGCCTTAGCAGTGCTGTTTTCCCCTGAGCAACAGTTTTGAACCAAGACTGCTTCGCCACGGCGCTAGAGTGGCAGTAGTCTTTGGTGTCGAGAGTTGACTGGTGGCCACGTCCTTTCCTGAGGTGCCGCCTTTTGTGAGGCTGTAGACCAGTCCTGTTGCTAGACCTTCTTGTTTTCATGCAGGCTTTGTTCACAGACCTGGTGGGCACCAGTGTCAGCATGGCCTGTTCAGTAGCAAGCATTGCCGGCCCCACTTCACTGCAGCCTCTGAGGTTTGAGGGTTTAGGAAGCTTAGGAATGTTTGCCAGAGCCGAGAGTGGAAAAACTGTGTCTCCGCCTGATGAAGGCTTTGTGAGGTTAGGTAACGGAGGGCCTAGCGCTGGCACCGGCATGGGTACTTGGTCCCTGTTAGTAAGAGCGAGAACGCCGGGACCACCTGACTGTCACTTAGCCTTGGGCAGTTGCGCGGACAGGCACAAACTGGAGGCCGGGCAGGCCCAAGCCCCGCTCTAGTTAACTGCCTGCTCACGACATAGTTGCCACAACAAGCAAAGACTACTACCAGGTGTTTACCTGGTGACAGATGAGTTTGGCTACACTCATCCCCTGCCCTCCTTCCGGGCTGTGAGTTGGCAGGTGTGTTTTAGTTGGTTCGGTTCCCCCTCTTAGTATAGTTGGTTTGGGCGCCTTGGTGTTGTTTGCCAGTACCAAGGATAGAGAGAAGGGAGGAAACCCACCTGTGTCTAGTCCTGCACAGGTATCTGCCGTGAGGAGTCTGAAGGCTTAGCCCGGCCTCAGACTCTCTCTTGGGTCAAGTCTTTTGGCCTCATGTGAAGTCCCGGCGCAAGGTGTGTTCTCGCCCTTGTGGTCAAAAGAGTGCCTTGGGGTACTCAAGCCTGGGAGAATTGCAGCATGTTCTGGCGCATGTGCAATGTTGTTGTTAGGGAGCTTGCCGCGGAAGGCTGGATCACTTAAGTTTCGGGCTCATCGCTCTCCTCACTGGGTCGCAGAGAGTCCAAGACGACTCCTGCACGAAGGGAAAACGTAAGAACCCGGACCCGAGTAGAGGTAAGAAGTTGGGAGTGAGCCGGGGGTGTGTCGGCCTTTCTGCCCCAAGTAGTTGTCTCCTCTGGCTTCAGTGTTTTGCCGTTTTCCGCTTGCTGTTAGGCAAGAACAGTGCAAGCGAGGCCAGTATCCACATGTAAAGGTACCTACCACGAGAGGTCTGTGTGACTGGCTAAAAGGACGTAGTTTTGACACCCCGCTGGTGGCAATTCAGACGGGGTAAGCAACGGGTGCCTGACGGTTATGTAGAGGTAACCAGCACGGGGCAAAGGCTGCATGCTTTGGTGCTACCAGGACATACAGGGTCCCTGGTGTTACCAGTTTTTAAAACTCCCTCTGGTGAGACCAGGCTACCGCACAGTCTGGTGCTACCAGAAAGGGGAGCAGACAAAGGACTGCAGGCACCTGAAAGCTGTACAAAGATGAGTGGCATAGAGGTTAGTACCAAGTGGAAAGCCCTTGGTAGACTCGTCAGTAAGAGCGAGAACGCGAGTCGACTTGTACAGTGCTACTACTCGTCCGTAAGTACAGCTTCTTACGTTTCACCCAAACTTGCCGGCCAATGGCTAGGCTGTGACTCGCTTCGCCAAAGACGAGAAAACAGTTATCCTCCAGTACAGTACGTTTCACCCAAACTTGCCGGCTAAAAGCTGGCTGCGACTCGCTTCGCCAAAGACGAGAAAACAGTTATCCTCCGAGCAGTCAAAGGTCTCTCATCCCTTGAGGTTGCAGTGACCCGAGTCCTCAAAGGAGAGATGTACCGGCAAAATGGGAAAACGGGCATCACGCTTCTGCTCGACCTGCGTGGCTTCTATGAGAACGTATCACACACGGAACTGGTCAAAGCTGCCTTCAAACACAAGTACCCGCCTCTCCTCTTGCATGGGGCCATGCAAGTTTACAGAGGCAAGAGACACTTGTGTGCTGAAAACATGATCAGTGCACCAATAGTGGCCACAAAAGGAATCATTGCTGGATGCCCGCTGGCCCCAGGACTCTCGAAGTTGATAATGCACGATGTGGTGGAACCCATTTGGCAGGGCCCACCAAAATGCCATGTCGACCTGTACATAGACGACACTGGTTTCGACATTGTCAACCGAGATGCCAAGGCTTGTGCAAAACAAGCGCACCTGGTGTGGACCAGGGTCAAAAAGCAGTTAGAACGAGCGAAGCTCCCGCTCAGCGCAGGCAAAAGTGCCTGGGTGTGCTCTAATCCCAGGGCTGAAAAGGAGCTGAAAAAGCTCCTCAAAGCAGATGACCCACAGGTCAGGTCCTTGGCAAAGGACCTTGGCATAGATAGTGCGGGGGGTAGGCGCAGACGTGTCACCACCCACAAGGCTAGATTTGCCAAAGGTTCTAAGAGGCAACACCGCTTGGGGCAGCTTGCGCCGCCGCAAAAGGCGCTGGCCACTGCAAACAAGCAGGGCGTCTTCGGAGTAGCCCTCTACGGGCATGTTGCGGTTGGCCTTGCACCGAAGCGCCTTAAATGGGTCCGTCACCAACATGCCAGCGTATTGGGAAGGATGCGCTTAGGTTCAACCGAAGCTGTGATCGAGCAGGCCACAAACAAGCATGACGACCCCACGTTTACCATTATCAACCAACATTTCAGGTTCCTTCACAAATTGTTGGTTGAGTGGAGCCAAACGCCGATGCAGGAACTGGAGCATGCCTTCCAGTTCTGGGTTCGAAAAATCCAGCACCACAAGGAGCCTTGGAGGGTTGTGGTAGGCCCTTTTGGGGCGGCGGCGTGCTACTTAAAGGCTTTAGGTTGGGAGGCCAGGTCCCTTACTGAATGGAAGGCGGACCAGGAAACATTCCATATCCTTGATAAGGCCAGCATGCACCACATGAGCAGTAAGCTCAAGCAAGCCTGTGACAGGTGGCGCTGGCGCTGGCAAGCCTTGGCCCAGTGCGAAAAAGGGGAAACCCTCAAAGAAGGCATTGATTGGCAGGCGCCACGCAAGGTGCTTAAGAAAAGTCCCAGCAAGCTGCATCGAAACGCTTTGGTAGCGGTGTGGCAAGGTGCCATTCGGCATGGCAAGGGTGCGGTGTGCGCCCGGTGCAACAAAGAAGCCACACTGAGCCACGTCTTGTGGGAATGCAACTGGTGGGAAAACCAGGCCCCGGAACCAGATGATTTCCCTAGACTCAGGGAACAGTACCCTGACCCCAGCCTCTGGCTCAGAGGACTTGGGCCTCCACCGCACAGACCGGACACCTACAAGCAAACGCTTCAGGAAGAAGGCGTTTTCCAACAGGTCCTGGTGGAGGATCCAGGGATCTTTTATGCCACCGACGGCTCACCTGGTGCATCCCAGGATGCACGTTTCCAAGTGCACACCTGGGGGGCAATTGCTTTCAGAAAGCATGCGCACCGGATTGAGGTAATAGGGAAGGCGACGGGGCCTGTGGAGGGACAGCAAACGGTCTTTAGGGCTGAAGCTGCAGCCCTCCTTTATATTGCACAAGAGACATCAAACCTAGTTGATGTTACCTTGGATTGCCAAGGGGTGCCGAAGTGCTTGAACCGGGCGCCAGGCTGGAAATCTGAGGACATTTTTCAGAAGTTGCGCCACCACCAAGACCGCCTGTGCCTCACCTGGGTGAACTCCCACCTTTCCCAGGAAGATTTCCAAGAAAAATTTGGAAAAGAAAACTGGTGGCGCTGGGAAGCAAACCAGGAGGTAGACAGGCTGGTGCAGGCTGCTGCCAACCAGCGCAGGGACCTTAAATGGGAGCAACAAGTGCTAATTAAAGACGAAGTGGTAGGACGCATCAACGTTTTTCTGGCAAACCGAGTACAAGAACTGTTCCAGTATGGCACTGGAGAAGGGCCCCAGGTTGTCTTTCCTGAAAAACCTGGTGCCAGTGACCAGGAGAACCAAAAATGCAAGAAAAAACCAGGGCCCAAAATCAAAACCAGTCTGCAAACCAAAGGGAGAAAAAGGCAAACTGGTGACAAACCAGTCAACCCTAGCCCTGGTGAAGGCCCAAACAAAAGGCAACAGTTAGAGGCACTCCTTGTTGGTCAAATGCCGGACCTGGGACATGAGTGGCGAGAAGGCCACCGAAGCAGAGACAACTTGTGTGTCAACTGCAGTAAGTGCGGGCATTTTATCGAACAGGTGGAGTCCAAAGCTACTTTTGCAAAGAAAATTGGCCACACGTGCAAGTGGATGGAGCCCTCAGCTCCGAACATGGGGGAGCACCCATCGCATAAAATGGTCAATGCTGGCCGAATGTGGGTCTGCTGCAAATGTGGCATTAGGCAGTGGATTGGGAGGCAAGAGTTATACCCAAGCCTGGGGAAACAATGCAGGCAGGTGTACACTGGCAAGGATCCTGAAATCCTGCAATGCATCCAGAGATATGCCCCGAGCAAGTCTGGTTTCTTTCAGACGGCTTCAAAAGCCGTCCCCCCAGACAAACTGCCTGCTGACAAAGACAGCAAAAAGACCGTCAGGGGTGCACAGAGGAAGGCCGAGCCTTCTGATGGTGATGCTGATGGTGCAAATCATGGTGGTGGTGCTGGTGCTGGTGTTTCCTCTAACCAAAAGGCCAGTGTTGGTGTCGTACCCAAAGCTAAGTAAGGGTGTCCCAACAAGAGCCCAAAGCCAGCCACCGCTGCAACAGCAAACACAGGCCCCCACGACAGGTTCCACCCTCCATGAACTAAAAGGCCCTCTAGGGAAGAATTTCCAGGCCCGCACGGACACTAGCCTGGGGAAAGGACCAAAAGCCAAGCCTAAGCCCAAAGCTGGTCGAACCAGGCCCCACAGTGAGGACCCCAAACAGACCAGACTACAATTCTGAGACTTCTGGCTCAGAGCTGGGGTCCTTTCCAGCTAGAAAGCCCCAAAAAGGGAAAACCAGGACTACCAGAACTGGTGCTACCAGTACCAGTCAGCTGGTGAAAAAACCAGACGACTGGTGCCAAGTAGCAACCAGCACAGCTGGTGTTCTGGGCCAAAGAGCCCAACTGTAGGGCAAACCAGGATCACCAAAACTGGTGCTACCAGTACCAGCCTGGCTGGTGAAAACCCAGAAGACTGGTGCAAGTAGCAACCAGCACAGCTGGTGTCCTGGGCCAAAGAGCCCAAGCTGTAGGGCAAACCAAGTGCTGAAACGGCCACAGCACTGGTGTAAGAACAGTCACGTTTCACCCAAAACCTTGCCGGCCAAAGGCTAGGCAGCGACTCGCTTCGCCAAAGACGAGAGAAAACAGTTATCCTCCGGATGAGCTTGGGTTCAACCGAAGCTGTGATCGAGCAGGCCACAAACAAGCATGACGACCCCACGTTTACCATTATCAACCAACATTTCAGGTTCCTTCACAAATTGTTGGTTGAGTGGAGCCAAACGCCGATGCAGGAACTGGAGCATGCCTTCCAGTTCTGGGTTCGAAAAATCCAGCACCACAAGGAGCCTTGGAGGGTTGTGGTAGGCCCTTTTGGGGCGGCGGCGTGCTACTTAAAGGCTTTAGGTTGGGAGGCCAGGTCCCTTACTGAATGGAAGGCGGACCAGGAAACATTCCATATCCTTGATAAGGCCAGCATGCACCACATGAGCAGTAAGCTCAAGCAAGCCTGTGACAGGTGGCGCTGGCAAGCCTTGGCCCAGTGCGAAAAAGTGGAAACCCTCAAAGAAGGCATTGATTGGCAGGCGCCACGCAAGGTGCTTAAGAAAAGTCCCAGCAAGCTGCATCGAAACGCTTTGGTAGCGGTGTGGCAAGGTGCCATTCGGCATGGCAAGGGTGCGGTGTGCGCCCGGTGCAACAAAGAAGCCACACTGAGCCACGTCTTGTGGGAATGCAACTGGTGGGAAAACCAGGCCCCGGAACCAGATGATTTCCCTAGACTCAGGGAACAGTACCCTGACCCCAGCCTCTGGCTCAGAGGACTTGGGCCTCCACCGCACAGACCGGACACCTACAAGCAAACGCTTCAGGAAGAAGGCGTTTTCCAACAGGAGGATCCAGGGATCTTTTATGCCACCGACGGCTCACCTGGTGCATCCCAGGATGCACGTTTCCAAGTGCACACCTGGGGGGCAATTGCTTTCAGAAAGCATGCGCGCCGGATTGAGGTGATGGGGAAGGCGACGGGGCCTGTGGAGGGACAGCAAACGGTCTTTAGGGCTGAAGCTGCAGCCCTCCTTTATAAAGTACAAAAGACATCAAACCTAGTTGATGTTACCTTGGATTGCCAAGGGGTGCCGAAGTGCTTGAACCAGGCGCCAGGCTGGAAATCTGAGGACATTTTTCAGAAGTTGCGCCACCACCAAGACCGCCTGTGCCTCACCTGGGTGAACTCCCACCTTTCCCAGGAAGATTTCCAAGAAAAATTTGGAAAAGAAAACTGGTGGCGCTGGGAAGCAAACCAGGAGGTAGACAGGCAGGTGCAGGCTGCTGCCAACCAGCGCAGGGACCTTAAATGGGAGCAACAAGTGCTAATTAAAGACGAAGTGGCAGGACGCATCAACGTTTTCTGGCAAACCGAGTACAAGAACTGTTCCAGTATGGCACTGGAGAAGGGCCCCAGGTTGTCTTTCCTGAAAAACCTGGTGCCAGTGACTAGGAGAACCAAAAATGCAAGAAAAAACCAGGGCCCAAAATCAAAACAACTTGTGTGTCAACTGCAGTAAGTGCGGGCATTTTATCGAACAGGTGGAGTCCAAAGCTACTTTTGCAAAGAAAATTGGCCACACGTGCAAGTGGATGGAGCCCTCAGCTCCGAACATCAAAAGTTTTTTTTTTTTTTTCGCATGGCGGGTCTCGGTGACGGCGGCTGCTGCGCTCGGTCTCAGTAATAATGCAAACAAGCACAATGACAACCAAGAAGCTGGACAAACATGTGGATACATGACGAAAACAAGGTGTGGGGCCAAAGGAGATGTGCTCTTTCGCCATGCAGCCATGGTGTTTTCCAGCGGGACTATGATGCGGCCATTGCGCTTTCCGTTCTTACGGAAAGCAGAGCCTCTGAGCGCAACATCTTTTGGAGGCCATTACGCTTTTGCGGAGCCGGAGCCCGGACTCTGTGAACGACTTATACCGGCAAAGACTGACGTCGCAGCCACCGTTTCACGCGTACTTGTAAAGTATAGTGTTTCGTCTTCTTGCTTAGCTTGGTTTTTTGATGGGACCGAATGCGGCAGCTGCCGTCGAGCCTTACCACGCCAAAAAAAACATGAAATTACATCACGCGGACCAATGGGACAGATGAGTGAAAGAATTTTACTTATGTCGAAACTGCATTCATCAAAAGCTCCGACTTCCATCAGCATGTGGTGGTGGACGTTTCCGAAGTTGTAAAGACAGCGGCAAAAGCAAAATACAAGAAGCTCTTGTCTTAATTTCCGGTTTTCCAGATTTAGAAGTTCAATTCTGGACCTTGATTCTTCGACCTTTCTTTAGACTCTAGACTTTATCTGTCTCACAGATGGCAGCCGCTGTGGCGGAGACGCTTTTTCAGAGGTAAGAAGCAGTTCAAAGACAAGCGGAAAGGAAAAACCGCATGGCGAACGAGGATAAAATAGACTGAAAGGACAGTACACAAACATCGACAGCATTGTGGGTTCGAGATTTAGGATGTTTCTGGATTTCGATGAAAGCTTGTTGTGTGTTCGCTGAGAAGCACGACAATTTGGCAGACTTGCTTTTGTGTCTGCTGCTTCATTGGAACTTTGTGCTTTTGATAACTTTTGCACACTTCCAGCAGCAAGGACGGCAGTCCAGAGGCCGTCTCCAGCACAAAAAGAAATTAGGTTTGTTAAATTTTTTGAAAACACCCGTTTTCAGCTTGGAACAACAGAACCAGAGAGGTGTAAGCACATTTGCACAAGGAATTCGCCAGAGCGGCTTCTTGTTATATCGAATGTTCGTCATTTCAGCGTCTTCGGATTGGCAGCTTTTCCATCAAGAGCGGTGGGAAGCCAGTCCTTTACCAACCCCCAACGAAGTCAGCATCTTGGGACAGGTTGACTCTTGTTGTGGTGCGCAAGACTGATGTAGCACAGTTTTTGCAACCCGGCATCCATGCAATTGGAGTTTCTTCCTTTGCTGAGGCCAATGGCAGCTGCAAACATGCGCATCTTCGTGGTGTGCGTCTGCAGCTTATTGCGTTAGATAGTGACAGCATGACATTTCCGCCGCCGTGCTGGGCCTTTACATGTCTTTGGTGTGATGACGTGCTCAGGTTGCGCTGCTGTTCGGAACGGGATATGCCACGAAGACGAGCACCGCAGTGGCAGCAAATCCTATCAGGCATCGCCGTTGGATGGTGAAGGGGGCTTCAGGTTTTTTCTGGTTGTTTCAGTCTTGTCAAGAGCTATCATAGTTTTGAGGTTCGCAAGATGTTCGACACATGCTTTACTCACACGTTCGGTCCTGCATGAGCACCGGTGCATCGTTAGGAAGGTCGTGACCATGATGCAGAAGATGCCTGTGGCTCAGAGGAGCTTTGTAGACTAACGTCAGCCACGTGTCCTGGGGCAAGGGTTCTTGCCTGTGTAGTTGCGAGCATAGGATGCGCGCTTTCACGTTGTCATTTGGCGTTAAGCGTGTCCGCGCAAGAGGTATAAACAAAGCTTGGTCAAAAGCAGATGTTACGTGGAGAAACCCGACTTAGGCACAAAGAGGATGTAAACTGGCACGATGCACCACCTGGGTGAGTGCTCACTGTGATGCTACGTGCGAGTGTAGTAGATTCACTTGCTGCTAGTCCCTACTCTAGGTGTTCCTCGCTAAAGCTGCTGGTGCACATGCCGGCTTTTCTTTAGCAACGCCACCCAGTGAAGCATCAATCATGTACGTGGGAGGTTTGTCTGGCGGAAGTCATACACGGCGCAAGGTAGAACACATATGAGTCTTCCCACCTTCGCAATGGAACATGCGTTTTCAAAAGGAAATCTCTGCCAATCTTTTAGGCACCCCCTGTTCGCAACATATCGGAACGCGAAAACATCGTCCCTGGCCTCATGATCATGCAATGGGGTTTCCGCGCATTCGTTGACATAAGCCGTGCATTGCTCATTTCAAGGAGAGCCTCCGCGCACGCTGCAGCGGATGATGCTTTGGAGCCACGATGACCTTTCAATAACTGCATTGACGCAAAAAAGAACTCAGCAAGCAAGAACGCGATCTTTTCATTTGCGCAAAACTAACGTTGTTGAGTTGGGCGTTTTTGTCTTCTGTGCTTAAGCAGCGCACCAGGGCAAATAACATCAGAAACATATTTTGCGATCAGGAGGTGCTTTAGGGATGGCAAAGTTTCAAAAATACAGTATCGCCCAAAAGAGATACAGGCTTCATGCAGTGGGTACTGTGGGCCAGAAAACCCTCGGCTTGCCTCTGGCCATGCTGCTCTGGCATTGTTGGTTCTGGGAACGATACCACGAATGGTTATATGGCGACACCATATCGCCAAAACGATTTCCGTCAAGTGTAAGATCGTGCATTGTACTTTCCCGCTCGGAACTTTCGTTTCTTGCTCTTGGTGACTTATAAAGGCATGCTTCCAGTATCCGGCATCGCGGTGGAGCTGGTATGCAAGGAGTCGCTGCGCTAAGGATTGTAGCAGGGGCACGTTGAGGCATATGGTTCGGTACGAACATCTATGAAAAAGTTTGCGCGCTGCCCAGATTGCAGTACCCACATTGCAACCTTGCGTTAATCGACATTGATGCCTGCTCTCAAGCAACCACAGAGATTATAAGTCTTAGCCCAGCCAGAACAGCAACTTTTAGATGTATGTTCAGGGTGTTATACTCAGGTTCTCGTCACGGAATAACACATCGAATGTGTTCAGCCTTCCTCTTACTAACTTGGTCCTTCAAGATACGGTCGTCCATGTCAGTTTGCCTAAATGCCAGAAGTTGACTCTTTCTTCAGCTCCAGAATTGTTCGCATACAGTCTTTTGTATGACCTTAGGCCCCATAGAACACCTTCATTGCCACCCTTCCTGCGTTTGCCAATATGTCGCCCCCAGCCTCTCAAAATGTTTTTGTCAAACTGTGCCCTTAGTCAATGCTATGTGGCCTTGTAGAAACAAGCATAGCGTCTCCCCTGACCGTAACTTCTACGGTAGTCTTGAATGGCCGGGCGGGAGGCAACCAACTCTTGGAACAATTTCTGAAACCGTGGAACCTTCAATGACAAGAGCAGCAAAATATTGCAAGATAAGACCCTTGAGGCTTGGAGTCCCAAAGCCGTAAACTTCAGAATTCTGTCCAAAGCTACCCTTCAAAGTCGAATCTCACTGCATAGGTCATGACTTCTCTTGGAAATGTGCGGTAGCATCTGTGTATATGTATGCTCATGGATTCCTTCTTACCCTGCCCCATAAGCCAAGTTGCGTCAACACTCCTATGTCCTGGCATTGCTTTCGAAACCAACTCGCAAAAGGCCGCACGCGCTAGTTTGTATCATAGGTCGCATCGCAGAAAAGTTCGTATCATATGATACGAACTAGACGACCTGTACAGTACGAACATGATACAAACAAAACTTCATGATGCGAACCATGATACGGTCTGTGATAAGAACTGTGATACGACTTCCCGCAGGACCCGCAAAGTTCCAAAAGTGCTAGTTCGTATCATACATAGCTCGTATCATGGTTCGTATCATGAAAGTTGGTTCGTATCATGTTCGTAATATACAGGTCGTCTAGTTCGTACCATGCGATACGAGCTTTTTTCCGCGATGCGAACTATGATGCAACACACCTCGATCGCGCGGTTTGGTTCGCACTATGGCAGAATCAACTGTAAAGTACGCTGTATCAAAGTCTTTGTGGTGCGCGCGGAAAGACACCAAGAAATTCATGGCGCCGTCCGTGTCTGCTATGAAGTAGCTCAGAAGGTGGAGGTAATTTCGGGAAGAAGCACTAAAACATTGGTCGGCTTCTCTGGAGTTCGCCCACAGTCTTTAGGTTTCGGGCTAGGGTTTGATTGCTTGGGTATAAAGTTGGCAGGTACGTAAGGGCAGGGAATCAAGATTTTGGCTTGTCCGTCCTGCTATGATCTACGCAGTACCTGTTGTGGCTTTAAGCTAGCTGTTAATTTTTGGCTTTGGTTTGTCGAATCAGACGGGATACTTTGTAGAATGGAGGTACGAAGGCATCCCAAACATGCGTTTTTAGCAGGTTTGAAGCTCATGTTTTCGGGTCCGACGGAGGTACAGTTATGGCAAACTAGAACGACAAAATCGGCCGTTGGCAACATTAGGAAGGTTTGGGTACATTTTTTTGGGAAATATACTGCAAACATATTCTGTCAGCAGCATCGAAACTTGGGTTTGGTGGCCGCACGTCCGTGGAGTATTGGACACCCACGTCGTCCTCACTGCAACCTCCCTGTTTGCAGCCCGGGATGCAAAACCACGTAGGTTGTTGGGGTGTCGCAGTGGGAGGCATCTGTAACATGTATCATGCCTGTGGAGATTTCTCTATGGATTCGGGCAATGTTTGTAACAGGTGTAGATTTCGCAATTTTTTTAGACTTGAAAAATTGCAATGCCAAATCGTTCTCCAAGTTTCAACAAGTCGTCAAATCCTGCAGTTGTCACGGGTTGACGAAATAAGCCTGGGGAGCAAAGGGAGTTTGTCAGCAAGTGGCGAACATTGACTGACGAATGGACGAACTATGGGGGTCTGTGACTAAAGCTTGAAGTTGCGTTCCGCAAAAACATCGAGTTTTCATGGAAGGACGAAGACTATGCTAGCAAACGGAGTGCGTCAACCATCATCAAACTCAACGGACAAACTGGATTGACCAAAATTCAGCAGTTCTGGAAGACTTAAGCATCATTTCCACAAGTCGGCAGACCAATCCTGAGATTCGCAGTCCAGACGTACAAACAAGCAAAGACAAATTCGTCAATGCACAGCTGCGGGCGGCGCTGGACGTAGTTGTCGGTAAAGGACGTGACGGTGGTTGCGCCTCATGCAGTTGCATTTTGCATGTCCAATCTGAGCTGGCAATAGTCAACCCAAAGTCAGAAAATGAGGACGCAAAGCAATACTGCCCGAATCATGAGACACAGACAACTTCAACTCACATGTGCGATTCAAGCTCCTTTGCTGAGTAGTTGCTGTCATGGTAGTGCTGGTAGTTTTCTGGCATAAAACAAGGGAGGCATGGCGTGGGCAGGGGCATAACTGACGTAATTTAACGGGCATTATGCGGAGTTATGATCGCGAATATCAGCAGCCTTTAGTTTAAATCATGACTCCCTCAAAGAACGTCAGCCGAGGCCAAACATTTCGGAGCAAAGCAGCGCTTGGTACTTGCACCGTTTGGCTTGGGATAGCCATGCGCGCTTCCTCCTTGCCTTGTAGCCATTGGGACATAAAAACTCCGGACCAAAGCCCAGCGGAAGAAGCAAGAGCGGCAAAAATTAGATAGTTTGTGTACATTCGTGATATCCTGTGTGTGGAGTTGTTGCATGAAAGCATGCCGGCTGAAGTGCCGTGGGTTTGGTTTCTGGCGATTTGAATTTGCGCAGCGAGGCGAACCTGCAGCTGCTTGCGACGGGGTGTTTGTTGTTGTTTTGCCTGTGAATGCTTTGTTTGCAAAATGTCGTCCACGGCACGCATATGAGACATGAGTACTCGATTGAAATGAGGAAATTTGACTGCACGTTCCTGTGCGAATGCCGGAAATTCTTGGCAGAGCTACCTTGAGCGCAGCTTCGTCGGCTTCCTCTTTCTTTGGAGCGCTGTTCGGCTTCAGGCATATTCACTATACCGATGATCCTAATGTCACAATTGTGAAGATTCCCACGCAATTGGTGAGCGGTGCATTCGTGTGTACCATGTTGCAACAGAATCCTCCCTGCTCGGTAGAACCATGCGTCGCAATATCCCTGCCCACGATTCTTGTTTGCGGTGTTGTCCCGTTATGAAGTCCGAGAAGCTCTGCTCTAGAATGACATTTCGGGATGCACTTGTGTTAACACACTGTGTTTCAGGCTTGCGGGTTGCGTTCGTCCAAATGTCGGGATGTGCAAGCTGTTTTGATTTGTGTGGCTGGCTCAAACACTCTTGTTACACGCAACAGCGGGACTTTGATATTTCCGATGCAATCAAGGGACGAGCTCCCTCGCAAATGGCTCGTAGTGGTTAGCCCAACGCTTCTCGCAAATATCTGTGCACATAGCACTTGGAGTTGCTGCATGCGTGTGAGTGGTGCTAAAACAGGCCTTCCCGATTGTATTGGACACACCCATGACTCCAGGACACGTCGTTGACATCTGTAGAATCGAGATCTTTCATCATTGACACAATGTGTGTAGCGAGGTCAGAGAAGATCGAGCAAGAGGGCGAGTCTGAGAAAGATCTGTATGCCTTCCTCGCCGGTTTTGCCAGGGCATGCGCCAGTACACCAGAGCATTGCTGCAAAATCTGTCTGAAATTGTGTGCTAGCATGACGGTGTTTACCCATTGTGCCAGGACAAGTTCATGTGCCACTGCAAGTCTGAGCTGGAAGATTTCAACAAGGACCGTAAGCCTCGACAGAAGGTGTAGGCTTTAGAGTTTAGATCGTGATTGGAATGAGCTGGGGAGGCACAATTGGCCAGGTTGCTGTCAGGCTCAAGTTGCTTGCAAACTGTCTGCCGTGCGTGACAGGGGAAGGCTGAGTTCGAAGCCGCTCGGAGCCCGTGCTGTCAGCTGTGGGTCTCATGTGTACATGTCTAGCCTCCTCGCCTACAGCCTTTCTCGAATCAGCCGATTGTTCAATGGTATCGTTAAGTCGTTGAGGCCGTACCGAAGCTCGAGTCGGACATCAGCACTGCCTGCCACCTAGAGGTTTTGTGGCGAATCCATGTAGATCTGATGAGTTTGTCGGGAATTTCTGCCTCATGCTGTCCGAGGCTGAAGCACAGATTTCGCAGCTGAGCCAGGAGATTGAGGTGCCGTGCAGCCGGGAAGATTACCGATCAATGCGAACTGCAAACGATACTTGCTGTGTTTAATGCCAATTTCCGGCCAGGCGCAACGGGCCGACGAAGCGGCCACGGTGGACAGCATGAAACGTGCTGGGGTCGAGCGTGAGAAGGAGACGACGGAGGGTAGTTGATGTCAGTCACTGGTCAGCTCGGAACCTTGCCCTGCAGGAGCATACGGTCTACGTTGATGACGTGACAGAATTGAAGGCAAGCCTTCGTGCTTCCTTGGCGGCAGCTGGCGGCTAGTGCTGGGAAGGACGGTTGCACAACTTGCTCAGAAGTCGGTCTCGGTGCAGGGTGACATCGGTGCGATCGATCAAGCCATCCCCGCGCTGAACGAGGACGGCATGTGGTCACAGGAGAAGACAAACTCACGAAGCCCATATGGTTTGCTTCGTTCCTTCTGCCGTGGACATTTCCTGCGTTGTCATTATGATGATGTAACCCGAAGAGTTCTGAATGAAAGGTCATCAGTGCATCTGTGAAAGAAAGCAGGTTCTGTCAAATCCCTTCCGAGCTTGCTGTGTCGAGGCTACCCAGGGTGCTTTTGTTCAGACTGGCCATCTCGCGGGTCTTTCGAAGAAGCAGGTGCCGGCGGAGACTTTTGATTGAAAGCTGCTCGAATTGCGTTGCCGCGCTGTTTTCAGACCAACAGCGCATTGCAGAGGTCGACAGGCTTCAGCACGTGGTGTCGAAAAGCAAGAGCGTGGGAGACACAGTCCGCAGAATCCCGAAGCAGGGCTATGTAGCCAGCGCAAAATCCAGATTGTTGCACTGTGCAGCAAAGTGCAATCTCGCATTGGTTGCTTTGCTTGCTTGGCAAGTTATCGCCCTTTTAGTTCGCATCCGCTTTGCTCTTGTGGGTACTGAGGTCACCGAGAGCGATCGCCAGGTGCTGACTTCATTCCTCGAGGGTAAGGTCGAGGTGCCCTTGTCTCGTTGAGGATGTTTACATGTCTTCGCCGAGAAAAGGTTCTCTTCCATGTAATCCAGGGTTTGCTCTCCCCGTCCCCGTGAAGCCCTGAGCCTGAAGTGCCAGGCTCAGGGCATCGGCGAGGTGAAAGGCATGCTGGAAGTGTGTCTCCGGCTGCTCTTTATCGGCCTTGAAGATTGAAGTTGAAAGACGACTTCGTGACGCACATTGTGGTAAATAGTAATTACTCAGATTGCTTGCGGCCTGTGCGCATGAAATAAACCCGTTTGCCTGAAGGGGGTGAATTGCCAGGCAGCGTGAGGAGATGGCGAAGGAAGTAGTCGTCGATGACACGGAGGAGGTTAAAGACGTCAACATCTTCGAGGCAGAGAGTTCTTGCAAAGCTTCAGATGTTCAAAGACATTGTTGTTGGTGCTGCTGATGGTGTGAGGATGATTGTACTTAGAGTGGTTGATACTTGTGATGACAGTGATGCTCATGAGAATGACACCGAAGATGATGAGGATGACTGAGATTTCATTCTGCTTTGACGGCTGTAATGACCTGATGATGTTGTTGGTTGCGTCGCTGCTCTTCTTCCTCTTTTCCTCGGTTTGCTGGTTTGCCAGTATCCTTGCTTGGACAACACGGGAGTTTCGGAAATGGGGACATCTGATTGAGGGATCCTTATACTCAGGATCATACTACCTGGGGGCTAGCTTAATGTGATTAGGACCCATTGTTTTCTGAAGCTACCACATATGTTATATTCGTTATCGGGTTGTATGTTCGGGGGGGTTCTTTAAGGTCCAACATTGGTTTTGGATTGGTGCGGGATTGGTCCGGAATTGGTCTGGTTAGGAGTTTAGGTTTTAGGGTTCAATTCTTGGGGCGTTGAAGGTTTGCATGGGGTTTGGATGGACAAGTTTTTATGTTTTCTTGTTTTGCTTCATGGGACTCCCGGGCCCAGTTATCTTCGAAAACGAACATCATCAGGTCGCGTCTAACAGTTTTGTGGGATCTACCAGGATTCTAGAAAAACCCTATAAGGGTACTCTTGAGGTTCCCTGAGAGTGTTTAGGTTAGGCGTTTGGGTTTGAGGTTTGTGCCATGTATGATATATGGTACAAACAGTACTGCCCTCAACTTCTCTCATTTTGGTTTCTATTGTCTGAAAATCTCATATAACGGACCCTAAACCCGAAACCTTGATGGAAGTCTTGTTGGTGCCGAGACCCTGGCTGGCGGACAATCATCGTAGTGATCAATTGCTGGGTAAGTACGGGGGAAGTAAGTGGTGATGGTGGTGAGTCCTGCGTAGATTGTCCGGCCTCCAAGCTTCAGCCTAATGGGCATTCCGATCGACTGGCGAGAGGAAAAGGAGCATCAAAAAAAAGAACCTCCCCAATGAAGCCTTTTCTCAAAATTCCACAAGTGCAGCAGTTGCATGGCCGAAGGAGTTGATGAACGCCAAGACCAACGAGAAGGAGACCATCGAGGACCACCGGGGACCAGAACAAAATTCACGTTGATATAGTGTAGTATGATACCGTGCAATACAGTTTAATGAATGCCATAGTACCAGATAGTCAGTGTAGCCTGGTATGATAAAGAACGAGCAGCTTCGTCATCGCTTCGCTCCGAGTCTTTGATGGCCCAAGGAGACCATTGCGGACAAGATCGACCGGCTCGGCATTCTCAAGGTGTGTGCGCACCGCATGGGCTTAAGACTGCTTTTGTCGGTTCTCTTCGCAGGTCTCCCTTGTCGAGCTCAAGGGCGAACTTAAGGATGCGCAGAATGCCCTCTCCAAGGATTTCGATGTGCTGCAGGGGCCCTGGCTTGTGCTACTCTACTCCTCTCGCGCTGCCCTCCCAGTATCTCAAACTCCGGGACCCGACTTTGCAGCGTGCTGACGGCCAGGAAGAAGCTCTCCGAGACCTGCGATGCCAAGACTCATGAATGGGACGTGCGTGAGAAGACCCGCAACGAGGAACTGGGAGCACTTCCTTTACAGCCGCGAGTAAGTTGTCCGGAACTTGAATCCCAGAGATTCGTTTGTTCGTGTCGAGAAATCGGCAGCCAGGAGCTGGTAGCCATTCAAGAGACCGTCAAGATCCTGAACAGCGCACGGAGCTCAGATGCGGAACGGGGGATCGTTCACGTCGAGCTCCCGTCGACTGAGCCGCAGGAGCTTAGATGGGCAGAGCTCTTTAGAAGTACAACCAACCTCTCCAAGCTGTCCTCATCCTGCCAAGGATGAGAACCTCGGGCTCTTCAAGAAGGCATTGTAGTAGCCCCGGTGGACTTGCAGAAGTTGATTCCCGGAGAAAGCCACCTGCGGCATCTCCGAAGAATCATGTGAGGCAACGTCTCTTTCATAGTTCGTTTAGGCGCCCAGACATACGAGCTTCTGAGATAGATCGTAGGTGAGACTGCGTGAACTACTCGCCGCAGGTTCGCCCTTTGGTGGCGCAAGAGTAGGATTGCTTCAAAGACTCCATGTCTGTTCATCATCGGAACAGCGGCGATCCCAAACTCCCTGAAAGCACCACCCCGGTGCCGACCGGACCGAAAGCTCTGTAAACGATCACTGTGCAGTCACACAGCCTCAAATCGGAAATCCTGGAGTCACAGAATGCCGAGTTTGATTTGTTCAACCCGCACTCTAGGCCCAAAAGCCCTCAGATGCCCTGAGTGTGTTCACCAAGCATCGCGTGTCCCGGGTTCCGTCGCCTCTTAATGTGGCTGCCCAGGCCGAGCCCAAGCCTTTTGCAGCTGGAGGGTTCCCAATCCAGGTGCGGAGGGATATGAAGAGGGATTGGATGGTCATACTGCTGCCAGGGTTGACCTTGAGGTCGATGCTGCGAATGTGAGTCAGGAGGTGTATGTGAGCTTCAGAAACCTGTTGCTGTTCATGTCATTACGTGTTGTCACACCCTCACACCCCCAAAGTCCCGTCACGCGGAACGCCTCTTGTGCCAGGAGCAAAGCGCTGGATGCGTTGAAGACCTATGCCAAGGGCATGGGCTCCGAGGCCAGTCCGGAGCCAAAAGAGGAGTCTGTGTTCCTCTGAGGGCATTTGCTGGCAAACCCCATGGCCCCAGAACTCGTCCATCTGCTCCGCAGGCGGTTCCCAACCGAACCAACATCGACCTGGTTGTCCGGCTCTTGGACACTTTGAAGCCGTGTTTGCTTCGTTGCCGGGGTCGTAGGTTGTAAGTATCGGCTTGGGATTGACGGAGCTGGAGCCGAGACCAAGTCTTGGGGGCGTTTCAGCTTACCAGAGAAGCTCCGGCTTCTGTTCACAAGGAGCAAGCAGTGGTTCGTGTTCCGACTATGCAGATATTCGCTGTCGTGTTTCAGCATCATGGCGCTGTTCGGCATCACTGCCCAAGACCTGACCATCGTCCGCGAACTAAATTTGCCTCGCTGAGATGCTGGCCTTATCCCACAAGGGAGTCGACTTCTCTACGGCCCGGCACCAAGCAGGTTGCATGACAGAGTCAGCGAGATGGGGTTCAGGCTCGGGTCCGGAAGATTTGCTGCCCTTGTCTGCAGTTCAGACTCCCTTGGCCACTAGGCCATGTGTTGAATGTCACCAACATCCTGAAGTGAGAAATTCAAGGAAGTTGCAGGAACAACTTGAATGCTTGACTTTACATTGACAGTTGCGCACTACGCGTCTCATCCACAATCTGATTCTCTTTGTCACGGGCCTATCTGGGCCTTGGGTATCAGGGCTTTGTTGAAGACCTCAGGTCATGCAAATGATCGACAACATGACCGCGTTGATGGTGCAGGCTGCGGAATCATGGGCATGTAACGGAGCTACGATACTTGTTTAGCTGACGTACTGAGCATTGTCAGCAGGGGAGCAGTATAAACACCAATGGTAAATCAGGCTAGGGTGATGTCAGAACTGGACACGATATGTCTGGCATGTATGCATGTGTGCATGCATGGACTGATTATGGTTGTATATGTGTATGTATATATATATATATATATATATATGTCTATTGTATGTATATTGTGTGTATATATATATATATATTTGTGTATATGGGTATGTATGTGAAAATGTATATGTATATGTATGTGTAAATGTATATGTAAATGTATAAGTATACATATACATACATGCATCATACATGCATACATACATACATGCATAAATATGCATGGATGTATGGATTCATGGATGCAGGTACGAACGGATGCATGGATGCATGGATGCATGGATGGATGTATGGATGGATAGATGGAGAGAGGGGGTTGGATGGATGGATGTATGTAGGTATGTATATAGAATGCATCAATGTACAAATCACCAGTATATGCATCTATCCGGCAACATGCGCATGTCTTTTTATCTATATCTGTGTCTAAGTCTATCCGTGTCTCTATCTCCATTTCCATGTCTGCAGTTTTGTCTTCCTGTATTACTATCCATGTGTGAATCTCTATGTGTCGTTGAGGCTATACGCTGCTATACTTGTCGCTCTAGTTGGGCAATACACAGAAACCAGTTTGCGCATTTGAGAGTCGTGCTCGTCTAAACTCGGCTCGTAACCATGCCGAGGAGTGGGGGTTGTTCGGCTGGTCGTGTTTTGCAGAGACAAGTTTGCACAAGGGGGGTGTTTTCCTGGGGTGGCCATCTTGGTGCGTCTCGTGTTTGGGGTGCGGAGAGGTCTGCAGCTTCGTTAATGCAGAAGCCGTTTGCTTTTCGTAGTGCACCGAGTCCTCCTGCTTAAAGCTTGCGAACCCTTGAACCCTTGAGTTATCTGTGACTCTATCAGGAGCAGTCCGATGACGACGACAAGAAGGACTACTGCAACAAGCAGGCCTTCGAGAACAAGCGCAAGACCAAGGCCGGACGGATCTCGACATTTTCAGAGTCCGAACACCATGGAAGCTAAAGCTCGAGAACTCGAGCTGAAGAACCTCGAGCATGGTCCTGTAATGCATGCAGCGATGCCAGAACATGACATGATAGAGGTTCAACCGAAACCTTAGGGTACCTCCGTGTTCTCCACCTTCTACCACTTGAACCACTGAGCGGAGCTCCACAGCCCGTGAACGACCACATCAGGCACTCCGCCACAAGATCCAGACCCTGAAGCAGGCCATCACCACCCAGGAGGAGGCTGCTGGGCTCGGGGTTCGCGCTTTGCAGCTTCGGAAGCAAGGGCTCGAGGGTCGGCCCGCAGGTCCGAGGTTCAGGGTTCAAAGCCTGGCATCCGGAATTCTTTTGCAGGCAGCAAAGGCCACCGCGGAGGACATCAAGTCCCTGCAGGCCGGCGTGGCCTCGCTGGAGCCCCAGAGCAAGTTGGGAATGGACGAATAGCTCCATCCATTGTCTTTTTACATCTGTCATCTATTTGTTTGTCTCTCCGTCACTCTCTGCGCCGCTCCGTCTGTCCTGTCTTTGCCGTCTGTCTCTCAAGTTGCTTATCGTACATTTACACAGGAGGACAGTGACAGACAAAGACACAAGTTCTCGGTTGCTTGGTTATGCAGGGTAGATTTGGATTGCGTTCGAGCTTAGCCCCTAGAGCGAATCGTGTGATGTAGATGCGCCAGCCGACTAAAGCTTCAACAACATCGGAAAACCCAAAGTCTTAACCCACCAAAAGCCCCTTAAACCACAAAGCCCCTAAACTCCAAAAGCCTCGAACTCTTCTGAAAGCCCTCCAGCTCCGACCTAGGCTGGACAAGTCGGTCGCCGAGTCCACGGATATGAGGAAGAAGGAGCACGAGGCCAATCCCATCGTGGGGCTTCATGGGGGTGAATCGGATCACACATAGGGGTTGCTGTGTCAGAGTGTAGGGTTTTAAGATCTTAGCGTTCAGGGTTGAGGGCTAGATAGATGATTTGGACCGAAAGCAGTTAGGACTTCGATTTCTGGGGTGTTGTGGCCTGGTTGATGGGTTCAAGTTCCGGTCTCTGGCAGGCCAAAAGGAGGGTTTGGGTTCGGGTCTCCATCTTCTTCACTGTGGAAGGCACTGGATTCGTCGAACAGTGACCCTTGCAATATTTCCTCAGAGTGCTCTATATTATCTTTTTGTTGACACCAGACTTGAGCCAGTTTTTGGCTTGTGGTCGAGTCGCCGTAGCTGCAAGGAGTACCAGAAGACCGTGCAGGAGCAGGCCGCGACCAAGGAGTCGATGGGCTGTGGTCAGGGCCATCCTGGGCTTGGCTTGGGGTCTTTTGCTGTTACGAGGATGCTGGTCACACTCGTAGCTGCAAGACTCTCCAGCCCACTTATCTCCTGTGAGGGTGAATCCGGGCATCATGAATCCGGGCATCATGCCTAGCTGTAGTCGTCGCCTTGCTGAGGTAGGGTCTGAACTTGTCCGGAGTGCCTTCGCAGGTTTTTGGGCTTCAGGCCCGAGGCGAGGTGTCCCTAGTCTTGACATTCGCTTTCCAGGATGTCCTGCTGATGGCCAAGAACCGCCTCTTCCAGTTCTATCACCCGGAGCCTCGGCCGACTTCGTGAAGTGACTTTGGAACACTGCAAACCTGATGATCCCAACTCAGGACATGACCACCACCCTGTCGACTACCGGCCCATATGACTTGGGTCTTGTGCAGGAGACTACTGTTTTTCCGAACACCGCACCACACGGGACATGCTCCACAGTTGCCTGCGCAGGAGGCCCCTGCTTTGGTTCAGGCCCGGCACCCGTCTGCTCCTCCCGACATCTTGAAGGACGTCGGAAGATCTGTCGTACGAAGTCTTCAGCCTCTTGCTTCGTGCAGTCTTTTCCTTGGTCATTCACATAGCAACGCGCATCACCCTAGAAACTCAATCCCTTAGAGCCCCCACGGGGCAAGCTCCGCCTTCCCCACACGACTCTATTCTAAGTGCGGCCCCTTGCATGCTTTACGAGGGCTTTCCCCGGCAGGTGGAGGCTCATCGGATGAAGGAGGAGCCTCCGGAGTTCGGCTCGGCCAAGCCGGGAGCTTACCGATCTGCGTAGTCGTTTCACGCCTACATTGCCTACCCACGTTTTTCATGCGTAGACACGGACACACGAGGTACGTGGGCACGTGGGTAGCAGGTTAGGATAGGTAGGTAGGGTATAGTACGCATCTAACACGTACAAGACGCTGGCAATAGCAAGCAGCCAGCACATACCTAAACAAGTTTGTACTTATGTGTGTTGAGCTAGGTTACACTGTAGTCTAGACCAGAGATACTTGCACGGGCACACACACAGATACAAGGGGTCCAGCGAGGTTTGAAGAGCGTCGTCTCATGAATGATCCTGCTTCAGGACTGTCCAGGGAAACGGCGTTCTCAACATGCTCGAAGGCCCCGTCAGGGAGGGAGGCTCACAGATCATCTGCAGCAGCTCCTGTCACTCATAGCCTGCAGCTCGCCTTCCTTCTGTGTTCATGAGCACGGAACTGCTTTCAAGAATCCTGACACAGAGGGTAACTCGGCCTTTAATGCTGCAATCCTGTAACGATCTGATCGGAGCTTGGGAAGGCCTTGTCACGGAGACCGAGAAGACGGTGGCCGAGGCTCGGCACCCTTGGAACCTTCCGCCTTCCCGTTCCGTTTCGAGTTCACCGGTGAAACATGTTGGGCTGAGACGGAGCAACCAATCAGAATTCTTGGGTTGCAGCATCTTCGCTACGCTTCTTAAGCTTGTAACTAGCTGCAAGCGCGCCAGGCCAAGTACAACGAGAAAGAGTCCCAGCAGCTCTACGAAGACATGCTCGCCGACGCCGTTCGCCCATTCGGATTTGGAGGTTGTGTGTGGTTTTGTGAGCCTCCGTACCCCGGTTTCTCGTTTCATGTCCTTTCCAGCTTCCTGCACAATGTAAACCCCCCAGCCCTCCCAAGATAATCCAAGCCAAACCGTGAACCCTGATATAGAACTGGGTTCTGGTTAAAATATTTAACTTACACTACCTTAACAGGGATCTATAATTAATTAAATAATATGGTTGTCTTATTATGGTAACCTCATTTCAATTCCTTAACCCTTGAAGGAACCCTTACAGATCCGTTAAAGGGACCCTTAAAGATCCCTTAGAGGAGCCCTAATATCATTGTTATGGCAACTTAAGCCTTAAACCTAAACCCGTCAAGGAACCCTTCTAGATCCCATAGTTCCTTGTTTTAAGTAACTTAAGTTCAATTCCCTAACAAGAAATCAGAGTTAAACTACCAGGTTAGGCATCTACAGTAAATAATGTGGCTTGGTTTTCAGATTATGGTAAGTTAGACTAGATTCCATGACAAGAACCCTTCAATAATATGGCTTCCTTAGAATGGTAGCTTTAATTGATTTCTTCAACAAGGAACCCAGAAAAGGAAACCCTAGCATGTACTATAGACCCCTAGTATGGTAATCTAAAGTCAACTCCTTAACAAGAGCCAGAAGAGCAAAGGAAAACCAAACCATATTATTTACTGTAGGCCCCTGTTATGGTAATTTAAATTCAACTCCTCAATAACCCTAAGCCCTAAACCCAAAACCCTAGGCCCTAAACCCTAAACCCTAAACAAGGAACCCCGACAAAGGGGGCCAGAAGAGCAAACCTGTCCCGAGGCTGCTGCCAAGCGGGAGGCCGACGTCAAGGCCATCACCTCCAAGCAGAAGGCCAAGGCCCGGAAATGGTTTAGGGTTTAGGGGTTTTATAGTGGTTTATAGGGTTTATAAGGTTTATTAGGTTTTTAAGGGCTTTTAGGGTTTATAGGGTTTTTAGGGTTTATGGGGCTTGTACGGTTTATAGGGTTTATAGGGTTTTATAGGGTTTAGGTTCTTGTTTTTTCGGGTGAGGGGGGTTGAGGGGTGGGTTGGTGTTGGGTGTGTGTTTAGTTTTCGAGGTTTTTGGGACTTTTAGGACGGTTTAGGGGGTGCGGTTTCTCTGCTTGTTTGGTTGGGGTTGCGGCTTCTGGGATGTGAGGTGGTGTTTGTGCGTAGCTGCATGCATCATACTTATGCCAATGCTATGGCTGCGAATGCTGCAACATGATAGTTTCGGCAGTGCAGTGCTTGTGATGTTTTTGATCCTATTGCTCCCGTCTAGTCGCGAAGAAGGCTACCTACAGCACATTAGCTAGCGGTGTTGAATCTGTCACTGTTGCACATATCATCAGTCGTGCTAACTTGACGTCATTATCATGATGGTGGGTGGTCGTGGTTTCTTTATTGTTGTTGTGACCGTACTTTTTGATTCAATCATCATACCACCGTCCTTCCCCTCTGCATCATCATCCACCTCGTTACCATGAGAATTGTTTTGCAATCGTTCTGGTCTCCACAGGGTTTTATGATTCATTCTGCACCCGAGGCCTCAACATCCTCTGTAATTGGAGGCTCCAGCACAGGCCAGGTGTAATCTGTAATGTATGCCAACCGAAGATGATCCTTTGACAGAATCGCTTGACTTCAGTTCGGGTGTTCGCTGCATGCCTGGAGGAAGTAGCTCACAAGCCCGTCCTGCCGGTCAGGAGGCGTGTAGCCTTAACAAAGTCCGATGGCTCTGGGGTCGACTTGGGACACCGAGGCCACAGCAGAGGGCGAGGTGGTGAAGAAGTCGGCCGGACACCCAAGTTTCAGCCGACCACAGGGCTTCGGACCCATGTTGGAGTTTAGTCTCTGATGGCGTCCGTCGAGATTCGAAAGCGAAGCTTGCCGGCCAGCAGCAACTGGGGCCCGTCCCAGCCGAAAAATTTTCGGCCCTCCCGATCTTATACATGAGCTGCATGACACTCATTTCAATCCCTCGATGCTCGGGAACTTGCCAACGTCTTAAGAGCCTTCGTACGAATAGCAGCCAGTTCGATTTGCCTGATCAGCTGCGATCCCTCTAGAGTCATGCTTGTTGCGGCCAGGTTCCGGCAGTCACCTCTAAGGAGCCATTTCATCCTGAGCCCTAACCCCGAAATAAACCCTCAACCGAGGAGGCGACGAAGGCCGAGAAGGAAGAGCTGAAGGCATCACTGGTTCAGGGTCTGGGAGCTTTGGGGATTAGGGTTTAGGGTCTTCTAGGATTTGGGGTTAGGTTTAGGACTCAGGGTTTAGGATTCACGGCTCTAGAGGCCTTATTTGTGCTGCTAAACGGTTTTTTCACTAGGGTATGTTCTGGGCTTGAAACTGCTTCGTAGGTTTTTGCTTCTGTAGTTGGGGTTCGTTGTATTTCAAAGCGCGCTTCAACCCGGGGCTGAATAGGGCTTATATAGAGCTTGTAGAAGAAGGCTTTGATACAGGTTTTCACATGTCTTCAATACAGATTTGGATCCTGCTAGCAAGCTTGGAATGGCGCGTCCGAATGATCAGAAGCTTTCATGCACCTCCGAGTATCGCATGCTAGTACGTTATACGAACCATGCCCCGCTGCTGTGTAGTATGCCATGACACACCCACCAGTTTCAACATACCACGATCTACTAGAAGTTGCTGTAAGAAATGTTTCAGTGTCTTATTGAAGAGCACACTGTGATGATGTCGGCACGATCTACTCCAGGACGTGCAGCAGTACGGGGTGGAACTGGACGAGGAGGGCTGCCTCCTGCATTTGGGACTACAGGGCTCTTGCGCCAGGTTTTGGGCTTTGGATTGTGTCGAACGGAGGTCACTGTTGAGCAGGAACATTTTCAGGTTCGACGTTGGGCAGAGCACGAGCTTTGCAGGATGGGATGAAGTTTGGGACCGGAGGCCTCAGTGAACACAAGGACCTTCCCTTGTACCGGCCATGTCCCATACTTCGTGGCATGTGCCGGTCGACTTGGGGGTCTAGACTAGCTGCGATGCTCAGCAAAGTGGCCCTGAGTCAGACACCGGGCACCTGTTGCTCCTTTGGGTGTCGGGTCACAGGCTCAGGGGCAACCTAAACCTCGACATGCAAGGAAACCAGCAGGCCAAGGCGGCAAGGGAAAGCCGGCCTTTCTTTCACCCTTGGGAGGGTGTTGGAAAGTAGAGCAGAACCGCCGGGGCGCTTTCTTCAGCCTTTCAGCTCACGAAGTCCCGGATCAAACTCTCAAAAGCCCCCGAGCTCCGGTCTGAGGAGTGCAGCTGGCTTCTCAAGAACTACGAGACCCGGAAGACGGCCCGGATCCCTGAGACTCGATGCTCGGGCCTCCTTCCTGGCTGCCTCATCTATCTGGACCTTCTTAGGGGTACGTTATCTGGGGCCCCCCGAGAGAGAGAGAGAGAGAGAGAGAGTGAGGATCAAATGATTTCGAGTTCTTTTTTTGGTCCCTTACTTCCGGAAAACTACCTTCTTTTCGAGCTCCTGCTGGAAGGCCCGTGAGCAGGAGAAGGAGTCCCTGCAGTCGGCCAAGGCCGCGGGGCCTCTGGGTTTAGGACCTGGGGGGTAAGTGTAGGGTTTCGGATTGAGATGGTGGTTTTGGGGGGCCGTTTAGGATCTCTGGGCCTGACGGCGAGACATGGGAGTCAGGGGATGAGCGGGATTCTCCCGGAGCCGTGAGGGGGCGGTGTGTCATTTATGATTATGGTATATACTGGAAAAATGTGATACAAGATAGTATAATTTGATGCAAAAAATTGTAGTATAGTCTACATCATGATATAGTACATTACGTTAAAAGTTTGAAATCATAAATATAACTGTAGGATCAAAATAAATGAATGCAGACCTCTGCCGAAGTCGACGGCGACTGGGGCTGCTTCTAGCGCAGGCTCTCTCTTTCTATTTCTGCTACAGTAAGAGCAATAAATCCGGTGGGAAATGGATTTTCGGTTTTTGGTTCACATTTTGGGGTTGGGGCACTGGGCTTGGAGTGTAGGATTTGGCGGCAACTCTTCAGATCAAGGATTGCGAGTTCGAGACAAGCGCATAGACTCCCAGCCCTGAAGCCCACAACATGCCTAAACTGTCGAGTGCTCACTCCAAATCTAGTCGCAGACACATTGTGATGAGATTGACGGAGGAGTGGATTTTGGTGTCCTGGTGATGCCCCTGGCCCAAATGAGCATGTGCTGTAAATGTCAATTCCCACCTCCGGATAAGCCCGGACGGTAATTCTCGTCACTGGAGCAGAACCATCAGACCAAAATAGTGTACCATATTACAATAGAGGATACACCATATTCTATATCCTGTTCTTCTATCTTGTATTGTATTATGAGCTCAACCAGGCTGCGCTGGCTGGTGCCAAATGAGAAGCACGTTCTCTCTCCAGAGCGGACGTCCACCTGGCGCCAAAAAAGTTTCCGTAAGCTCTTCACGAAGATGAGGTGTTGCTGTGACGGGGACAGGTGCTCGTAGTTCTTTGTTTTCTCATGCATTCGCACTTGCATCCTTAAAGGTCTAAACCCTGCACCGCAAACTACATCTGCCAAAAAACAGACGTCCGAGTGAGCACGGTTGGGCTTTCACCGGCGCTGTTCGCCTTCCTATTCTGACCCCGAATCGAAACCCTAGTAAGCCCCGAGTTTGACTGCAAAGCACTGTCACAGATCTCGTCTGCTGCTGATTTCTGCTCAAGGGTGTTTTTGACTCTCCTGTCCAGAGCTTGCCGAGCCCCAGCCGTCACGAACCATGGCCCGACGTTCCTCCGCCGTGCCGCGCAAGGGAGGGAGTCTTTGTGCAAGGGGTTCTGGTCTTCAGAGAGGGGACCATGGACACCTTTTGTTGAAGTTGGGCTCGAAGTAGATATCGGCGGGATCTTATATGCGGTTCCTGGGTGAATCACGAAAGCCTTGCGCTCACAACTACATCCTCATGGCACTCACGATTGGAAAGCTGACCCGAAAGCTTTGGCTTCAACTACCCTGAACCTCGGAAAATTTTGAAAGTTGCGCTCAAGGTGCTGATCCTCGCTGCCGCCATCTGTGCGCTGCTGGCACTCCAGGCTGGCAAAAACCAGAGAATCGAAGTTTCAGGCTGGGTCTGTAGATTTTGAGATTCTTGAGAAATAGTTGGCGAGCATATGACATCATTGTTTGGATGCTGCCGGAGCATGTCAGGTTATACATGGTGTTGAGGTGTTGAGTGAAGGACCACGTGCAACATGTTAGCTCGGTGGTCGTTTCTGCAGGTTACAGTGCATGGTTATGTGCAGGGCAAGCATGCCAGTGTCGTGTACTGTAGATTAGTGATATTAGTGCGGAGGGGTATCCTTCAGCAAAATACGGTACAGGGCAGTGCAGTGCAGAGCAGTGCAGTCCAATGACGACACTCGTACAAACTTTTTCAGTGATGCAGGCATGGAGTGTCGTGCGTTTGCAGTAGTGCCCTGCAATTTGTAACACCGACTGCAGTTCAGAGGCTGTCCTGCTTTTGATTGCGTCCGTCAGACGGCTCAGCGACCTACACACTTTCCAGCCTACATCAAAGCGAAACCATGTTGGATGATACTATTGATGTTGGCGGGCATGGTGACCGGCTGCAAAGAGGAGTCCTGGAGCTACAAAGGCCCCTGCCCTTGAACTTCGCTTCCCTCGAGGCTGCCTTCGTCGGCCCCAGCCGCGGCAGTGAGGACTGCGGTCGGCTTGTAGCGGTTGCAGAGATTGGCCTGAAGAAATGCTTCCAGGTTTTGCGATGTTCTGAAAAGCTAGCACCCACCGAAGGCCAATGATCCGGGCAAACCAGCGCTGGCAAGAGT